>JANEYF010002812.1:505000-560968 GCA_029963845.1 Rhamnusium bicolor | reverse complement strand
TATTATATCACATTTAGCAATATTATAAATTATTTTAAAAGGTATTATTATTTTCATTAGAATAATAAAATGCACATAAATAGAGGTACAAAAATAGAGTGCAAACGTGCAGTAAAAATAAAAGGTTTAATAAACACAGTAGCATGCATACATTTAAAAATGAACAATTTCAGAAAACAATTTTAATTTAGTTTTTAACATATGTGTAGTAGAATTAAGTATTTATTGTTCATATAAAAAATGTAGTTAGTTATAAGGTATTTGCAAAGCCAAATTGGCCATAAAAATTAATGAAAAACAAATAAAAAACAAGAAAAAGGTGTCAAGTCGAAGTCCTGGATCTCCACTGGCAGAGCTGACGAGAGACCTATTGTGTATTTCCTGCCATCGTAAAGGTGTCACCAATGTAGTCCCACATAAAAATTCACTCCAATCAACTCCAGTAGTATCAAAAGTTGCATAATTTCAGGAGAAAGATTTTACCTATAAAAGAGACAATTATTGTTATAGTATAAACTTTTAAAAGGGGAAATTTATGAAAATCTAGTATAGAGTCAATGTAATTGAACTTTATATAAAAGTTAAAAAAGCAACAATCAATGAACAGGGGAAAATATTGTAAATTATCTTAAAACTTTCATAACGAAACATAAAAAGTGCATGGTCTGTAAAAAGTGAATATAAACTGAAATAAAACTTACCAAACAGGGGTGCAGTAATGTGTTTAGATCAATGCCATAATAATTTCTCCAATATTGGGGTTGAAACATAAACATTTCTTGATTTTTGTATGTGTGACAGCATAGTTGAAATATATTTTCATCAAAAACTAAACAGGAAATCCATCGATGTGCAAAGACATGCCATTAGGACAAAGAAGAAACTCAGTGCTTCGTGTGTGAGTGGGGTAGCTCAAGACACAGTTTAAAGTGTGGTAAAAGGGTGAAACCAATTTCGACAGCCTACAAAAGGTAGAAACAAAAATATTAGTTTTGAGTAAAGATATGTTAACCTAGATATGAAAGATTTGTTATTAGTAGTTATTTAGTTCTAGTTATATAAAAAGGAGTTTGTTTAAAATTATAGGGCACTTGTTAAGAAAATTCTAAAAAAAATGAGATGTGAAAGATAAAAATTTTTATACTGAACGTAACACATGCAAATTTACAGAAAATTCTCAGGAAAGTATCAAGAAAACTATATTGTATTAAAAGGCAACAAAAAGGTAATATAAAAGTTTTTATTTTCAAAATTAAAAATATGACATAAAAAAATAATTTGTCAATTTTGAAATTTGGTGATTTTTCTATATACAAAAGAAAAGTAAGCAGAGAAAACAAGTGATAGTTGGTTGTTATTGATAAAAGAGTGGAGAGTTTTTTGAATTTTTGGAAAATCGAATGCAATTAAATAGAAGAAATATTAAGAAAATAAAGGTTAGGAGTAAACTATTGTAAATAGAAGGTTGTAAAATAGGAATTCAAGCCAGAGAAATAAAGTAAAGAAAACATTTTGTGAATATACTTACTTGTTATAAGAAATCCAGCTGGACACAATGCACAAAATAAAGTAAATAAACTACACAAGTATAGTAGGAAATTGGAGCGGCCATAGCTGAACATTAAAGTGTGGTAACAGCTGAGAACTAAGAAACGACAGGTTGGCCAACTGTAAGGATTGAAAATAAGGTAAAATCTCGAGATATTAAATTTTTGGTTGGGTAATTTAAGTTAAAATTGTAAATATATTTGTTAAAATTTTTAAAAAATATTATATAAAAAACAACTCCTTTATTGTTTTCTGAAAGTGTTTAGTTTTTTTTTTTGTGTGTACTGATTTTGTGAATTTAAATTTTGAAATTATACGATAGAAAGAACAAAATTGAACCTGCATCCTGAGTGAGAGAAAAAGCAAATAAAAAGTAAGTAAAAACTTGTAAATTAAAATCTGAGCTAGTTTGGGTATACAAGGGCATAAATAAAAAAAATAAATACAAATTTAAAATAAAGGCGCCAATTTTCATAAATTTTAATAAACCACAAAATTTTCAATTTTTACAACTGTTTAATAAAACAATTCAAAATTTTTACAAATTATATAAATAAATAAAAATACAACAATACACAAATCCTTATTATCACAATAAAGTGACGAACCAACGTGGGGCTGCTCTATAACAAAAATAGGCAACCTACGTACAATACCTTATTATCACAATAATATATATATATATATATATATATATATATATATATATATATATATATATATATATATATATATATATATATATATATATATATATATATATATATATATATATATATATATATATATACATATATATACATATATATTGAAAGTGTCAAATGGTGAAAGCTTTATAAAAATGGCGAACTTAAATAAAATCAATATCGAAATTAAAAAGCATAGTTGTTTAGCCATTCTTCTAGTAAATAAATATAGTTTAAAAAACTGAAAAACACGCTTTTAAAGCACATCAAACTAAAAAGTGAAAAATAATTATTAATATAAACTGAAAACAATAATGAACGAAAAATACTAGTATTATTGTGAAAAAAGCGTGGGTTGCTCGATATACGAAAAATATGGCACAAAGCGCCCCACGCTTTTTCCACAATAATACTAGTCTTTTTCGTTCATTATTGTTTTCAGTTTATATTAATAATTATTTTTCACTTTTTAGTTTGATGTGCTTTAAAAGCGTGTTTTTTAGTTTTTTTAAACTATATTTATTTTTCACTTTTTTAGTTTGATGTGCTATGAAAGCGTGTTTTGTAGTTTTTTGAAACTATATTTATATTGCTTATTGATGCTGATATTATAACATATTACGATCCAACAGATGTTTCTGAAAAAAAAAATATTTTTTTATTTCAGCCATGGGATTTGAACTCACTCCCGAGGAGTCCGTCGTTTCGCGTCGACTAAGACTTGCCTGTTCGGCCAACGACCGAACTGAGAATCACGGAATATACTTACAATATTAAGCCTTTTGCTCTCACGCAGAGGATACGTGAGGAAAGGACTGGCGATCCTGATCAGGATAATGATATAAACTTATCAAATTATTGTATTGTTACCGGTTCTTCGTAAGTGTACAAAGTTTCAATTAAATCTGTCCGTTTAAAGTGGGTCAAAATCGAGTCCAAAGAGTCGGTTACAAACAAACAAACAAACAAACATACAAGTGAAACTAATAAAAGCGTGTTAAAAAAAGAATGGTAATTTATGAATGGTAGTAGATTACAGAAAATTTATTCAATAACTGTCAAAGACAAGCATCCTCTACCATTGATTGAAGACCATTTAGAGAGATTGTCAGGAAACAACGTTGTCACAACACTTGATCTCAAGTCGGGATACCATCAGTTGGGAGTTGCTCAGGATAGTCGAAAATATGCTGCTTTTGTGACACCAGATGGCCGTTGGCAGTATACCAGGGTCCCGTTTGGTCGTCAAATTCTCCGGCTGTTTTCCAACGAGCAATCAATTCAGTTTTAGGACCCCTTAGACATAAATTTGCCTTGGTGTACCTAGACGCTGTTTTAATAATATCAAAATCAGTAGAAGGGGATATTAAATGATTGGACCAGGTACTGTACGTTTTTAATAAAGCTGGATTAACCTTAAATTGGCAAAAATGTGAACTATTGAAAAATTCTATTGAGTATTTGGGTACCGAGATATGCAATGGAGAATTGAGACCGTGTCCTAAGAAATTAGAAGCCGTTCAATTATTGAATTTTTGAATTCTTCACAATTTTCTGAATCCACTGATACCAAATAAGTGACATTTCAAACGTCAATATTTTTTATAATATAATTTTTAATTTTCCATTTAAGTGTGCCATGACGGTTTCTCTTAGCTGTAATTTTGTTTGTATTTATCGCATGTTTTAATACTACATATGAATAAATTCCTTATTAAAAAAATGATATCATTTTCAACTAGAAGGGTGGCCACCACGGCGTAGCCACAAAAAGTTTTTCCTACAACCCCACAGTGCCTGCTCGCGTTCTCGCCGCGGACAACCTCCGTTAATACTGGTCGGTTTGATATCATTTTCAACTAGAAGGGTGGCCACCACGGCGTAGCCACAAAAAGTTTTTCCTACAACCCCACAGTGCCTGCTCGCGTTCTCGCCGCGGACAACCTCCGTTAATACTGGTCGGTTTGATATCATTTTCAACTAGAAGGGTGGCCACCACGGCGTAGCCACAAAAAGTTTTTTCCTACAATCCCACAGTGCCTGCTCGCGTTCTCGCCGCGAACGATCGCCGTTAAATGCGAATAGAATTATATTCACCTTCAGAAAATTATCCAAAATGATAATCCTATGTGTCAACATATTAATCACTAAATCACTCTCAAATTTTCACACTTACACTCAATTTTTAGCACCAAGAAAAAACGATAAAGTAGTATATCTCCACTACGGTTTTAACTTGGTAAGACCGTTAGAATGTGTGTTATTATATTTCGATTGTTGGTCTTTTATTTTCTTTGTTTTTATGTAATGAGATTTTATACATTTGCTAAAATAAAAAACATGGCATTACTTTCTAACTACGCCCTTTATTTCCTGACCTCGTGCAGCCATGTACCCCGTCAGGACTATTAATATAAGATAGTCGTGACATTGCATATCAATATTCTCCTATTTTCAATAATAATAAATGGTAATATAAAATATATATTTTGAGTGGTAAACTTCCTTAAATTTTTTTCTCTTACTACTTTGGTATTGTATTGTGTCAATAATTCTTAAATATTCTGTTCATCTACAATAAGTAATTACTAAAAGATTGTTGTAGGGGTATCTGTGTTCACTGGTATTCTAAAAGTTAAGGTAATATATATGTTATAATGGTACACGACTTAAGTGGAAAAATTTTAAGTTGAAATCGTTATAAGCACGCAACTCAGTTTTAGGTATTTTCTTATCATAATAGTAATTTGGTAAAGTTTAAAATGAGCTGAAGTAATTTCGAAATCGATGTGTTTTTGTGTAATTTAAAAAATGGTTGAGACAATGCCTAAAGGTTTTAATTTCTATTCTAATGGTATTTAAAATATTAAACAATTGAAGTATAACGAAATAATTTTGAATGCGGACTGTTGCGACTCACAACTTTTGATCACCCTGTATATAACAATATTTTTTCATCAGTGTCAACTTTTAACAAAAAATGTAGTTAGTTAATTATTTGAAGATTATTAACATTAAAAAATGTTTTTTCGTCAAAAATTCTTGGTATTTTTTTAAGGCACTCGAAATTTTGAGATATATTTTAATTCAAAAGTGAAAACTATTATTTGAGCTCCAAAAATGTTTACATTCTTTGAAGAAATTAAGTAAGGTTGAACTCGATTTAATGTTATATTAAAATACATACATTATTAAGTATACATAAAAAGTCTCGTAAAAAAGTTAAAACTTACTAGCAGTGGTTAATTCTAAAGATAACTGAAAAATGCACAGTAAGGTTTAATGGTTAAATAGAAAAAGAATTATTTTATGTAAATGAATAGGTATCTTTACTTTGAACAAAAAGAATTAAACTAAAATATTAACACTTTATATGAAAATAAATTTACTTCGAGCCAAAAATAACTTTTCATCTGCTCAACTGCCTCAAACAAAAATATTAAGAAATTTAGTTATATTTTTTTAGTCTGAACTGCCAGAGTGATCAAAATAAATGAGAAAGTAGCGGATGTATGTCTTATTGCCAAAGGATTGGAAAATATGCAAAGAAAGTTCGTGGGATGCACTAATAATTTTTTATAAATAGTACAATAATTTTTCAGTAAGGCGCAAGTTTAAGCATTTTTTTTATCTTCCATTTTTGACAGTCTAAACGCATTTAGAGCGTATATAGAATTTTTTTGCTGATTTTGAACTGATTAGAGCGAATGATAAACTAATGAATTATAATTCGTAATATTTTTCTATTTATAAATTTTTGAATAACAAACGAAATATTTTTTTTTAAGATAGGGTTGGATGATATTTTTGGATACTCATATATATATTTTTTTAAAGATAATTGAAGGATAAAAAGAAAGGGAGGTAATAATTATAATGAGGTGCACAAAGTATTGAAAGTATTCCTAGGAAAGTAACAAATGTTTGAAGCAAATATGTTAGTGGTATTTTTTTATTTTTACCCAACAAATGAGAGTTGACAGTAAGAAAGGTTAAATTAAGACTTATTAAATAATATATTGATGAAAGTTAGTTGATGATGTGAATGGTACCAGTTTTTGTGTTATGTGATTGATATATAGAAATATGAGAAATATAAGGTTGAATTGATAATGAGGTAGAATACCGAGTTCATAACCACCCTCAACTCGCCACTGAGGACGTTGTGAAACAACCACCCTCAACTCGCCACTGAGGTTGTTGCTAATTCTACTTTTAGGGCCTCGAAAGTCTGTTTAAAAGAAAACAGATGTAAGACAAAAATTTATTCCTTTTTCTGTAATTCAATGTTCATCGGGGCACATAGCCGGGAAAGTAGTTGTTAAAAAATGGAGTACGTTTTTTGTTTATTATGGTTTATTATGTTTCCTCATATAGGTAAATATGAGATGCATTTTTTTTTTTGTATAGTATGGTACCAAGGTTTCCTCATATAGGTAGATATGAGATGCGTTTTTTTGTATATTATGGTACCAAGGTTTCCTCATACAGGTAGATATGAGATGCGTTTTTTGTATATTATGGTACCAAGGTTTCCTCATACAGGTAGATATGAGATGCGTTTTTTTGTATAGTATGGTACCAAGGTTTCCTCATATAGGTAGATATGAGATGCGTTTTTTTGTATAGTATGGTACCAAGGTTTCCTCATATAGGTAGATATGAGAGGCGTTTTTTTGTATAGAATGGTACCCAGATTTTCTCATACAGGTAAATATGAGACTAGTTTTTTGTATAAACAAAAAGTTTGAAATTTTTAATAAGTCTTAAGCCTTCATAAGGTGGGGAAGAAAGTAAGTTTCAAGGTACCTAATACCGAATCGGGTGTGTAGAAGGAAATAATTTTTTTTTGATAAATTCCAATTGGACCAGAGTAGTTGATTGGGTGATGACGCAATGTTGCTGGGCGATTTAAGCTAGGAGTCAGGATTACTGCTAGATAAATGGCAAAGCAAATAGCCGACTACCTAACACTGCCCTTGTCCAAGCAAAATTCATTTAATTATACAAGTACGTGTACACACATTTAAAACAATAGTTTAACCACCCACGGTATACTTAAAGTAGGAACATTTTTTTTGTTTTTTTGAAACCTATAAAAGGTCAAGTCATGGTAAAGGTGAGAAAAGTTGAAGTTTTGAAAATAAATGTCAAATTTGAATGATTGATAAATAAATACAGTAGATGATTCAAAGGAAGGGGAAAGAAAGACAATACATTATGTAATACTAGGGAATGTCGACAAATTAAGCCGACTACTTAGCACTGCCCTTGTCCAATGCAGACCGGTAAACATAAAGTCCACCACCAGTAGTAAAGTATAATGATCTATATAATTTTCATTTATGTCAACAAGTCATTTATCGAATTTTTCAATTAAACAAGGTATAGTCAAGATCAGTCAGTATTCAGTTTTCAGTTGGGTAATTATCAAGCATAAAAAAGTAAGTCTAAAGTAGAAAGATGGTTTATACAGATAAAGTAATTCTCTATATACAGATTTAAATCTTTTAGAAGAGAAAAACATGTGCCTGTTGGAAGCATTTTTTTTTTTAAGAATGGTTAAGCGATCAATGAGATTAGTGGAGAATAAGTTATAATTTAAAAAAAAAAAACGAGTTTAAAATGTAAAATTTCAGAATATTATTTCATTCATCTAAGTAAAGCTTCGAAGATTTAAGAAAAATTTTGGATCACAAGAATTTTTTTAGAGAAAGTAATGTGCTCTCATATTTTTGTGTGAGATTTAAGAATTTGTATGTATTTGGTCAGAAAGTTAAATATATATTTTAGTCTGGCTGGATTTCTTAATATTTGTTTTTTTGTATTGGTTTCGCCGACATAGGCGTAGTATGGGAAACATAGGTAGCAATCCTAGGAAGCAACTCACCCACAACGACGCACACTGTAAAACATTTTTATTTTTTTTTTGTTGTTTTGTTGAATAAAAGGAAAACATGACTATGTAACATACCAAGAAGAAATTGATATTTTATGTAATAGTAATCCCAAATAATTATGGAACGGGTAATTTTTTTTACAGTGTGGTAAAATATTAAAAGTCAGAGTCAGGTTTATAAGAGTAAAATTTTTTTTGAACCCCCGGTCCTCACCAACAGTTAAGACCGAAATTATGAAAGTAAAACAAAGTACTCTGTTTAATCAATTTGAGTTGACTAAGTTGTTCAATAAGTATACAACATTTTGATACGACAAATTGTTCTATTTTCATTTATTAACTAGAGTAAAGCAACATTGGGAACAAATAGGAAAAGTTATATTGTTTTTTTAAAGAAAAAAGGGGTCTGATATTTAATTTTTTTTTTCTCTGAAGTTATGTTAGAACATGTACGTATATTTTTCAAATAAAAGTGAGATGTGTTTTACTATCCTCTTTGAATTGGAATTTCTTTATGTTTACCTTTATTTTTATGTAACAAAATTATGTTTTTAAGAATTGACTTGGGTTTTATTACATTTTTTTCATGTAAACACACTACCACGAGCACGAGGCACAACCAGAATGGAAATAAAGATGGAAAGAAAAGCCGAGGGCCAGACGACACCATCTATAAAACGTAGTGACCAGTCTCCAACCAATAAAATATTCAAGGAAACAAGGACCTATTGATGCCAACATTGTAAAGGATGCTTTCTGTACCTGTTCCGCACGAGTTCTCCTTTGTTATTTTTTTTTCCAAGCTGTCAGTAGGACAAATTCTCAAAGGCATTTTTTTTCCCTAACCCATTGTAACTGGGTAATTCACATGTGTGAATAATTTCTGCCGAATTTTCCATGTCCCAGCACTGCAGCTTGCCCCTATAAACACAACTCTTTAAGAACGACACATGGACTCTACACAAAAACGGAGTATATTTGACGGATACCAATATTTAAAGGTGGGTTTCCCCCGTCGGAGTTTTCCTGGACCAGATACAAGACTGGCTGATCAATCTTGCAAAAACACGTACATCTGAAGGTCATAGGCGGAGGTCACTAAGAAAAATGGCAAAAATTATTGGTTGTGGAGTTACAGGTCATTACGAATGATGTAAGCAGTCCTGCATGAATTTCCAGTCCCCAAGGTACCACATGTTGCACATCGCGGTCCAAAAAAAAAATGAAAGCCAAATTCATTTTTCCAGTGAGACATTTTGATCGTGGAAAGACAATAGTGTAAGTGTGGTCGAATATAATTTGAGAAATTAGTGCTACAACAATTTTGTGCCAACGACTTTTGTAGTGTGAGACAATTTTGAATTGCTACCCAAAACATTTTATTATTACTTGAATAACAAACTTTGAGCATAATTAAAACAGGTTTACATAACTGACATTTTACTTGCAGCAGTTAACGATTACGATACTATTTCATTTTTATTTATTTTTTGTTTTTTGAAAAATTTAATATTAGAATATTCATTTAACCTCGAAACACAGTTATGAGCAAACATGTTTTAAGTATCAAAGAATTTATTTATATTTTTTTAGGTGTGAGTAAAAAAATAGCCAGTTGGCTGTATAGTTCCCATGTTGCATTGATTTATTTTTTTATGTATTTGGTAAAATTATTTGAATTTTTTTTATTATTATCTTTGTTTGCTGTTGGTTCAAATTTAAAAGCTGGGGGCCAGCTTTCATGGGCGGGGGAGATGTGTCACACAGAAGGATATACCATTATAGTAAATCGCATAAATGAATAACTTCTCTTGATTAGCACACCCTGTATATGAATTAATATTAAAATATTTAGTTTCAATATGCGATATAAAAGTAGAGCATTTCACAATGATAATATAATAAATTATAATTTATGCTGGAACAGCATAAATTATAACAGTGACCTGAGACAAAGTAAGTTTCCTAATGCTGACTAAGGGAAACTGAAGGCGAGTCCAGGAATTAAAGTAGAAATGCTAGTCAGTTGCTTTTTAGGTTTGTTCAGGGTTGGATGGTTGTCTGGAGGGGTGACGCATCTTCCGCCCCGGGCGATGGCCTGGCCGGGGGATGGTGAAGTGTATTTGTGGGGCCTAGATGTAAGTATGGTTTGTTTGTTATGATCAGTAATAAATTGTATTTTAAATTGTATATCTTACCACTATCTTATTTTGTTCCCCTTCACTCATTAACCGAAAGTGCTGATGATACCTCTCCATTGCCAAGCGAGTAATATTTTAATATCTCATTCTAAATTAACGTATGGAGCGATGGGGTGGTCAGCTCCAGCGTGGCGTACGGCGGAGGCTCCGTGGTGGGTGGCCAAAGCTGGTATGCGGCGTTTGGGGCTGGCACCAACCCCTTCGTGTCATACGTAAAGTTGCATACGGGACAGGCTATACACGCCATACGTGACATTTGGTGGAGGCTACACGCCATATGTGACGGTACTAATAAATGGTACTACGGTACCAATATGGTTTCATTTGAAAAAATTGAGTTTGGCTCCAAAATCCATTTTGATGAACTTTATTTGCTCATAAATCACGTAATTTGGTATTTTTGACAGGATTTAGATTTTTCTAGTATTACACGGGTCATTTAGAATAAATCGGACCATCATGGCACACTTAAATGGAATATTAAAAATTATATAATAAAAAATATTGACGTTTGAAATGTCACTTATTTGGTATCGATGTATTCAGAAAATAATGTAGAATTCAAAAATGTAATGATATACAGGGTGTTCTATTTAAAAATCGAAATTTAGTGTCACTTCCGGCGAAACCAGACGTAAAAAAAAATCACTTGTGTGTCAAAAAGCGCCGCTTATTATGTATATAGGAAACCAGTCGCACCTTTGTGGCTTCCACTTGAATGGCTCTATATTAGAGCATCGACCAAGCATAGCACTGCGACTGGCTTCCTGTCAGTGGTTTTCCCTTTGTGTTTTTCTTTTTTAAGTTATGTCCATCATTTAACTTAGCTACACCGTGCTGAGTACGACCAATTAGTCAGAAACACGTGTCCACGGTTTGCATTATTCTGCCATTTGCAATTTTTTTCATTCTTCCACCTTGCATTCTTTATGCGGGTGTACCCGTTAAATCAAGTTATTTTAATACTCTAATGTATATAATCTCGCGATACAGCTTCTTTCTCTGTACTTATATATTCTCCTGGGTCGGAAATACCACTCAGTTTGCTATAGTTGCCCGCGTGTGCGATGCTTGTTCGATTCTCTAATATAGAGCCATCCAAGTGGAAGCCATAAAAGTGCGACTGGCTTCCTGTCAGTGGCTTTCCTAGAAAAAAATAACTGACCTTTCTCAACAAAAGATGCAAACATGTTGAGAACTGCTGGAATCGAAGTTGAATATCCTGTCCCAATACACAACAAATTACACAATCACTCTTCAATGTTGCCACATCCGTCGTCAACACACAAAATGAGAATCTTGTTGTTGTAGAACGTGAATGAACTCTTTATACATGAAAACGGGTAAAGTTAATTTTCCCACAGGGTGCTTCATACAATCCGATTAGACGTACTTAAAAGTTAGATGGTCGCCTCTACCAAAATTAAAATGTTTTCCTCAGCGTTCAAATTACACCAAGGCCTAGCAGGACCTCCATCACGTTCTCAACGGAGCCATAACTCAGAAATATCGCTTGCTCGTTGTACAATCATGCGGTATTTGGTGCACCTCTATTTGGAAAACGAAGTAGACGTTGAGCAGTCACAGGAAATTGACGACATATTTACCGTAAATTAACATCGAGTAGTTCATTAATATATGATTATTACTGCAATACTAATGAAAAAAATACTGTAACATAAACCGAAAGAAGAATATAAACAAACACTCTTTTGAACAACAACTCTACAACAGAATTTTGATTTACGGTGACGATCGTCATTTTTAAGCATTACGCGCAGAAACATTTGTACCATTGGTTGCCAGTATGATATAAAACAACACAAAATAATAATTTGTGTCATATTCATAAATTGTAGCTAAAGTAAATTGAGTGATATCAGCTCTTGCTTTATTTAATCTAAAATAAAGAATTTTGCACTATATTCAATGCATGTCTTATACATATTTTACTTGACTTTTATGTAAATTAACATTGATTTATCGATAAAATTGAGTTGTAATTAAACATAACAGCAAACTTTAATTTGCAAACCTTGGAAGGAAAAATTGTTAGCAACAATACTCTTATTTTCAACCTTAACTCATTTTTGCCACTAAACTGTAACATAAATAACAGCAAAAAATTAATAATGTATCCTTTTATGTCAAACTTTTAGAATGGGCACATTCTTGTTTACTATTTTAAATTAAGAAAACTTAATAATGATTCAGTAGAATTAAAAGAAACTTTTGGAAATATATTATTTCTTTATTTACAGGAAAACGGTAAAATGGAAAAACATTCAAGTTCCAAAAGTATATTGTTATTACAGATATGACAGAAACAATTTACTTTAATGAAAATAACCCTCGACACTGTTTTCAATTTTTTTGATCAGGACTATGCATAAATTAGTTACCAGTGACTTCTTATAGGAGCAGTGTACCTTATTGTGTGGCTAAATGCAGTATGCAGTATGCAGTGTTAATAATAATATAACAATATTTACCAGGCAAATCTAACCATAGCCATTCAACTCAACCTGATAATAAAATTTAATTTGTGTCCGCTCTCAACAAAACTCACGTAAAGAGCGAAATGAATGCTGCAGACGTCATTTCTCGAGGAATAAATCCCGTAGAATTAGTGAATTCCACCATTTGGTGGCACGGACCCTCGTTTCTTGTTGATATTGACCCCGACCAGGAAATCGTTAGCGAGCCGAAAAGTGAGTCCATAGATACAATCCCGGAATTGAAATTAACACCTATTACGTTAGACGCAAGAAGGCAATCGGATTTAAATATTTTCGAAAATTACTCTACCTTAAATAAATTACAAAGGGTAGTAGGATATATCTGTCGATTCAAAAATCGTACTTTAAAAAGGCAACCAATCAAAACTAGTTCTCTAACCGCTGAAGAGCTAGAAGAATCTCTCAGACTCTTAATAAGGTTGGCACAGCACGATGAATTTGCTCCAGAAATTTACGCTTTAAAGAAGTCAAGAAGACTAAAAAATGATAGTAACCTGCTAAATTTGCATCCTTTTCTCGACGATCACGGCCTACTCCGAGTAGGCGGGCGATTAAAGAATTCGCCACTTAACTTTGAACAAAAACACCCGATTATTTTGCCTAAGCAGCACAAACTGACTTATCCAATTATTAACAATGCACATATACAGCATTTGCACGCAGGAGTACAAAATTTATTATCAATCATTCGGTTAAAATTTTGGCCCATAAATGGGAAGAATACTGTTAAGGCGGTTATTCGCTCTTGTATCAAATGCTTTCGAGCCAAACCAAAACCTTCTAGTTTTCTCATGGAAGAATTGCCGGTTTCTCGGGTAACTCCTAGTAGACCTTTTTCGAAATGTGGCATAGACTACGCGGGGCCTATTCTAGTCAAGGAAGGCACTCTTCGAAGGAGCAAATTGGTCAAAACCTATATCTGCATTTTTGTATGTTTTGCTGTTCGTGCGGTACATATAGAATTAGTCGTGAATCTAACCACTGACAGTTTTTTGAACGCACTCAAAAGGTTCATATCCCGGCGCGGTAAGCGTAGTGATATATATTCAGACAACGATTCGAATTTCATTGGGGCCAGTAATCATTTTCTCGAGTTGTACAACCTCTTAGTGGATAAAAATCATAATGAAACAGTATTGAATTATTTGGCTAAAGATCAAATAACTTGGCATTTCATTCCGCCAAAATCACCTCATGTAGGGGGGATTATGGGAGGCTGCGGTAAAGTCGACAAAGTTTCATTTACGTAGAACACTCGGTGACGCAGTTGTTTCTTATGAAGAGATGTATACCATTTTAACACAGATCGAGGCTTGTCTGAATTCCCGTCCGTTAACGCCTCTTTCCAATGACCCAGATGATTATTTACCTTTGACCCCATCCCATTTTTTGATTGGAGACTCACTTGCTGCTTCGCCCCAAATTGATGTTCAAAATGTTATTACCAATCGATTATCCCGATACCAACGTATCCAACAACTAGTTCAACAGTTCTGGAATCGATGGTCACGAGAATATTTGTCTCAGCTGCAAGAACGCTCAAAATGGAACGCAATTTCCGATAATGGCTTAAAAATCGGATCCCTTGTGGTATTAGTGGATGAGAATCTACCATTTCTTCGCTGGCCCATGGCACGAGTGACGGAGCTGCATCCAGGTGCAGATAGTGTAGTGAGAGTGGTTACTGAGAAGTTAGCTAGTGGTAATTTGTTAAGACGTTCTGTAAAAAAGATATGTATTTTGCCCATAAACTAGATCAAGGGTTTTTTATCTCTAGACTCTATGTGTATATATATTTATGTATTAGCATTTGTTAAGATTTATTTACTTGTGCATATTTGATGCTTAAGATTTATGTTGAAAGTACCTTTCAAGGTGGGCGGCGTATGTTGAGGCTTATTTATTTTAATTTGTCTGGTACCCCGCCACTGTTTATTGCGCAATATTAGGACGTCTCATGTTCGAGGCAGAAGTGGAAGGGCACGGCGACCGTTGGCGCAGAGGAGAGAAGAGTCAGTGTTGAAGCAGCAGTCACGGAGCACACGTCGTCTTAATATCTATAGGATTTCGTTGTCTATGAATTTAACATCAGAGGCACGCCGTACACGTCGTCTTAGTACCTATATCAGTTCGTTGTCTATCAGTTTCGCAGCAACAGTCAAGTGGTACATATCAGTCAAGTTTAAAACCATGTAAACGCGTGCCCACCAAATCATTACTGTTAATTTAGAATAAAGTTCTAAGTAGTTAATTGCTCGTTTAAAGTTATTGCACGCCCAGCAAGGGTGGTCCTTCACAATTTAGTTCAAACACACAAACAAAACCCTAACTTACAGATGGTGTAGTTAACCGTAAAAGTAGATTTATATTGAGTGGAATGAAAAATAATATTAACTGAAAATTTTTTGCCAATTATTATTTACTAAATTTTACAAATCTTATCACAGATAAGTATAACATATATCTTTTTAAACAATTATTTTCCCGGCTATTTGCCAAAACGCTGAAATTTGGATTACAAAAAATATAATATGCACATTCTGTTCAGTACAACTGACTCAATAATGTTATTTTTAATTTCAACTATTCTGTCTAGTAAAACCAAAAATAAATAAAACACAAGGTACTCACCAGTTGACACTCACTTTAAAAAACTTTAAAATATCTATCGACACGTGTTTCTGCTTGCATCGCTTCATCAGGGTAGCCAGCACATTTAAAGAATCCAAAGTAACCAAACTTGTAAACCTTAATGTAATAAACATTAATGGCTTCAGAGAACAGAATAATTGAAATTATATAGTGGAAATTCCTCTTAGGGTCAAATAAAATAATTTAAAAACAAATTAAGTTCCTCTTGGTAAAAGTTAAAATATAGAGTGGAATGAAAAATAATATTAACTAAAAATTTTTTGCCAATTATTATTTACTAACTTTTACAAATCATATCACAGATAAGTGTAACATATATTTTTTATACAATTATTTTCCCGGCTATTTGCCAAAACGCTGAAACTTGGATTACAAAAAAGATAATATGCACATTATGTTCAGTACAACTGACTCAATAATGTTATTTTTAATTTCAACTATTCTGTCTAGTAAAACCAAAAATAAATAAAACACAAGGTACTCACCAGTTAACACTCACTTTAAAAAACTTTAAAATATCTACCGACACATGTTTCTGCTTTCTTATGGATATAAAAACATTGATACTATCAAATACAAAATGCTTAATAAATATACAACGGTAATTATTAACGGTATCAGAGTTTAGGGCTATTAGTTAAAAACACCAATTTCAATTTGATGTGCAATTTTACAAAATGAGTAAGATAAATGTACATAATACGGTCGAACTTCTCTGTAACTCAAATATATTTCTGTGCCCTTGACATTTAATTCGTTTTAGAAATATTTTCTTAATTCAAATTTTCTCCAACACGAATAGGGATTTAGGAGGTTTGAGTTAGAGAAGTTGGATTGTATACACGCTGATGCAGATATAATATTAATTTACTAAATTTTTTTCTTATTGCATCCATCACCTTGAAGAACTGTTGTGTACTTCTTAGCTAAATTATGCAGACTAATTTTACAATAACAATTAATTGTTGCTTTTAAAAACTAAAATTATGTTTATGATTGGGATATATTCGGTCTTGTTAGAACCTGTACCCAGGACTAAACCTAAAAAAAAATAATGTTTACATAATTTATGATTACAATTCAACTATTTTTTAAATATGAGTTTAACAATTTCACTTCTTTCTACTAACAGAAACGCAATTGGATCTCGTCTAATGGGACGATATATTATCTAAAATAAATACTTATGAATAACTGCGCTGTGCTCCAACTAAACGATTGTGTCGTTAGTGAAATATCGTCAGTAACAGCTGACACTTGTGCGAGTTGCAAATTTTGCACTGCATCAGCTTTCTGTCCAAGTTTTATAAAATCACCTTCTTTGAAGTGTTTGGAACAAATAAATTTATTCTCTGACCGTCTTTTCTAAGAACTTTCAATCACTTCTCCAATATCTCTCCTTTAGGAAATTTAATACACGTAATTTGTAGAATTGAAAAAAATATCAGATCAAAACTAACATACCTATGAAAAGTTATCCCTTTAGGTTTAAAACGTTATACCTTAGAACAATTCTTCCACTGCAGGAGACATTGTTTACAAATGCTTTTTACGAAAGTACCAAATACAATTTGTACTGGAGGCCAAACTGCAAACTGAAATAATGTTTTTGTCTGGCGTCCCGGTGCCAGCTAGTACAAGTAGTAAATATTAATATCTTTAAGAAACAATAAATGAAACAAATTAGAGGCAAGAGAAACATATCAACTTTTGGATGATTTTGACAGTAAAAAAAACATATGATCCAGATCGCCCAGGGTACCGCATGGATTACAGATATCTGACTTACTCTTTACTAGTGTAACCAGCGATTGGTAAGAAGCTAAAAGATGTAAAATCGACACTAGTAGCGCCATTCATCCCATATTAGCGAGGTTACTAGTCGCTCGCTTCTCGGTTCTGTAAGTAAATTAGACCCTGTCCCCAGGCGTTACACTATACTTTATGCAATAACTATTGGTCACTTCTGACCAGCTGATGTGTATGGTATCATGCGGATTTGACGCGTCTCTCTCAGTCTTGTCAGTGAGTGGTGTGTTAGATGATAATGTGTATTAACAGCTCTTTATGTACCAAGGGAATAAAACACTTCACTGCTGAGGTACATACAACATTTTTTCACGAACGGGCACAATTTTTATTGCAAAAAGAAATGAAATGTAAAAACTAAAGAATAGTAACTGGCCACGAAGCTTTTTAGGTATCCTTGTCCTGAAGTGGATTGAAACCTTTGATGTGAAGATAACATTTAGTAGTTTTCCACGAAACACCAAAACGTCATATACTGAATTCGACGCGCGTTTCACTAACCAAGTTGGCATCACCTGGATATTAAAACTGTTTTAACACCATATACTGTCTGAACATTATTTGTGGCATTCTTTAAAATTTTCTTTTTCTTTTTTGGTAATTATTACCATATGAATAATTCTTCATTATCTATAAAATATAGTTAGTTACCCAGTACACTACTGGAAAAATAAACCAATGCGCTTGTGACTTTACGTCAAAAAATTAGTCAGAGGGTGTTTTTTGACAACTAATATGAGACACAAAAATATTAATATAATTCCCTAACGTTTCGGAAAACGAATCTGATTCCTTTTTCAAAGTTATTAATATTTTTTTAGAATGTCAAGTTTCACGTTTGACATATTCTAAAAAAAGGACACCCTCTGAATAATTTTTTGACGGAGTCACAATCGCAACATACTAGGTAACTCAACTATATTTTTTAGATAATGAAGAATTATTCATGTGGCAGTAAGTCCCAAAAAAGATAAATAAAAAACATATACTGCACTCGACACTCGTTTCGCCATCCAAGTTGGCATCATCTGGATATACTTAAAATAGTTCATCATCTTCAGATGAGTGCAGTATATTGTGTTTTAATATTTAGTGGAAAACTACGTCAGTGTTAGGTATCCGTGCACTGTTTGACATTTAGATTGCTAAATATTACTAAATGTTACTAATCACAAATATTACGAACTGTGAAAATTACCCTATTAATATTAGTTTTAATTTGAAATAAGTTATAATGGTTTATGTTTGATTCTTATTTTTTGTTCTTGCTACCATTAAAAGTTTGACAGAATAAAAATGTTGACATTATATTATGTTTGTACTGTTCATTGGTTTCCATGGCAACTTTAAATCCCAATGGAATAAACGCTTTTCTTTACTTCGTATTTTGACGCAGTAAAATACTGTTTTATTCTCGTTCATGCAAAAATACTATAAGTACTTGTAGATGTTATTGTGCATTATTAAAATTTGAAAAATACCAATTAAGAATGAGATGAGGTTATAGCTAGATTAAGAAAATAGCGTATTGTTTTAGCTCTAAGATACATTATTTGTGCTGTGTTGTACCTTGTACTTACAATAAACAAATCCAACTATTTTTATTTTTGATATTGTTCCTTTCGATATTTACTTTTATGTTCTAATTTATAAATTATCTAGTAATAAACAATAATAAAAAACATTAATTTTTATCGTGTTTATTCTATGATTTCTTTATATCCTGAAAACGATTGATCTTGGGGGGAGAGGGTAGGCCGTTGGGGCCAAATTACAACTATTGCCTATGGGGCCATTGAAGCCAGTCCTACCTTGTATAGAGTACGAATAATGCTATACATTACTAAGCCTGGCCAAGGTCATTAATCCTACAGAAACGTATTGGGTATGCATCATATCATAATACTTCTTTTCTATGTATTTTTTATGTATTTCCTTATATTTTGTAAGCTTAGTGCTGCACATTATTATTAAACTGTTAAATGACATTCACACATGTACATTGCTAAGTGATAACTAATAATAAATAAATAAATAAATAAAATAAATGGAAATAAATTTTATTAATACTTGTACACTTTATAAAAATATGTACAAAACTCACCTTCTTAAGCAGATTTATGAAGTAGCTTGGTTGTCATTATCACAAACTGGAGCACTTCTATAATAACTGTGTAGCATCAGATATGTTTCTACAGTTGTCTCAGTACGAGATGTTCGCTATGGTGAAAAAATAAGTTTGTATTTTGAAAAAGACCGTTCAACATCTACGGAAGTAATACAGGCATAAGTAAAACACTCTGTGAACTCACTTAACGCAGCTGTAGATGCACCATCACAAATTTGTCTTAATTTGGTAAAATCAGAATCTTTCCGTAATACACTCTCGAATTTTTCAATAACCGGCTTATTTTTTGCGTCATTTATAGTCTGTAGCTGTGTATTTACGTCGTCCACTATTTGCAGCGATTCCACTAATGACAACTAAGTATTTTGCAATTTTTCTATTGCGTCGTATAGTCCTCTATAATTATTGTTATAAATAGTTTTTAAATCTGTTTCAAGGAAAACATCTTGAAAGCTTGTCTGGTTTTCCTTAATAGCTGCAACCTCGTTAGGGTTGAACTGTAGTATCACAGCTTTTATTTGTTGAAAACATTCAGCATAATAAAAAGCTGCCTTCAACCACGTTCCCCCAACGTGTAAGAATCGGTTCTGGTGGTACAGGAATACCAGGACACAGTGTGTCTCCTTGAAGAAAATGGCCCACCAAATTCATTGTCGCAGCACCGTCGGTCACAAATATCAACACTTGACTTGTTGACAGTTCAAATTTTTCGAAAGTCTCCAACACCACCCGTGTAATTGTTTCGCCAGTACACGCAGTTAGTCTTTTGCTAGCTAGTAAAAGTGGAAATGTTGGTTTAACAGGGTCGAGTACACGTACTATAACATTTAAAATAGATTTTTTTTTTACAATCTGTCGTCTCGTCAACACATAACCATAGTCGTGTATTTTTTTAATGCACATTTAATCCTATTTACAATATCTTCACGAACACTTGGTACATATCTACGTAACGATGAACGACTTGGTAAATTCACCTGGGGATTGTATTTATTCCAGAACTCCCGAAATGCTGGTTTATCCAATATGTGCAGGGGAACATCACAGCATTAACAGTAAATCAAATATAAACTGAGGTTTCAAAGAAGACACGCCATTTTTTTTATATTTATGCCGGTTACTATTGACATGAATTTTGCAGCCGTATTTATTCCAGCACATTAAGTCTTGATTACAAACTTTACAAATTATTTTACAACCATCATAGAATAAATCCAGAAATTCACCTATAAATTTATTCACTTTATCAGCGTACGGTCGTTTTCTACTCTTTACGCTCAACATTATTTATTATTTATTAGTACTCTATGCATCGACCGACAGATAACAACTGAAGTGTGTCGTGTCATCGTCATCGTAAACAAACGCGCGATGGCATTGGTATTGCGCCCGACCCTGAATCTACCATCGCTTGGCCAGGCTTATACATTACTATGATGATGATGTTTGTTTGTAATTTAGATATTAATGTGTGCAGGTTTGCTTGCTTGCAGACCTGTATGTAGTACGTGAATTCCGTGAATCTGTGTCTATGCCAAATGGTAATTTTTAAAATTTTGTGTGAAAAATTTACCACACAACGTACTCACAAGTCACAACGTATTTCTTTCGTTTGTGCACAGAGAAACTAAAAATAAAATCTTTGTGTGTTTGTATGTGAAGTGACCATGCATCAAAACTCCCATCAGCTGTAATCGAATAGCACAAATATGTCGCCTAGTTAACAGAACGTGTTGTTTTAAGTGTAAGTATAATGCATTTTTAAAAACTAATATTAATGGTTATTGAACATTTAAAACGATTCTTATTATTTTATATCGTTAATTTTGTGTGCTCAAAATAGAGACACGAGTTTGTATTTTACGTATTTTACTGATGTACAGGTTTATACATGGAAAATGTGCCGTTGGCTTAGATGCTTTTATGCCTTAAAAGAGAAGACTTTACTACAATATTAACACCCACGAATTCAGAACGAATTTTGTTGTGACGTTGTCTACGGCTATCTCCTTGGGGTCGAACTTTTTTTTTGTAGGAAAGCTCTGTTTCAGGTTGCGCTTCGAATTTATATTTGTTAAAATGTTTGTTTAGTTGTTTGGGCGCCAGAAACGCCGCCACAGAGCTGTCTTACCCTAGGAGCGTCGAAGATTATTTTCGGGGAACGACTATTGCCAGGGTCGATTTTTGTTTGTTGGAATTCCGAGCTTCGCTCGAGAATGAGACTCTTTGTTGGACAACGATGACGTTTACCTGTTTACAGCGCTAGCCGCTTATAGCTAGGCCCCTGGTGCGAATCCCACGACGAAGGTAGGTCCCTCGGTGGAAGTGCTGGGTAAGTTAAGTTGAAGAACGTAGAGAGTTCTTGAGAATGCACTAAGTGTTTATATGTGGGTCCGAGTGGCTGAAGGACGGGAAAAGGTAGTAAAACACACCTTAGTTTATTTCCTCCCAAGCTGGAGGGATTATTTATCGAATTCTTTTCGTTTTATAATGTCTGTAAGATATGGGGTGAGCCACTCGGGATTAACCACGTTAGAGAGGTTAACACAATGCACAATAATTTAAAGACAGTAAGGCAGTTTGTTATGCGAAAAATTTTTTTTTAAAAAGTTTATTTTGAAAAAGTAAAAGTTAGGCACTGATTTGGAAAACTTTTGAAAAAATTTTAAAAATTCAAAAATTTTGAGAAAATGTTCACTTGCAAAAAATTTAAACCTAAATTTAAAAATTTGTTCAAGTTTGAAAAAATTTTGAAAAAATATTTACTTTGGAAAAAAATTATTTACTCAAAGTACAAAAAGAATGTCCAAGTTGTAAAAAATTTGAAAAGTTATTCACTGACAAATTTTTAAATATAAGTGTAAAAAGAAATTAATGTCACTGAAAAAGTTTACTTTACTGAAAAGTTAATCACTGAAATTTACTGAAAGTTACTGAAAAAGTTACTGCTGAAAGTAAATTAAACAAATGCCTTGAATAAATTCTGAACATATTAACAAGTTTAAATGTTCATTAAATTAACAAAGTTCTGCAATGTACTGCCTGCCTAAGGATCTGGTTCCCTAGCTGAAAAAATGTTATTTACAGTTTGAGCACTGAAATTATTTTTAGCACAAAAAATAATCAGCAAAGGTCCTGAAGTCTGTGGAAAAGTTTTTGCTATTTTCCTGTCAATGAATTTTGTTCTCTTACCCCTCCAGCGTCGGAAGGTCTTGTAGGAACGTTTGTTTTATGCGAAAGTATTAGTTATGATTATTATTTCCCGTCGCGGTCGAATTTCTTTCAACTTTCGCTCGGAAAACACTGGCAACTTTGAAACTTGGGACGTATTTCGAATTTAACGTCGTTTCGCGGTTGACCGATGATTGATTGAAGTCTCGCACTTGAGAATTCTTCGTGAGTTGCTGTTGGTCCGCTGTGTGGGACTGGCTTGATTTGCCTAAGAATTGAAAAATTCTGATTGGCTTGAAAATGTGTAGTATAAAGGCTTGGGCCTGAATGGTGAGTGTTGATTGGTTGAAGTGAGTTCGTAGCTGTGTATGTGTTCTTGCTAGACTACTTGGTATAAATGAAAAATTGGTGTAGTCGTTCCAGCGCGCGGCCAATCAGAGCACGCCGAGCGCTGTTTGACAAGGCTCCGCCTCATATAAATATGAGTGCATTTCCACACTCACTATTAGAGATGGGCAAAGTAGCTCATTTCACTGATCTGCCTCTTCGGATCTGATTCCCATAAAAGAGTCGACTCACTGAGTTAACTCAAAAGAGCTGCATGACTCAGATGGAAACACTGGCAGTTAACATATAAATTTAAATTTGCTCTCGGCTCGGCTCGCAGCGGTGTGTAGGTGTACTGTGTATTGAATATTGAATCCTTATCCGAGCGGGTGGGGACTCTCACTCACTTCACCATTTTTGTGACGTGACGAAAGTAGAAGCAACTCAGCGCAGCAGTACGCTGCTGCCTGCTACGCTTGGCGGTTAGTACGGTAGCCTCTGCTCAGCCCGTTCGTTGGTTAAGGTTAATCGAAATCGAAAGAGCCAAGAGTCAGGTCTTTCAGAATTGGTGATCTGCTTCACCGACTCACTTTATCGAGTCGACTCTTTGAGTTGACTCGCTCATGAGTTACACATCTCTACTCACTATCACTCTGTCGCTGCTACTCGAACCTCACACTTCGCTCTCTCAGAAGTTTTTCAACAAAACTTATATCATTCTTTTATTTTACAACCTTCCAATTTCAGGGAAGTGATAAATAATTTAACCAGTGTTAAATTCAGTCAAATTTCATTATTTTAAATTTCATAATAAATTGCAAAAAAAAAAGACTTAACTTATAAAAATTTGATATAAAAAATATTCAAATAAATAAACTTTTCAAAAAATCAAGTAAATAAATAGCAAATTTCAATTCAGAGTTTAAAAAGAAATTAAATAAAATTAAATTCATTTTACAAATTTAATTAAAGACAGAGTGTTCAACGGCTTGTATCAAAGCCACCCTATTCTGGAAGAATTCGTTTACGCTAACCGGCTTGTATCCAAGCCACCCTTTTGAAAGAATTCGTATTACGCTCTCAAGACAAATGGAACATAATTTTGACTTCGCTATGGGTATGGAAGAAACTCTTCAGCATGTGGCATTGAAGTAGGCTATGAGCTCCGGGCGAATCTTTTTTTATTGCGAAAAAGCCCCTGGCGAGGTTGCGCTTCAAATTTTTATTGATTATAATTTGTGATAAGTGAGTCGGGCGCCAGAAACGCCGCCTCAGAGCTTTCTGCAATATTTTTCCCAAAGCCCAAGTCTTAACTTTCGGGGATCGGCTATTGCTCAGGGTCGATTTTTTCTTTGTTTGTTGGTATTCCGAGCTTCGCTCGAGAATGAGACTCTTTGTGTAGCGATGGCGTTACCTATGTGGCGCTAACCGCTTATGGCTAGGCCCCTGGTGCGAATCCCACGACGAAGGTAGGTCCCTCGGTGGAAATTCGGGGTAAGAGTAGAGGACGTAGAAATGTTCGTAGAAAAATGCACTTAACGTTTTTAGTTTGTATATGTGGGTCCGAGTGGATAAGGATGGGAAAAGGTATAAAAACACACCAAGTTTATTTCCTCCCAAGATGGAGGGATAGCATAATCGAATTCTTTTTTGTAAGTTTTTGGTTTATCTGTAAGAGATATGGGGTGAGCCACTCGGGTAAACCACGTTTGAGAGGTTACACAATGCACAAATGTTTAAAAAGTCAATAATGTCAATACAGTTTTTATCAAAGTTCACTTTTATGTAAGGCAGTCTTTTTAGGCACAAAAGGTTATTTGTGAAAGAATTTACTTTAAAAATGTTTAAAGTTAAAAGTTCAAATTAAAATGACCACTTGAAAACAAATTTAACTCGAGTTTCAAAATTTGTCAAAGTGTGTATGCTAACTGGAATTTAGTAAAAATGGTTAATTCAAAAAATCTGCTCAGTTAAAATTTTTTAACAGACAAATTTTCAAACCGGAGACTGAGTGAATGGAATTTACTTGCTACTGAAAAAATTTTACTGAAAAAATTTTAATGTCCTGAAAATTTTGTAAATTAATCAAATGCCTTGAAAATTTATAATTTTTAATATTAACAGTTCTAGAATGTTTATAAACTGAACAATACTCTGCTAAAATAATCTGCCTGCCTAAGTATTGATGCACCTAGCTGAAAAAAATAAGTTTATACAGTTTTTTGGCTCTTGAGCTTTGTCAGAGCGAAGATAATCAGCAAAAGTCCTTGGAAAGTCTCTGGAAACGTTGAATGCTAGTTTCCCTATCAGTGAAATTGTCTCTTACCCCTCCAGCGTCGGAAGGTCTTGTAGGAACTTTGTTATGATTAATAATTGTTATTCTCGTCGCGGTAGAATTTCTTTTACTTTTTTCGCAACGAAAACACAGGCAACTTTGAAACTTTTTGAACGTATTTCGAGGTTTACGTCGTTTCGCGGTCGTCCGAATGTGTAATGAAATCTCGCACTTGAGAAATCTTGTAGAATTTGCGTTGGCTGGCTGTGTGGGACGTGCTATTAATGCCAAAAGAATTGAAAAATTCTGATTGGTTAAAGTTGAGGTGGTATAAAGGTTTGGACCTGAATACAGTGTGATGATTGGTCGAAGTTAGTTCGTAGCTTTACATGTGTTCTAGCCAGACTACTTGGTATAAATTAAAAATCGGTTTTGCCAGAGTAATACGGGTCTGGCGGAAGTCTGAGCGCCGTTTTCTGTCCGAGCGCTCGAGCAGAGTGGGCCCCGTATGACCTAGCTCAACCCATACCAATAATCCTTTCCCGCGCTTTTTTAGAAACTGTGGTTAACTGTTATCCTGCATGTGTTCGGACCTTTGGACAGCTTGGATTTTACTGAACATTTTTGTTTTTGGTTGATTAAAATCGGATAATTAAAAGGAAGTTACAGTGTGTTATTTGTTAATTTGTATGAAAATCTAATATGAACTGCAATAAAAAGTTAAATAATTTATTTATTTTTAATGTTCTAATTAATTTCTCTGGCTTAAAATGATCTATTTAATTAAATCTTTTAATGGTCTTTTAGTTTAATGTTTTAAGTTAATTTTGATAAGTAAAATCCTCGCCTAAGTCCAAGAGGTGAGGTGCGGTGGTGAATGCGGTTTTAGTATACATGGTCTATTGAAAGTGCTGAGGGCCTGCGGCATGATAATGAACCGGTCGTTCTGACTGCAATGTAAATTTAGTCTAAAAAATTAGCTAAAATTTTGTGCAAAGATTTTCGAAAAATATCCATCACGGTCTGAGTTATAGAATTTTGAAAAATTAAAATTTGGAAAGTGCAATGAAATTTGACTTTGTTTTAAAATGGGTTTGTTTACATCTGCCATATATGGGTCACTGAAAATTAGTCTATTTTCAGGCGAACTGAAAATTTCCTGAAAAAATATTTTAATTTTGAAAAAAATTAATTTTTTCGTAGAGTTTCTTTGTAAAATTGCCAGTGTTTTCGAAGCTATAAGTGTATATTATGCAAAAATGAATTCTTTTCGAAAAAATTTTTTAAGCTCTTACGTAACGGCTGCGGTACTCGTGTCCTACAACAGCATCACCGTCGCAAGGCGGAAGACATTGGTGATTACGGCTGCGGCGTCGCTCTGGGGAACGCCTGATTGTGGATTCCTCCAGAGAGTAGTTGCTTGGGGCCGTAACTTCAAGACTTTTCAGCCTATGTTGTTGCTAATCGACCGCCTCAGGGAAATTATGATGGGGGCGCTCACGGAGCGCAGTGCTTGGACCCGAGACGGCGTCTTCTGGGGTGCCACTGAGGGTGAAGCCATACAGTGGTGGAAATTCATCGATAGAGCCTTGGTGGCTAAACTTTACGTCGTGTGCAAATACAGTGCTAGTGGTGGGAGGAGCAGTGATTGTGGTAGTGAGGCTACCAGCTCAGAAGCTGAGACAGGCCTCGGGTGCTCCATTACTTCTTTCTTCTCTTCTTTCTTATAAATGTCTGAGTGGCAAGATTTAGAGAAGCTCGGGAGTGCGCTAATACTCCCCGAGGTGAGAGGAAGGTTAGTAAAAATAGAGGCCAAGGCGCTAATACCTTGGCTGTTAGTAAGAGATCTTCTGTAGGTCCTGTACAGGGCGCTAATACCCTGATAACTTATGTGAGAAATCGTTTCTGGCATAAATTTAATATTACACTTAATATTAATAGAGTGTCTGTGCCTGCACTAGGTGAAAATGGTGAAAATCTGCTATGGTGGTGCGTGCACACTGGTTTAAAGCTGTACACTATAGTCTGATTTGATTCACTGATTTTTATAAGTAAAAAAGTTCTGGCTATGTTTACACAAATTACTGAAATTTATGAAAATTTTTCTAAGTCGACGCAGGGCGTCGTGCCTGTGTGGCGTAGAATGTCTTTACACTAGATTTAAGTTAGGCAGGTTAGATCCAAGCAAGTCGCGCAGCGACCCGACTTGGTGTGAAAATTCGGAAGTGCACTAAAAATGTGTCAGCTTCCGTCGCGGAGCGGCGGAGCTTAATGTCTTTGGCAAAGCTGTAAAAGTTCTAAAGAGCACTAAAAACTAAGTTAGGCTGTGGCAGAGCAAGCAAATCGCACGGCGATCCGACTTGGCTAGAGTTTTGGAAAGTGCACTAAAATTGGTGAGCAGCAGCCGTCGCGTTGCGGCGGAGCTTATTGTCTTTGATATATATAGAACAGTTATAAAAGATGCTAGTAGCTAAGTTAGGATGATGGAGAGCAAGCAAGTCGCGCAGCGACCCGACTTGTCTTATGTTTTAGAAAGTCCACTAAAAAGAGCTGAATGTCTTTGGCAAAGTCTGACTGTTATAAAGCAATACACACTGTAAACGTGCGCTCACCTGGTTGTCCTGTGTCCGGCGTCGGCCTCGAGTCGTTGGGAACGGCTGCACTGGGGAAGCGAGCGGCACAGAAGCTGAAGGAAACACAGCGTTCACTTTAACAGTATATTGCACACACAGTAATAAACGATACACAATGTGACAGAGCAGTAAAACAGAACAGCTGAAGCCGGTGTCCAGCGTGCTTGCAGTAAAATGTAGTAAACAGAGTATTATTAAAATAATTCTTAGCAGGAAACGTAATAAAAAGCTTGGTAGCAATAATGCACTTGTCTTCTTGATAAAAGAAATCAGTCTGGGACGCATACGGCGCCTGAGACCTCAAAATAAAGCAAAAAGTTAAAATGCAAAACGTGACCCTGCTGGGACCGATGCTAAACAAGCAAGAAACGTTTGGACTGTTAATTTTACTATTTATAGTAAATGGGAGTACGGCTACACCTCTTCTCGGCGTGCCAGCCAATCAGAATTAAGCCGGTTTATATATAACCGGAGACATTGGTTTTGCCAAAGTAATACGGGTCTGGCGGAAGTCTGAGCGCCGTTTTCTGTCCGAGCGCTCGAGCAAATTGGGCCCCGTATAACCTAACTTAACCCATACTATGGTACGTTTCCCGCGCTTATTTAGAAACTAACCTGAATGGATATACTGAATGTGTTTAACCCTCTGGACAGCTTGGATTTCAAGGAATATTTTTGTTTTTGATTTATTAAAATTGGTCAATTAATAACTGAGTAACAGTCTGTTAATGATTAATTTGTATGGAATTCTAATATGAAATAAAATAAAAGTTAAATAATTTATTTAATTTTAATGTTATGTTAATTATTTTTGTTTTAAAATGTAAATATGAATGAAATCTATTAGTGGCTTTTTAGTTTAACATTTTTACTAATTTTTAATAATTGAAATCCTCGCCTAAGTCCAAGAGGTGAGGTGCGGTGGTAAATGCGGTTTTTGTATACCAAGTTGAATGAAAGTGCTTATGGCCTGCGGCGTAATAGTGAACCGGGCGTTCTGACTCTATGTAAAATTAAGTGTATAAAATTAGCTAAAATCCTGCGCAAAGAGTTTTTGAAAAAATGCATGGCGGTCTGAGTTATTGAATTTTGAAAATTATGAAATTGGAAAGTACAGTGAAAATTGACTTTATTTTGAAATGGATTATTTTATATTTAATATTTGTTTACTACTGAAAATCAGTCTTTTTTCAGCAAAGTCTGAAATGTGACTGTTTTTCATGATTGAAAATTGAAAAATAATTTTTTATGAAGTTTGCCAGTGTTTTCGTTGCTTTACGTGTATATTTAGCAATAAATGAATTCTTTTTTCAAAAATTTAATTTCTTACGTACATTGGCGGCTAATGCTCGTGTCCTACAACAACGTAACCATGTATGCTAATGCGATGGCGGGCTTCAGTCATTTTGAACAATACATTATATCAAGCGGTATGTATTTCATTATTCATTTCATACTTTTGCTTTTGTTTGTCTACGTATGCCCTTTGTCAACCATATGAGGCAGTGGAGATACTGGTCCTGGACTCTAGTGTAGTATCCTAACCTTGGTATCTACATAAACAGAATGCACATGCATATATTATGAGTGTTACAAATTTAATATGTAAATAATATTAATATAAAATATTGCGTAAAAATATTTAATATTACATATTGTTAACGTCAACATTAAAAGAAAATTATATACCATGAAGTTACATTTGTTCAAAGTAATTGTTACAGTGTTCATATATTCAAGCAATGTATCACTGGCAGTTCTTCTATAGGGTCATTTGGTCAATGACCTCCCATATACAAATAAAAAAATAGAGCTATTCATTTTCTGAAGTTTAAAAATATATAAAATATATTTTTAATATTCTTAAAAAATATATTAAAGTTTCTAGTTCATTCTATGCACAATACTATTCAAATATCGAGCCTCTACATTCATATTCATTACATTATTCATTCATAGAATTTAAAAATCTTAGGTCAACCCACAACTTGTCCTCAAAGCTAGCTACGGACCGAATTTACAACGAATTAAAGTGAAATAGATTTATGCGCGAATCGTCAGAAAGCAAAAGAGACAGAAAACACTGGTGGGGACAATGACCCTGACACATTTTACGGAAACGGTAACGCACGAAGTTCGCTAGTAGAGCAGTCTTAATGCTGACTAGGTACGCGTTGGTCGGTAAATTCTGTCGCGTTGTTTTTAATGTTTTTATTTGTGAACATTTTATTAGTAAATCTCTACTTGTCGTGAAATTAAGTAAAACAGCGTTTTTGGTGTTTACTATTAAATATGAATGTTGTACAAAATATATTAAAACTGAAAGATGGACATAAGTTGGGTTATGAAGACCGAGTGAAATTCAAAGGTGGTGGCCGTCCTAAACCTAATATGACGATAAAGCAAACATCCCTTGATAAGAAAAAAGAAGTTAATAGATATTTTCGAAATTCAATGTACGATTTATCCGAGTGGATTTGCGGATGCGAGGTAAAAAATGCATTTTTTTTGTTTCCCATGCCTGTTATTTGGTGATGATCCTGATCCTAGATGGTCCAAAATAGGTGTAACTGACTTGAAACATTTAAAAATAAAAGTACAGAAACATTCGCTCGCATCAAGTCATATAAATAACTGTTGTAGTCTACCAACACTTGGTACAGTTGATATTAGAATGCAGTTAGACAGCGCCTATAGAAAAAGTTTAAACAACTGTTACGCCACTGGACTGTGTAGACTGGTTAGATGAGACTGGAATTGTATGAGAACGGCCGGGAATATTCTGGACTGCTCTAGATCGTGTGGATGGATGTATAAATAAGACACACGGTGGGCCGAGACTTAATCTTAAGTTGAACGTGAACGAGTAAAGAAGAAATAAGAAAGAGACTTATAAGTGTTCAGTTGTAATTATAATTAGGACAGTGATTAATCTATTGTTGTTAACTGTTAATTAGTAAATAAAGTAGTGAGTAAGTGTTACCTGGACTTTCAATCAACGAATCTACGAGTAGAGGTGTTTGTGTGGATAGCAAACACGTAACAATTTGGTGTCGGAAGTGGATTGGAAGAGAAATTTCTGGAATATTCGAAAAGGTTCTACAGTGTTCTTCTCAGAAATTAGTGGTAACACGAAGAATTAAACTACTGGACAGTGTTGCAGGACTATTTCTGGACCGAATAGTGACTTTAAAGTGGATTTTCGAGAAGTTTCTAGAACATTCGATTTAGAAATAGCTGCAAATACGCGAGTGCCGCTAGTTATAACGTGTCGTGGACTGAGAAAAAAGAACTATTAGTGCAATTTCGGGAAAATTCTAGAACATTCTATTTGGAAACTACAGGAGATACGTGAATTGTGTCGACGGGAACGTGTTATAGACTTAAAAACAAGACTACAAGTGACTTTTAGTGACAATTCTAGAACATTCGATTTGGAAAACCACAGAAGATACGTAAACTGTGTTAACGGAAACGTGTTATAGACTCAAAACAAGACTTATTAGTGATATTTCGTGAAAATTCTCGAACATTCCATTGGACAATTAGTGGAGATAAGTGAATTTTGTCAACACAAAAGAGGTATAGACTCTAAATAAGACTTTCTAGTGCTGTTTAGAGGTTTTTCTGGAACATTCCATTATTAAAATAAACGTGATATCAACATTTTACGGATTTTATAGTGTAATAAACTTTATTTTGAACTGATTTACGTGTCGTGTGTTAATGCCAACAACAAGAAGCATGGCGGAGAAACAAACACAAGACTTACTTGCCGCATTGGTGCAACAAATGGAAGAACAAAGGAAAATTATGGAAGATCAAGAAAGAAAAAGACAGGAAGAGAAAAACGAACAAAGGAAGATTATGTAAGATCAAGAGAGAAGACGACAGGAAGAAAAAGAAGAACAGAAAAAGGAACGTAAGGAAGAAAAAGAAGACTTGATAAAAATGATGGAAGGCCTGGAAATAAGACGATAGGAAGAAAAAGAAGAACTAGAAAGAAAACGTCAGGAAGAGTTAAGAAAAATGTTTGAAGATCAAGAAAAGTGGAGAGTCGAGGAAAGAGAAGATTTCAAAAGAAGCCTAGATGAACAGCAGGCAGCTATTTTCTCCCTCACTGAAAAATTTAAAGGAGATGTTATCAAAAAAAGTCACTGAAATAGCAGGGAAAGTCTGTGAAGTCGAAGGACAAGTTAGTGAAGTTAAAGACGAGGTAAGTGAATTTAGAGGAAAGGTTGAAGGAGAAATAACTGACGTTAAGGAAGAAGTAGCCCGACTCAAACAACAATTAAGAGAGAAGGGTGGCCAGTTAGTACTGTCGTCTGGTGCTAGGTTACAACCACCTTCATTCGATGGTCAAAGTTCATTGTCAACTTATAAGAGACAATTTGAGGCAGCTGCACGTTCAAATAACTGGAACGATGAGGAAAAGGCAACAGCATTGGTATTAGCACTAAGGGGCCAAGCATTAGACCTACTCCAAACAATTCCTGACGCACAGCAACAAAACTTTAGCATTTTGGAGGCAGCGTTAGAACTAAGATATGGCAACCAAAATCTCGCCCAAGTATATCAGGCTCAGCTCAAATCACGCAGACAACGGGGTGGAGTAAGCCTCCAGGAGTTCGAGGCTGTGGTAGAAAGATTAGCCCATCTAGCCTATCCTGGTGCACCAATGGAATTTCAACAACAGTTAGCAGTTGGTACATTTATTGATGGAGTAAGGGACCAGGAAGTTAGGCGAATTCTTAAGTTGGCCAGGCATAAGCTTAGTAGTGAGGCTTTAGTACATGCACTGGAGATTGTGTGGTATCCTTATAGGCAGCCTCAGCTGCCTATAAGGATACCACACAAACAAATCAGAGAGTACGAGCTGTGCGTGTGGAGGAAGACAAGCCAGACAACACAACACAAAACCTGATATCTGATTTGTACAAGATGTTGACCAACTACTGACAAAATCGAACTCCCAGCAGAGACAACACCAACAACAAAGTAGTGGGAGGCCGAATGGAGACATCCGTTGTTATAAGTGTGGCAAATTGGGCCATATTAAGATGAACTGTCATGAGCTCAACATTCAAGATCCTAGACAAAACCAACAGCAAAGTAGTGGGAGACAGAGTAGAGGAGGCATGCGCTGTTATAAGTGTGGCAGAGTGGGCCATATTCAGAGTAACTGTCGTCAGCGCAGCCCTGAGGGGGTCGCAGTAATGGAGAAGCCGCAGGAAAACTGGCGAGCTGGTACTTCGCAGAATGTGGCACATGGCCTTTCCAAAAGACCGTGTCAAGAAAACTGCAAGCCTTGCCACCGTGAGGAAAAGCAGCGCAAGGTACAAATAATGAAAACCGTTAAGATTGATGTTCCGGATTATTGGACAAAATAATCGTTAAGGGAAGCGCAATTAAACGATAAGGAAACTGGTCTTGTTCTGAAATGGAAAGAAAGAGGAACCCGGCCCCATTGGAAGGACATTTCAAATAAATCAGTGGGGCTGAAGGCTCTATGGGCACAATGGGACTCCCTTATAGTAGAGGATGGACTACTGAAGAGAGCGTGGGAAAGTCCATATGGGAGGAAAGTTACTTTGAAATTGTTAATCCCCAGGTGTCACGTAGCAAATGTACTTCAGCAAGTGCATAATGGAACGTCTGGCGGACATTTTAGCATCAACAAAACCTTGACTAAAGTAAGAGAACGTTTCTACTGGGTAAATAGTCGTCAAGATGTGGAGGCTTGGTGCCGCCAATGTGAAGTTTGCGCGGCAAGAATGGGGCCACAAATAAGGAATAAGCAATATAACGCCAGGGTTCCTTTTGAGCGAATTGCTATAGCAAGTAACCGTATGAAGGCTCGTTATGATCTTAAAGCTAATTCAGGAGGGTACCAAGTGGGAGAGTTGGTTTGGTTATATAACCCACAACGAAAGAAAGGCAGGTCCCCGAAGCTTCACCCGCCCTGGGAAGGTCCTTACATTGTCGTCACCAGACTAAACGACGTTGTATATAGAATTCAGCAAAGCCCAAAATTCAAGATGAAGGTGGTGCATATAGAGAGACTGGCCAAGTATGCAGGGAACAATGAATTGCCTGATCGGGACGTTCAGGCTTAAGGAAGGGGCAGTGTTACGCCACTGGACTGTGTAGACTGGTTAGAGGAGACTGGAATTGTACGGTAACGGCCGGGAATATTCTGGACTGCTCTAGATCGTAGGATGGATGTATAAATAAGACACACGGTGGGCCGAGTCTCAGTCTGAAGTCGAACGTGAACGAGTAAAGAAGAAATACGAAAGAGACTTATAAGTGTTCAGTTGTGATTATAATTAGGACAGTGCTTAATCTATTGTTGTTAATTGTTAATTAGTAAATAAAGTAGTGAGTAAGTGGACTTTCAATCAACGAATCTACGAGTAGAGGTGTTTGTGTGGATAGCAAACACGTAACAATAATTTGTAAAGTTTGTGATCAAGACTTAATGTGCTGGAATAAATACGGCTGCAAAATTCATGTCAATAGTAACCGGCATAAAAATAAAAAAATGGAGTGTCTTCTTTGGAACCTCAGTTTATGTTTGTTTATTGTTAATGCTGATTGCCTGTGACGTTCCCCTGTGCATATTGGATAAACCAGCATTTCGGGAGTTCTGGAATACATACAATCCCCAGGTGAATTTACCAAGTCGTTCATCGTTATGTAGATATGTACCAAGTGTTCGTGAAGACATTGTAAATAGGATTAAATGTGCATTAAAAAATACACGGCTGTTGTTATGTGTTGACGAGACTACAGATTGTAAAAAAAATTCTATTTTAAATGTTATAGTACGTGTACTCGACCCTGTTAAACCAACATTTCCACTTTTACTAGCTAGCAAAAGACTAACTGCGTGTACTGGCGAAACAATTACGCGGGTGGTGTTGGAGACTTTCGAAAAATTTGAACTGTCAGCAAGTCAAGTGTTGATGTTTGTGACCGACGGTGCTGCGACAATGCGTTTGGTGGGCCGTTTTCTTCAAAGAGACGATTGTAGGTTTTTACATGTTACGTGTAAAGTGCATGCGGTCCATCTTGTAGCAGAAACGATTCGAAAATGTTTTCCAGAGGTAGATGCATTAATAGCAAATACAAAAAAAGTATTTCTCAAATCTCCTAAACGGCTTCGAGCATTTCACACACTGTCCTGGTATTCCGGAACCACCAGAGCCGATTCTTACACGATGGGGAACGTGGCTGAAGGCAGCTTTTTATTATGCTGAATATTTTCAACAAATAAAAGCTGTGATATTACAGTTCAACCCTAACGAGACTGCAGCTATTAAGGAAAGCCACACAAGCTTTCAAGATGTTTCCCTTGAAACAGATTTAAAAACTATTTATAACAATTATAGAGGACTACACGATGCAATAGAAAAATTGCAAAATACTTCGTTGTCGTTAGTGGAATCGCTGCAAATAGAGGACGACGTAAATACACAGCTACAGACTATAAATGACGCAAAAAATAAGCCCGTTATTGAAAAATTCGAGAGTGTATTACGGAAAGATCCTGATTTTACCAAATTAAGACAAATTTATGATGGTGCATCTACAGCTGCGTTAAGTGAGTTCACAGAGTGTTTTACTTATGCCTGTATTACTTCCGTAGATGTCGAACGGTGTTTTTCAAAATACAAACATATTTTTTCACCACAGCGAACATTGCTTACTGAGACAACTGTAGAAACATATCTGATGCTACACAGTTATTATAGAAGTGCTCCAGTTTGTGATAACGACAACCAAGCTACTTCATAAATCCGCTTAAGAAGGTGAGTTTTGTAACTATTTTTATAAAGTGTACCAGTATTAATAAAATTTATTTCCATTTTATTTATTTATTTATTTATTTATTATTAGTTATCACTTAGATATACAATGTACATGTGTGAACGTCATTTAACAGTTTAATAATAATGTGCAGCACTAAGCTTACAAAATATAAGGAAATACATAAAAAAGAATTTAAAGCGAACGAAATAGTACAAAAACATACATCACAATATATAAAATATTTTTGTTTTTATTATTGTACTTATTCAAGTATTATGATATAATGCATACCCAGTACGTCTCTGTAGGATTAATGACCTTGGCCAGGCTTAATAATTACATCTGAGATCAAAAACAGGTTTGGCTTCAGTAATCATTTAGCAGTGTCTCAGTTATTTCACGCAGAACGATTTAAAGATTATAAAAAAAGCTTTCCTCAAGATATGTTTAAATTAGTTAAAACGGAGTATCCAGTCATAAATCATTTGAAACTTAAAACTGAATTAGAAATATTATATAGCCGAGAAGATTTTTCCAATAGTGAAGGTGCAGTTGCTTTGTTGCAGCTTTTTATTAACAATAATTTGTGCAAAACTTTTTCTGAAAGTGTCAAACTGTTAAAAATCTTGTGTATTCTCCCTATGACTACCGTCGAAAGTGAACGTTGTTTTTCCATCTTAAAAAGAATAAAGACATTTTTAAGGAATACCATGGGTCAGGAAAGGTTATCTTCTTTAGCTATGCTTACCATAGAAAGGGCATTAATAAAGAAGATAAAATACCTTAATGAAAAAGTAATTGACCACTTTGCATCTCAAATAGACCGGAGGATCGACTTGGAATTTAAATCACTTTAAATGGTAGGTAATACAGTAAACTTTTCTAATTGGCCTCCCTATCTCTTGACCCACGAACCGCCACTGCAATGTATGTTTTATATGAAAAAAATTATTTCGCTACGTATTTTTAAATGTTATAAACATTAAACATCACGAAGAATTACATTACATAAATTTGTATAACAATATAAATAGTAAATATATTACAAGAAAAAGTTATAGGCAACGAAAAACATAAATTGTAGCGAATAGTCACTTAAGATCATATGGAAATGAAGTTTATGGCTCCATTTTTCATTCAATAGTGAAATTTCCTAGCCAGAAAGATGCAGACAAATATTTATAGTAGGTTGTAATAAAAATCTGTTTTGAGCAAAATGTCTCTTAGAACCCTATGGTTCTGACTTCTCATGCAACGATATGCATGTAAATAAAATAAAATACCTACATAGATAACACTTTTACCTTTGCCCATAATTTTACCTAGAACTAAATCTGTATTAAATTAAGTTCTAAATATCGACCAATGGAAACCTGTTTCTGTGCACATACGCTAAAGAAACGTTCGGCATGTTGACATTTTACTGTAAAATTTTGGGGATGTTTCTTCTGTTTTCACGTTTAAAAAAATAATTATTTGTATACTTGTTTTAGTGAGTTGTGTGTTGAATTTAATATTGTTTGTTCTCAACAAACCGGGACGCCACCCAGTAAAGATGGACCGCTCATGCGCATTTCAAACATTTCAATTGAAATTAAAACCAATAAATTAAATCTTAGTTCAAAGTTAGCAACTTTTCAAGGTCGGCTAAATTTAAATTTAAGACTAAATTTGCGTTTAAACGATTATATGTGATTCTGCACTGTTAACTCTTAAATTTAAATTACTGTTAAATTTTAAATTAAAGTTAGTATTAAATCTACTGTATAAATCAACCATTAGCGTTTCATTGTTATATCTGGAAACCGTTCATCCTGGATAAAATTATATTCAACTTATAGTTGACTTGCTTAACAACCCTTTGTTTTCTTGTTTATCGTAGGTAGACTGTAGTCAGCTGTTGATTGACTTCAAGCGCATGCGTCTTAACAGTCCCCAAACCACTAACAGCAGAAACGCAGCCATTTAAAATTTAGTCTCTAACAAACCGAGTAGGGGTGTACGTATCGTGTTTGTTACACTTTGTAATCCCTTTTTATTTACACAAGTCCCCTCGGTCTCATTTATTTTTTTCCTGTGTTACTAAACAAAATTAAATTTAGTGTGTATAGTTTAATATTAAGTGTTGGAACAGAGTAGACTGTGATATCTAGTTATAGTTTTAGTGAAACAGTTGAAATCGTTTGAAGGACTACGTGTATTTCATTCAAGTTTGTAGGTATCTATTATAGTTTTTCTTTGAATAAACCGGAATTGTATTTAATTTTTTCGCATTAGACTGAGTGTTTTAAATAAGTGTTGTGTGTTACTTTATTAATCAACCTAAAAAAACAAAGGGGTACTTTATATAAAATAAAACAGCAAGGATAACTACTAGGTACTTAATATAAATCAAAAGTTAGAGGACTTTTATTTATCGGAAGCGAAATATCTACTTACGTGACGTTTATAGCACGCCTACTGTACTTTGCAAGTGATACCATAACCTAAACAAAAGATTGTGAGGAAAACAAGATTGGTGAAATGATTGTAGTGTGTTAAGACATCGAACTGGGTCAATATTTGATGGCTGTGGCGGTACCTAGCTGCCACTCGAGGGTGTCCATGTCCGTCTCAATGAGTTTAATGCAGGGTACAGCTGGCCCCACTGCGGGAGGACAGCAAGGGGGTCTGCACGCTGCACAGCCCTATTATCATCCACAACACGCTGCAGCTCCGGCACATACACAGGAACAGGTCCAACCAGATCGGCCTATTGGATACGGGGCCTTTGGAGTTGTTTGGTAAGTTTCATCTTTGTTTATAATATTATATAGACAAAAGTTCCACTACTGCTACTACCCAAATAAAGTTTAATAATATTTATTCACTGGTCCAATGGACTGGATATAATCCTTAATTGCTTTAAATTTGAAATAGGTTTATGTTAGATTCTCCCGTCTAAAAAAATTAGGTAATTTCAAGATAGCCACCTACCTTATTTTGTATAGAACATAGAAAAGTACCAATGGTAATCTTCTTTAAAAAACATGAATTACGTCAGTTATCGAAGTACCTATAAATTTTTAATGTTTAATTTTAAATCACATGAAGTGCACATTATGCGTGATTTTTATACCTGTTATTAGGTATGGATTCAGAACAGTATCAAATACCTATTACATGAATGTCAAACATGTTTATAAAGTTTAGCAACATAAAAAACGTCAGCGATTGCTCTTTACCGCCGTCAAATGTGTCGACGTTTTTTCTGTTCCAGATAATAAAATATTTTAGTAAACTTTGGCATTGGTGACATTCTGCATTATGAACGAAAACAGGTCCTGGCCTGTGGCAGATAATAGTTATGCAGGTTAATATTTTATGCCACTATTTCATCTTATCAGCCATCACTCATCATCATCATCAATTATTGGCCATCACGTCACGTCATAGATTCCTATGGCACAACTTCAGTTTTACACGTTTACTATAGTTACTCCCGTGTCGCAGTAAAATCGAGAGTAAGATATTTGCAAAATAATTAAATTAGTTGTTTTACATTTTCCCCAGTAAAGCATTACGCATTTTTGCGTACAAAGAATTATTTAAATATAGGTGCATGTTCGGGCATACGGATGTACCTCGTGTTACACTGTAATTAGGTATAAAAGAATATTGATTTTTTACTCGAAATCTAGACTCGCGTATACCTAGTACTTTATTGTACTTTATTTGCATAGGAATCCCCTTAATTTCGCCCTTAATGTGATAGACAAACAATTAAATGGTCTTTTTAATCAATGTATGATTCATTATGATTATTCATAATATGGGTTCGATATGTAACTCAACGATATCCATAGGTATAAAAACTACATTTCATAAAACTAAGATCGTGCAGATCCATTTTATCAGCAAAATCCAGTGCATTTTAACATTTTTAATTGCATCGATGAAATGTTAATGTATATTTGAATAGTTGAGAACAAAATGTTAAATGTCGTCACAGCACTGGTCCTGGGCAAAAATCGATATATTTATTCTAATCGTAAATTTTTTTGGAGCAATTCATCGATTCAAAAAAATATTAAATCGAAATATCGAATCGGTAGGTATATCGATTGCATTTAAAACGCGCGTTGTATAAAATTTTGATGGTCAGGCAGTTTACTGACCTCCCCAATTTACTTCCGCCCCAAAATGTTGGATATGTGATAGATAAGCCTGGCCAAGGTCATTAATCCTACAGAGACATACTGGGTATGCATCATATCATAATACTTGAATAAGTACAATAATAAAAACAAAAATATTTTATATATCGTGATGTATGTTTTTTGTACTATTTCGTTCGCTTTAAATTAATTTTTACCTATTTCCTTATATTTTGTAAGCTTAGTGCTGCACATTATTATTAAACTGCTAAATGATGTTCACACATGTACATTGTATATCTAAGTGATAACTAATAATAAATAAATAAATAAAATAAATGGAAATAAATTTTATTAATACTGGTACACTTTATAAAAATATGTACAAAACTCACCTTCTTAAGCAGATTTATGAAGTAGCTTGGTTGTCATTATCACAAACTGGAGCACTTCTATAATAACCGAGATAATAACTGTGTAGCATCCGATATGTTTCTACAGTTGTCTCAAGCGATGTTCGCTGTGGTGAAATAATATGTTTGTATTTTGAAAAAGACCGTTCGACATCTACGGAAGTAATACAGGCATAAGTAAAACACTCTGTGAACTCACTTAACGCAGCTGTAGATGCACCATCACAATAATTGTTTTAAGGGTAAAAATATACGGAACGGCCGAGGGGAGCGGCTTTTTACAGATAGTGATTTAGACTAGTAATGCGGGTGCAATGAGTTCGCTGTGCAAACTTATATGTACAACACCTTCATAATCCTCTGCCAAAGGCAAGTTTCATTCTACATATTAATAATTTTTGTAAAATGTAAACAATATCACAATTCCGATAGATAATTTATCCTACTATCCTGATGTATTTCAATGAGCCGGACGGCAGCGCACCACAACAGGGCCGATTGCTTATAGGAGTCCCACGAGCATAAATTACGGTCTATTTAAAAATATGTAACTCGAACACTGTATAAGATATCAACCGGATTCTTTTTTTAAAAACTTTTTCGATCTTTGGACAACATTTCTTTCACATATAATATATAAAATTTTCGAACATTTAATACAGTTGCCCGCACGTCGAAATTTTCGTTACACAAATTTCGTTGCTGTGACTAGGATTTATTAAAAAAAGAAAACTGCAAGTAATTTTAAAATTCCATTACTACAAATAGATGCGCTCATGATTCTAGTATATAAATATAAAAAATTAAATCAATGTCGCAAGTAGTTAATTTTTAGCGAGAGGTAAACGTTTAAAACACGAATTTTTAGAAATACCATTCCGCCATTTTTTTTCTTTTTGAGCAGTTGTACAAAAGCCCACAAAAGTCCAACAAGCTATTTCTGATGTTCCTGATGACCCTCTTTCGAAATTCGTGCTCAAAAATTATTTACCTTGTTGAAATGGGTGGGTCATCATAAGTACCGTTTTTTTGGAAATAAAAAAAAATTGATGATCAACAATGGTTGATTGCAAGGTTGATAGTTACCAGTTTGAACTTGGTGTTGATACTTCCATGCGAGTTTTCATGGCACCTCCGATTTAACCAGATGTGATTTTTTTTTCAAAAGGAATGGTATATTTTGCTATTTTATTTTGAAAACGCATTTTGTTTCCGTTCCAACATCACATGCGATTACTTGCATAAGAAGGAACTCAGAAAATTAGATTGTTTAAGTTAGTGATCGATCCTTGATATTTTGTACTGATATTACAGTACATTTTTTTGCCAATAACTGTCACATCAAGTATCGACACCAAATTTCGAGGAAAAATTGACTCTAAATATACTCTAACAGCATAGATTGAATAGCTGATGTTACGTCACATTAGAAACTGCAGTATGTTGCAAAAAAGCAAGGCAAGACTGCCTAGCATAACAGTAAGGCCACCCAAACTAAACGACAAGTAGAAGAACAAATAATATAAATATTTCAGTGAAATTGGATAGAAGCCTCGGTGGAAGCTCATGGCATGTGGACGTATTGTATTAGCCAGTGTAGATGAAATAGTGTTTGTAGGTATCTACTATCTGGGTATACCGAGATCTATACGTTTATTTTTGTAAAAGAATTTAGAGTTTTGTATTGGTGGCAATAAAGAACATTTTGAAAACCTTTCCGATAAATGCCGGACATACATGTGCGATTCCAATGTATCGCACATCCCTAATGTAAATGATGGTCATTTAAACATTGTGACATCTAACCGTCATATTATTGTCACTTTGTGTCATTTTAACATCATGCTGTATAAATTAATTTTACGTGACATATGTACACCGTACTGTAACGAAATGAACATTTTCGAAGAAATTATACAATACAATAATAAAACAAAATATTGCTACTGACTTCAAATTGTGTAAAAACTATTATAAATAAAATGAGTAATATATCAATTTAATGTCTTTAATAATGAAATAAAATAATTTTTTGTAACATATATTTTAAGGAGTTACTACATAATATACAACATGTATTGTGAATGCCATCCTTTGTTAAATGATAATGATTCGTTATTTTCTCTGATGATGTATGCAGTATGTATTATTATTATTGGTCTCGTTATTGGTTATTACTTGGAATTTTATTTGTTTAGAATACTACCTGTGAATAAGCGAAATAGGCAACTTCCCATGATTCAAATTTCATATGTAAAAAAAACTTGTAAGACTTAATCAAGAGGGCATATCGTTTCCATTTTGTTATGATAGGTATTTATAAATTTAATTTCGGTATAGAAATATCTATTGCCATAGCCCTTATTTTCTTGTGAGAAAGCGTGATAGGCGAGGATATTGAGGTTGTCAACTATTGGGAACTATAAATAAATATTCAAGTTCGGGCAAAGAGTGAGTACCAAAAAATATCGTATCTTGTGTGTCCTTCGTAGGGGTCGTTGCCCTTGTTTGTATATAGCAATTTTGTGTTACCCACCATCAACACCTTTTGTTATATCAAGATACCGAGGATAGTGAAATAATATAGTGTAGGTAAATATGAACATTTATGGATTCTACTGCATTTACATACATATACCTACCCAAAACTATTACTGATTATTTTTGAATGAATGAAATATATATATATATATATATATATATATATATATATATATATATATATATATATATATATATATATATATATATATATATATATATATATATACATATATATATATATATACATATATATATATATATACATATATATATATATATACATATATATATATATATATATATATGTATATATATATATATATATATATATATATATATATATATATATATATATATATATATATATATATATATATATATATATATATATATATATATATATATATATATATACATATATACATATATATATATATATATATATATATACATATATACATATATATATATATATATATATATATATACATATATATATGTATATATATATATATATATATATATATATATATATATATATATATATATATATATATATACATATATATATACATATATACATATATATATACATATATACATATATATATATATATATATATATATATATATACATATATACATATATATATATATATATATATATATATATATATATATATATATATATATATATATATATATATATATATATATATATATATATATATATATATATATATATATATATATATATATATATATATATATATATATATATATATATATATATATATATATATATATATATATATATATATATATATATATATATATATATATATATATATATATATATATATATATATATATATATATATATATATATATATATATATATATATATATATATATATATATATATATATATATATATATATATATATATATATATATATATATATATATATATATATATATATATATACATATATACATATACATATATACATATACATATATACATATACATATATACATATATATATATATATATATATATATATATATATATATATATTTTTTTTTTTTTTTTTTTTTTTTTTGCAAGGTTTTCTGTAGTTGTAGTTATGATAGGAATAAATTTAATATAGCGGTTAATATTATATACCGATTATATGGTACTTAATACAGAGTAGAAATAAATATGGCATTAAACACAAATATACGACTTGATGGAACGTTTTAGTTAATTATCTCGATTTATATATTGGGCACTCGTTTTGTGTGAACATACAAACAGAAATATTTTTAACCAGATTTTTAATTACGGTAAGTATTAAAATTTAAAGATTTATAATTATTTGTGCAGCAAAATTGGCCAAATATTAAGTAAAATTTTAAGTTCTGGCCTCGATTTTGGCATTGTGGATGTGGGTTGTGGCATTTAGTATAGGGCCGACATAGTCAGGTAAGCTATGGGTTTTGTTCTATTAAATCATTATGAAACTGTTTCTAAACATCTACAATTTTACGTTTGGGATTGTTGGCTGGAACAGGTAGAATGCACCCACCCTAAGAGCTGGTTTTTTTCGTGACAAAGAACGAGAATTTTAGTGGACAAGACAGAATTGGCTATTTCTGAGAAATAATAAGTCTCTAGACTGAAACGCCCTAAGCAAGGATGAAAATTGTAGTGAAAATAACAACTGGCAGATTTATTTTGTTCTGCTTGTATCTTCTTTCAAAATCATGAAAAAAATCAACACATCAGGTTCGGGCCAGGTAAAACTGATGAAAATAAAATATCTACAGGTAAAGGTTTTCTGGTTTTTTACTTCCTTGTATACAAAATAACATGATGGATTTAAATTAAATTTAATTCTCTACCTAGTTAACAACTTGTGTTTTGTTAAGTTATTCTAATAATTTTGTTTTTAAATTATTCGGAAATATTCATATTGATGGTGTAGCGCACACGTGGTTAGTGCATTTTTAGGCAAAAATGAGTTAAGTAATTTTTTTTGTACACTAAACAACAATTTCAAGTGTTTGCACTTGTTTAGTGTAGGTATTTAACCCTTTAAGGAGCAAACGTCTTTTTTGTCGTTTTTTATAATTTTTTGTGTCAATTCTAATAATTTATGTGCCCAGAATTATGAGAAAAATACTAAAAAAAATTCTCATATTGCCCAAAGACCTGGAATGGGTGGCTAATATTATTGCCACTAATAGTTAATGTACTGTGTTCCTTATTCATTTTGTGGCAAAAATTATAGCCACTTCTAAAAAAATATATTTTATTAGCCACTTTAATCCTCAAATTTAAAAAAAGATAACACATTCTATATTTGAATAATTTATTATGGCCTCGTAGAAACATTTACGAGAAAATATAACAAAAAAATTATAACTATATTAATTTTCATGGAATGGGGGCAAAACATAATGCAACATCACATTTTCTGCATGTTATGCTGTACCTTACTACTTTTGAACTACCGCTGTAATATGCGCACGCATCTTCTATTTTTGTCTTTGATAGGTAAATGCTCACCCACCCCTTGTGTTCTGATTGAGTTGTCCAATTCAATGGACCGCCCGTGTAATTTCTTGCTCTTTGCTTTAGTCACCACTACACCACTTTTTAGTGATTTTTTTAACAGTAGGTTGAAAACAATTCATTTATAGAATTACTCTAAAATTAAAATGAGACATTGGTTTACTCCTATTATTTTTCTGTAAGGTTCATGTTTTGTATGCTGTGTAATATACAGTGTATATGCATTCACAATGCTGCATCTATAAGGTAGTACAATATTTTCAGCCACCATCTTCTGGATTTACAAGATATGTTATATGTAGCCATATTTTGATCAAATCAAAACAACTCTCTCCCTTAACGTACCAGTTGCAGGACTTGTACTCTTTCCTTGGTAGACATATAAACCAAGTACGTACCCAATTTGAGAGCAAGCATTCACCCAGACTTTAATACCTCGTTTGGTGGTCCTCAACTATACTCTCATCTACTGCCAAGTTTCGAATTAAAATGTTCACGAAATTTTTCATTGAGATAAGGTAAAAGCGGTCTTATTTTGTATAATTTGTCAAAATCTAGTGATGTCCGATCTGGAATACTGGAATTGTCATTTACATGCAAAAAACGCAAGATGTTTAGAAATCTTTGACTAATAATATGTGCAATACGATTTACACGAAGTCCCTCATTTGAGGACCAGTAAAGTTTTAAAGCTGGCAAGGAGTGAATGCCCATTATAATGAGAAATCCCATAAACACGTTCTTCAATTGTCAAATTTAGATTAAAATTCCTTTAGGAGGCATATAAATTAGACTGTGTTACAATGTGTTCTAGAATATCGTTTTCCATGAATTTATAAAAAAATTGTAATGTGGACATGTATATACTTGCTTATTACTTCCTCACCCCTCAAAGTGAAGGTTATGTATTCGTGAGAAAAATTTTGAAAATTTTTATTGCATTTCTGGACGAATCTCGACGAATTATGATGATACACAAAATTTCAGACAGTAGCAAAACACACAAACAGACATATATATGCCTTATGCGTTTTAGCGCTCCTGGTTCTACCCAAAGTGATTGTGAACACACCTCCGTAATCAACCCCTACTACTGAGAATGCATTAATTTGGGACACACGGTGTAGTGGTAAATTTCCCATAGGCGGTTGAAAGATTGTCGAGTTTAGACGCCAACATTTAAAACATTTAGAAAGTACACTACGAATCTAGGAGATAATATTCAAAAATTTTTTGGTAAGAGAAATTGAAGAGTTTGAGCTCCGGGATGCAAGTGAGTTTTGTGAGTGTGTTCTGATTAGTTCAGTAAGTTGACTACATCGGGGTAGTAAAATGGGGTTTTTTATCATAAGGTAGATCATTATGCAATTATGCAATCTACCGCCGACCCTGAGAACATCATCTGTGTCAATAAAATGACTTAATTTTTTAAGCGATTTTGAGACAGGACTAGTTCTTTCGAGACAAAAAATTTCCTGAGAAAATGATTTGTGTTGAACATGTCTAATTAAAAGTAATAAACCTTGATGAAGTTCAAAATTTGTAAAACTATCAATTCGATTCTTTACTTGATAAATTAATTCTCTTCTTTCTCTCACAAAAAGATAAAACGTATTGTAGCTTATGTTTTACGATTCATTTTTAATTCAAAAAACGCTACCAAGTGAGCGTTTTTTTGAATTAAAAATGAATCGTAAAACATAAGCTACAATACGTTTTATCTTTGTGAGAGAAAGAAGAGAATTTATCAAGGAAAGAATCGAGTGAGTCTAAAGAAATAAAAGTAGCTAGTGTTAGTTTTCTTCCTTCTAAAATTATTTCAGAAGACAAATATTCAACGGAGTTTAAAGGCCACTTATCTTGAGGAGAGAAAAGAAACGAAGGGCCTGTCCACCACTGAGGATGGTTAATTAAATCAGGGTAAAAGACCTCGAGAGGCACAATCTGCGGGATTTTCTGTAGACGGTAGTACATGGTGCCAAATTGAGGGGAGATGTTTTTTTCTTGTATGCGCGAAACTCGATTGCATACAAAAGTTTTCTATTTATTGGCTGTGATTTTATCCAAGAGAGAGTTATAATTGAGTCAGACCAAGCATATAATTTATCAGATTTAACTTTAGAACGATATGTGTCTAAAACAAACGAAAATAAATCCGAAAGTAAGACTGCCGCACATAATTCTAAGCGGGGAAGAGATATTTTTTTAGTGGCGCTACTTTAGATTTAGCGCAAACTAAAACAACTTTATTGTGATTATTTTCACAAATACGTATGTAAATTACACTGGCGTATCCTTTCTCGGAGCTATCACAAAAACCATGTAATTCGCAGAAATCATATTGATTAGAGATTAATCGGCGTGGTAAATGAAAATTTGAGAATTGTGACAGTTCAACTTTATACTGTTCCCAACGAAAAATAATTTCGTTTGGGGGTTTATCATCCCATGAGATTCCCAGTAACCATTGTATTAACAGTTTGGCAAAAAATGCGAGAGGGCATAAAAATCCAAGTGGATCATATATGCGAGCGAGTTCAGGTAAGATGATGCGTTTAGAATTCAATGATTGCCCATGATTTTGTAAAGATGAGCAGGGTAAATGAGATAGCAGTTTAGGATCGTTACTAGCCCATTTTCTTAACTCAAAACCACCTTTATTTAATGGATTAATAAGTTCACCTTGTAATGTAAGTGCATTTTCAAAGGAATTACTGCCTGTGACTATATCATCGACATATGTATCAGGTTAAAACCTTTGAGGCAACAAGAAAATTTTGACCTTCATCTTGGGACAATTGTATAAGAGCGCGAAGAGCTAGATAAAGTGAGGAGGAAACCCCAAAACTTACAGTATTTAATCTAAAATCGCATACAGGGTCGTTCACAGAAAATCTCCACAGAATACTTTGAAAGTTTCTGTGTTCGGCTGTAATTAATATTTGCCTATACATTTGTTTAATATCGGCTATAAAAACATGAGAATATAAACGAAAATTAAGTGAAATAATGACTATATTTTGTTGTAGTTTCGTTCCTATTAAAAGAGAATCATTAAGAGAGGGAAAACCAGTAACTTTAGCTGACGCATCGAAAACTACCCTTAACTTGGTGGTAGTACTTTCAGGTTTAATCACGCAGTGATGACGTATATAATAACTGTCTTTAATTGAAGCTATATTGTTGAGGTGACATGTGACCACTATCTAGATAATCTCACATAAAATCATAGTACTGTTTATAAAGAAGGGGGTTAACAAGTAATCGTCGTTCTAAAGCTAGAAAACGGCGTAGTGCTAGTGACTGAGTATCACCGAAAAATAATTCCGAATGATGGAATGGGAGAGAAACTATATATCGCCCCGTATCATTTCGCGTATGTGTTTCTGTGTATATTTTTTCACACAGTAAATCCTCGGGAGAATATTTCGGAGTTGATGGAATTTCTTCCAGTTCCCAAAAACTTTTAGGAGTGTTGTCAAGTGATGACATTTCAGAAGAGCAAAAAAAATGTATTAAATTGAGGTACGTTTGAACAGTTCATCGAACCCATTAAAACACATCCAAATTTTGTGGCAATGGCTGTCGGCTCGGTTTTACTACCTGACAGAATAGTCTTATCTAAAATTTGCTGAAAAATATCGGCACCTAATAACATGTCTATATTACCGAGTGTATCAAAAAAATGGATCGGCCAGTTTTAAATTTGAACTGAGACCATGAGTGACTAATAAATGTGCTAGGCATATCTGTGCAAATTTTAGGCAAAACAATAGCGTCTATTATAAAAGTAGGTGCAATTTTATCTTTTTTGGGCGTATAGTGCAAGTAACTCCTCCTGACTTTTGCAAAGTTTGAGCTTGTCCAATTCCACGTACAGTAACCGGTAAATTATAGCGAGATAAGCCTAATTTATTTACACATTTCTGAGTAATGAAATTTGCTTGTGAACCGCAATCTAATAAAACACGAATAGTTTGATAATTATTACGCATATATATTACCTCAATAAGAGCGGTAGCAAGTAGAACACCTGTTCGACTAGGTAATAGACCAGTGAGCGCATTTACAGACTGTGATGTAGATGGAGTGTTGGGATTTGTCAGTAAATCGGACGTATTAGAAATTTGAGTATCTGAGGAAGGAGTTAATGTGGAAGGCGAAACGTCGTTCCCAAAATGTAAAAGTGTATAGTGTCTCTATCTACAAATACGACAGGCTACGTTAGACGTACAATTTTTAGAAGTATGTTTAGTGCCTAAACAATTTACACATCAGTTATTTCTTTTTTACTAGTTCAAAACGTTATCTTGGCAATTTGTTATTAAATGTGGGATAATTATAAATAGAATGTTCAGATTTGCACAAGCTACAAATAATTTCATTCGAATTTACCATAAAAGACGAGGTACGAATTTTCGTAGTATAATAGTTATAATTTGTGCGTTTCTGTGCCCTATTTTCTTCAGGATGTTTAACTTTCTGTTGACAAGAAGCGTCTATAGCATCAAGAGCATTACATTGTTTTAATATAAATGTTTTTAAAGATTCAGAAGTGGGTGTAATATTACTATCTGAGCTTTGCTCCATTTCGAAGCGAGTAATAGTGTCTGTGTCCAAGCGTTGGAGAAACAAAAAAAATTATAAAAAATCCCATTGAGTTACGGGAAAGTTCATGTTTGCCAGCGCAGCAAGATTTTCATTTATTAATTTAGGAGAATTAAAAATTTCTTGGAGATATGGTGATGCAATCAAACGTTTATTGTGATAACGTTTGACAAGAGCTTCATAACTAAGCAATTATATAATTATCAGAGGTGTACATTGCACAAGTGTTAATGGAGGACCTTGTAATGAGTTGGTTAAGTGAGTAAATTTTTTCAATATTAGAGTGATCTGAATTGTAGAGAACTAATGAGTTAAATATATCTATAAAAGTTTTAAAATTTTTAGTCACCCAAGAACTTTTGGTACTTCAATTTCAGGTAATTTAATATGATGCTGAGGAGGGATACTTTCCTCCTTATTAGGGTTATATGGGTCACCAAATAAACTGAAATAAATTTCTTGTGTATTAGCACTATCGTTTTCAAAAGATGACCTAATATGTTCTTGAGTGTATAAATCAGCTTCCTCCTGAAGGGCGAGTAAAGCTATTAAGTTATTATGATTTACTTGAAATTCTTGATAGACTGAATCAAAACGTTTAAAATATATTTTAAAAATTGAATGATACCTTTCATCCTCTCGCGCAAGTTCTGCCTTACCCTGTATTTCTTTCAGTTTACTGAAATTCATATCTCGAATGGCAGTATATTGCTTAATTTTATTGTTAGCCATGACCAAAGTTTTATATGAAAGATGAATTCAAAATTAATTATTACAAAAATATAAATTATTATTATTAAATAACAATTCATTATTTTACTATTAATAAAATTGCGGCGTTCGTAAATAAAATAAAGTGTATTTTATTTTATAAAGTAAAAGAACTGGAAATAATCAGCTGAGCGATGGCACGCGGACAAAAACCATATACCCAAGTGTAGATATACTAGCGGCAAAAAAATTTAACTTTTTTTTTAATTATAAATAGTGTCACGAAATATTTTTTAAATTAAATATATGATTGCAATGAGATATCCTTGGCTTGACAGGACCAAATGTGGGGGTTTGAGCGAAAATATGAGATAAAAATAAGTAAAGGCTATTAAACAAAATATTCGAACTCGGTTAACACTTTTCCTACCTTTGTTAGCTTGATGTGGGCCTGCTCCTGAATTCTGGTAGGTGGCAGCGGACAGGGGGTTCTGTGTGATGTGAGTCGAACATTTGCATGTTTGAGATATTGAGTCACTTTTCACAAAATTCCCGTGAAAATGATGATCGAGATAATTAATATTTTTGAGAAAAAAACACGAACACGTGTTAAGAGAGTGAATTCAACATTCGAAGTGTTTCTTCGTGTCACCTCGGCGTCCACGTAGAAGTGCCGAGAGGTAGGGATTTGTGAAACCTAGTATTGGCGCGACATGAATACAAAAAAAAAAAATAATTTAAACCTATTTCATGACACTAAGATAATAATGAAAGAAAAATTATATTCAAAGACTTAAATACTAAAGAACTAATAAAAAGTAGATCAGGGAATACAGAACACCTTATCAAATTAAAAATCAGTTCATAAAAAAGGCAGAAAATAAATGATCTAAAATCATGTTTAATTTCATATTAAAAATCATGGGAAAACAAAATGTTTGTTATGGAAATCCTGGAAAATTCAGACAATTTTTTCAGCTACATAAATTCTGAACCCTGTTATAGAACGTATTTAGCTTTTACATAGGAAGATTTAAAACCATCAATATTTACTTTTCTTGCCATCTTTTCATAAGCATATTCTTTAAAAGAAGATAAGGATTTAAAATCCCTATTTTAATGCATTAGAATGGACATCCCATAAACAATAGATATTGTTCATAATATTTTAAAAATTTAATAATTTACGTTGCTCCTCTTTTTACTCATTATTGTAAATAAATTTAACGAACTTAAAATAAACACAAACGTCCACAAGAACTAGTAAATGATACAGGCTGACACACATTTTGGCGCCTGTGATTTGTTAAGTGTTTCTGGTAATTTTGGGATGTAGAATCCAAAAATACCGTCAGATTTACTTTATTAGATCCGCCTGGTGTGTATTCTGACAAACCCACTTTCTCTAAGAGGCCATTTATATCATTACAGAATATCAGGTTATTGTTCTGAGAGAAAAGGTAATATTAGTACTTGAATAGAGTTGGTTATTTTCCTTTAATCTGGAGACAAGTAATTTGGAAGGCTGGGGTCTCTAATGAGATAATACAGCTCTTGTTGAATGAAACGTAGAAGATTTGCTTAAGCTCCTTCAAAATCACACAGTCACTTTCTCCAGATCTGCCTCAGACGTTGATGTATCAATATCTGACAGTATAGGCAGGTTGCTGAACGATGGAACGGATATTTCTTCAGAATGCTGTAGAGGTCTCCTCGTTGAATCCAGATCAGAATTACTCCATTTGTGCTGATTATTGTGATTGATGCCTTTGATGTTTACAACACAAAAATAGCAGTCAGCAAAATGGTTTTTTGGTTCCCACCAAACCATTGGAATTCGAAACTTTTTTGTGTGACCTGTGATTGGCGTGCTTGAACAGGTTTACACTTGCAAATTTTATTTGTAGCGACGAATGAGTCATTACTGGCGCATATAAAATTTTATTTTATTGGCGCGCCAGTAACCACTAACGCCCCTAAGGCACTAAGTCTATGTATGTGTAAACCAGGTATTACAGTATTATGTTTCCATTTAAAACCATTTGCTATTAAAATGTAGAAGAGACACATTAGTTGAGTAGGACAATTATTTTTTTTTCATTGAGACGTCCATTTTATCAATTTTCAAGATACATGTTAGAAATATTATGCCCATAGCTCGGTCCGTTTCATAGCGGACTGAGACTGAGAGATCAACAAAAAAAACATGATCAAGACAAAGTTTACAGAGATCAAGAGCACCTATGAATTTTCGACGCATGTCTAATTAGACTATTAATACTGTGATCTCATTGTTATAACGGATTCGAAATTGACGTAAGTTAGATTAGGAAGAAATCGGAAAGAAATGTGTAATGAACATAAAACAAATATTTTTTTTTATTGAATAATATAAAGCACTAAATAAGTTATAAACACAACAGTTGCTCGAAATGTTGCAGCAAAGACGCACTCGCCTCAAATGTTCAAAGATTATGCAGTACCGCTGGAGTAATTATCTCGATTTATTCAAATATTGCATTTCGCAATTCTCCGAGATTTTGTGGATTGTTTCGATAAACCCGCTTTTTAAATAAATACGACAAAGAGTGAATGCTACTAGTTTTTGCAATTTTCGTTTATCTTAGTAATAAATACAGAAAATTCAGTGTCCCGTCTTAAATGGATCATCCTATACCTACATGATAAGTACTTCTAGGTTTGCTTAATAGCCCGTTCCTTTTTTGCATTAACTGAAAAACTGCAAACTTAATTGGGAACTAAAATCAACACGGCACATATGGCACTGCGATCAGACGAGTAAAAATCGCAAAAATGGCTGATTTATGTACTCTTTTTTATGTTCACCAAGTATAGGCCATGGTATTTTAATTTTTGCGATTATTGCCTGTTTTGAGGTTATTTTAAAATAAAATATCGACATATGATGTATCACTGGAAAGAAAATTTTAAGCAGAATCTGGTGATGTGAAAAAAATATAGTGTTCCATTTGATATAACAACTTCATTCATTAAACCGGAAGTGATTTTAGACGAACGATTCAGTCGAAATGTCAGTAATGTTATGTATTTGAGTTACACAAATTTCAAAATTCTATCTTGAAAAACAAGAAAGTGGCAGACTGTTTCCACGTTCCGTTGACATCCTGTATATTGGGTAACTGTATTTTTTAGATAGTAAAGAGGATTTATTCATCTGGTAGTAAGACCCAAGAAAGAAAAGGAAAAATTAAGAGAAGACCATAAATAACATTTAGACAATAGGTGAATATAAACTTTGTTGTTTGGATCTTTGCGCGTACGTCACAATTACAAGCTGTATGAAGTAAATAAATTGAGGGTCAACTTTACTTTTGAACAGAGGCGTGTACTGGGGAACAATATTTTTTTATATATTCCAACACTGAGATAGGACATACCCTAAATATCACCGGCTGCCACTGAGTACTTGTCAATGCTCGAAGGTAATTTTCAAGTTATATGATTCATACAGCTACTGACATATTGTCATATGATTCATACAGCTACTGACATAATGTCATAAATATAATTGCAAAAATATTATGACGCCGCTGAATCAAGTGACAAACAAGCTGGTCAATGAAGTTGTGACTTAGGTTCGTAATTATGTCTTTGTTCCACCAATTATTAACTTATAGGTCAGATGTCTTAGCCTGCCTAGATATACGTATCTCTCTATTTGCTTATCCTATAAATGCATTGCTGCGGACACAGGTCGTAACTAATTTGATACACACGCAAAGATCCAAACAACAAAGTATATGAATGGATTAGAATAGAATAAAATGTATGTATATTCATATTAACAAACTGGATTAGAATAAAAATTTTAAAATTGTCCAATTTTCTGTGTTGTATATAGGGAGGTAAACTTTTTTGAAAGATGCATTAATTATTTTGACGTCTACTATTTTCTTATCATATGTAAAATATACTCCTAGCCTGTTCCAGTTTATAACTAACAATAAATTTCCGATAGGTCGTTTGTACTTATAGGTTGCGTTATCCGATTGCATGATGCTGGTTTTGTGAAAATATCCGTGGAACATGTAGAAAAAAAACGTCAACATTATATCAGCTTGTTGGTGTAAGTACAAGTTTGCCGATAGACAGATGTGGAACCACCTGTCCGAAAAGAACAGCTGGTCCTGGTTGTATACACCCTTAGCGATTGTCGACTTTTTGCTCGCAAACCAACCTGATCAGTTTTTAATAGAACTTGCTTTGAGTTGTTTAAATTATGCTGTGTATAGAGATAATAATTATTATATTTAGAAGCCTAACATGTTGTAAATCGTATTGCCAGTAGAACTGTGTATTTGTTAACAATGCACATGGAAATTGTTGAAATAATGGTTATAATGGGGCAAATTACTGTTTAGTTTTGTCCAGACGTAAACATATATTTTTTATGTATTCCGTTATTTACTTTTGATCAACGATATTTAGTTTTAACAGTTTTCTTCGAAATACGTAGTAGGTAACGGAAATTTTAATATAATTATTTTACCCGTTTTTTCCAAATAATTGTTAAAAACAGACGGTAACATATTTTAAAGTAATACATTTTTTGCTTATTTCACTTTTGAGCTCGCTCAATAGATAGCAGCAGTAGTTGTGTTTATAGAGCTGGGCTTAAAGTTACTCATACAAGGGTGTCACAATCGTCATATAACAACGCATTATTTATCTATCATACTTGATTGAATTGAATTATGTTTATAAAATTGCCTAATATTTTGTTGTTGTACGGAAGATAGCAACAACTTAGATATGCCAGGAGAGACCATTTGCATGAGTATAGCTAACATAGTTTCCGAGATAGTGTCCATGCTTCCCTTCCGATTTTGTGTAAACATGTACACATCCACGGAAGAATATTGCAAACCTACAAAAAGGTTGTAATCTCGGTTGTATAGTGTGAGAAACCGATACAGTGACGACGCGTGCGAGGTAAGACGCTACGGAACGCAGAGCCGGATTTAACTGTATTGTTCGCTCGTTTATTTTTTCATTGTAGGTTTTTGTGTTCAGTTTAGCTAGCAACAATTTAACAATTGTACAAAAAGTATTAACTTGAAATAAAAGTATTGAATTTAAAGTATTGACTACACATACAGCAGTTATTCAAGTTCGCTTAATATAAATTGTTACTACCCAGCAAGAACCGCGAGGCAGTATGAGCATTTCTTGCCAGGAAAGGATGGGTATGGAATATTAGTATAGAATAAAGAAATTATTTAAAAAGTAACAAGAAACCCTTTAAAAACAAAATAAAAACAAATATACTCTCAAAATAGTAACAGAAA
>JANEYF010002812.1:147500-500000 GCA_029963845.1 Rhamnusium bicolor | reverse complement strand
ATTGCATCCCAGTGATTTTCTATGCTATTTAAAGCTGTTTGTAAGTAATATTATTAAATAGAGCTTTAACATCTAAGCTGATTATTACATAATTATCTGGTAATTTAAATTCATTTATAAAGTTACAAAATTCAAAAGTGTCTTTTACAAAACAGTTATTGTGTGTATCATACGCAATGGTTAAAATATTAGTGACTAGTTGTGCAATGCCTCTATTAGGGCTATTAACACCAGAAATGATAGGACGTAAAGTTAAAATAGGTTTATGGATTTTAGGTAATCCATAAAATTTGTTAATATTGCCATTGTACAATCTATACTTAGTACCATCTTGAGGTGTAATCATTTTACTTTTTTCCAACTGTGAGATGATTTTGTTTGATTTTTGCTGAATTGTACTAGTTGTGTCTCTATTTAGTATTTCATAATAATTATTATCAGCCAAAATTTCTGTCGCAAGTGTGTGATATTGTTCAGTTGTAATAATAGTAGTGACTTTCATTTTATCAGACTGAATGACTTTTAGTTCTGGATTGTCTTTGAGAAATTTTTTACATTTGATGTAACTTTTATAAATTACATCATTGTTCTTAGGATCTTTTTTTAAGTGGTTTGTAATTAAGTTAGTGGTTTGTGCTAAAATTAAGTTTCTTTCATCTACACTTATTTTACTGACAATATAATCCACATCCGACAAAAATTTTGGTATGTTAATGTCTTTCAGATTTGGTGTTATACTGAATTTTGGACCTAAAGCAAGAAATTGTGACACCTCATGTGGGATCTCTGTGTTGGTAAGATTTTTTATCCAATGTTCTGGAGTTTTAATTTTTGATAATATGGTCTGCTTTAATCTATTAAATTTATTAATGTTAGTATTTTTAGTTTGGAAAAATTGTCTGTTATAGCGAATAGATTGTTTTCTAAAGAAATCAACAATTATGTAATACGGTAATAACCTATTGAGTTCATTTTTAGTTTTGGTGAGAGATTTTTCCAAATTACTAATACTATCATGTGTGACTTTAATTTCTAAATTAAGAATATTAGTTCTTAACCTGTTGTTAAAGTTCAGTGTGGAGTGAAGTGTCCTCCCCTGTAGCTGTTCCAGTGAGGTTGATAACTTCTTTTAATCCATTGTGGATGTGCGATGGTATTAGGTGATTTCTTCTACAATTCATCAAGAAAGTTCTGCGATTTCTCAACGAAGCCAACTTGTTGTTAATATTTGCCACTATCTTGAGTTTTCTCATCGCATGGTACCCATAACGATTGTGAATCTCTTGATAAAACCCCATAACTGTCTATAAGTTCAGAGAGGGAGATTAGACGACTGTCTATGTTAAAAACAAATATTTTTAATTTTTAAGCGGGGATTGCAGTCATGTGACAGGTAATAAAAGAAAAACTCTTTTTTCTTGTTCAAGCTTTCGAAACTTTTATTGTTTCTTCATCAGGAACTCTACAATAAATTATGATTAATTAAACTAAGTTATGGAAAAAAGTGAAAAGATACTTACGAAAGTGAGGTTAAAGTTAAAGTTGTATTCATTGAAAACTACAAAAATTCCTTGACAAATTGTAGAAAAAACACTAATAATTAATTGTTGGTAATTTACTACCACTACTATGTAAAATTAACAACATTATGAATGGATGACTAAGGATCCATATTAATTTAAATTCTTAGAATTATAATAGACATGTATATTTTTATGAAGTAAAAAACAAAAGGAATTTGGATATAAAAACTTGTTATACTTACTTACTACATTTCAACCATAATGTCCACAATGATGAGAACACCCTATATAGTATGGATTAATAATCATGTCCCTAAATATAAGACATCGAGCTGTTGGTATCTACTGCTGTCATTGTTCTTTTGGTTTCACTCTAACAAGTTTTTATATCCAAATTCCTTTTGTTTTTTACTTCATAAAAATATACATGTCTATTATAATTCTAAGAATTTAAATTAATATGGATCCTTAGTCATCCATTCATAATGTTGTTAATTTTACATAGTAGTGGTAGTAAATTACCAACAATTAATTATTAGTGTTTTTTCTACAATTTGTCAAGGAATTTTTGTAGTTTTCAATGAATACAACTTTAACTTTAACCTCACTTTCGTAAGTACTTTTCACTTTTTTCCATAACTTAGTTTAATTAATCATAATTTATTGTAGAGTTCCTGATGAAGAAACAATAAAGTTTCGAAAGCTTGAACAGAAAAAAAGAGTTTTTCTTTTATTACCTGTCACATGACTGCAATCCCCGCTTAAAAATTAAAAATATTTGTTTATATATATATATATATATATATATATATATATATATATATATATATATATATATATATATATATATATATATATATATATATATATATATATATATATATATATATATATATATATATGTATATATATATATGTATATATATATATATGTATATATATATATATGTATATATATATATATATATATATATGTATATATATATATGTATATATATATATGTATATATATATATATATATATATATATATATATATATATATATATATATATATATATATATATATATATATATATATATATATATATATATATATATATATATATATATGTATGTATATATAATTAATGTATTAAGAAAATTAGGTTAAAAGAAACATTTTTTTATTAACACGCTTAAAAAAATATTTATAGTAGGTATACAATAAATAAATAATATGTAAACTGTTTTATTTATTATACATAGTTTATTTCAAACTTATTGGCAACATAAACAACTTCGACTTCTGTGATCCCTTTACCGGCGTCAAAAAAGCCGACGTTTGTTATGTTGCAAATAAGTTTGAAATAAACTTTCATTTATATACTTTTTGAAGAAAAATTTGATTTTTTTTTAATTAGACCTAAAACGTTTTTCAACATATCTAGATTATTTTCTGCAATTTATTCCTTTATATTTTAGTTTTATCATCAGAGCTGCTCTGAAATAGTAAAGGGACAAATTAATAAGAAAGAACTAGTCAACAACTTAATTAGCTGCTCGTAGTATCTAAAATTGGACCAAATTTAAGTAGTGAATTTTAAAAAGGTATAAAAATATATGTATTGCATGTTCAAACTCATCACTTTATAAATCCTCACAAATTTACAGATTGTATAGGATTTTCCACTCGGTTTTTCAATTTTTCCGGACTTCCTAATTATCTGTGGAATCTTTAGCATACAATTCCTTCAATAAAGATTAGTCGGCCACACACATAGAAGCCTCGTTGAGAATTTTATCCGCAGCAGTTCAAGTTCGTAATCTTTTGCGGACTTGGTATATGACAATCTAAATCTTTACTTACCCCACTAACTTAAAGACGTCCGCAGAAAAGTCTGACGTACTTAATCTCTCGCAGACAAAACTGTGCATTAGTGGCTGAATTCTTTCGAATTATCTTCAGACTTTACCAAAACTGTGGAATTTGGTTTTGATTAAAGTTTTTGATGGAAATCTTTAACATTTTTGGTGATATTATTTTATACTGTTTTGTTGTGTTACTGAGCAAATGTCCAGAATAAATAAGAAAGAGTTGCATACAGTTGGATATCCTTTTTTTCAATCAAGTCAAAGCCCTATTTTTTAATTTTTTGTTGAAGTATTCGTTGGATTTAGTTTGCCATAAAACCGGATGATTTTCATAAAGTTTTATAAACCCAGTCAAAAATTCTTTACTGATAAAACGAGCGTCAATATTTCCAGGCATTTTTTTTTTTGAAAAAATTAATAATAACCCGACGGGTTTATTAAGTGCGAAAAGACTGTGTGCTTTATGGCATCGGCAGACTTTAAGACAAATCTGTACGTGCTCAAGACTGGCGCGTGCATACACACTAACGTACGGATTTGTCCTCAGGCTTTGGACTGCGTCGGATAAAGTTCGCGTGTGTGACCGGCTTTTGTGTAATGTGCAGATCTGTTCATCTACTAAACCTAAACCAGATTTAACCAGATTCTTTTAAGCATCCATTATTCCTCCTGTTTAAAAAAAATATACATATACAGGGTGAATCAGTTTTTAGGACGAAAACTTCGATAGCCGTTAGAAAACGTTAAAATAATTGGAAATTGTCTTATAAATTTTATTCGTATAATGGATCTATTTCGAGATACTGGGTGTTTAAGTTTCACTATTAATGATATTTTTATTTAATATCTGAAGATTCAAAAGAGGTATCCTTTTCGAATTTGGCACATCGGTATTTAGGAAACTCCATCATACCCTGAAATAAAAAAAATAACAGGCACAGTGGCGTAAATACTTCATCATTGTTTTAAATAAAAATTATTGTGCACGTGACCATTTCGAAGAAATAATTTATTTTTGCATTATAAGTTAAATTTAGGAGGAATATATGTTCTTGTAACATTTTTCTAGGACAAACCGTTAGAATATTTTTTGTGAAATTCTACAAATTTCCTCTATTTAATCACACTCGCCATGGGGAATAACAAACTTACCTTGCTATCTGCTGTTAACAAACCAATACAAAAGTAAGAGTATTATTATTCATTATCTAGCAAATTTTCAACATTTTATTCTGGATTGTTTTGTCATTCCAAATTCAAGTGAGTTTGCTTAAACTAGATTTTAATCAGTAAATACAAATTACATACAAGAAATAAATTTAACTTATTAGTGCGGTAAATGCTCAAAATGGGAACTATTAACTGCAATACAATGATGAGGAATTTCCTGCTGTACCTTTCTTAGTTGTTGCCCATCAGCTTTTAGAACATTAGAAAAATGTCGAATGCGGTTGCTTAACTGCTCCCTTGAATATATTGAAACTGCGTATACCTTCCCGTCAGATAACCCATATGTTGAAATCCCGTGGAATAAGTCCGGTGAACGAGGAGGCCATGGATTTGGTCCTCCTCGCTCAATTCGGCTCTGAGGATCATTTTAATTCAGCTAGTTTAGGATTATCCTGCCGTAATGTGGCGGAACACCGTATAATTAGAACCAGTTATTAATTCTTATAGTTGGAGGAACATCCTCAAAATATTCAAAAAGTATTTGAACGCCTTAAATAATGTACTTTCATTTTATAAATAATTGTTACGGCAAAATTTTACATTTAGTTTATTTTATATCAAGTTTGTTAATCTGCATGACAAGTGTGATTGAGTGAAGGGAATAAGTAGAAGTTCACAAAAAATGTTTAACTAAAAAATATCACATGAACGATTTGTCCTAGAAAAATGTTACAGAAACATTTTTTCTTCATAAATTTAACGTAGAATGCAAAAAAATTGATTATTTATTAGCGTGCATAATAATTTTTATTTCAAATAATAATGGTGAAGTCACGGCTTAAGTTTTTTTATTTCAGGGTTTGGAGAGAGTTTAATCTTAAAGACAGATGTGCCGAAATCGAAATCCTCAGATATTAAATAAAAACTTTTTCGATAGTGAAACTTTAACGCCTTGTAGCTAAGAATGGCAACGATGTATCGATGTTTTAGATGCATCAGATGTAACGTTATTCAGACATCGATGCATCTGACTATAAACATAGATATTTTGCCATCGATGTCTGAAAGATGATACATAATCACACTATTTTAAATTCCGTAGCAACGAGAAATATCAGTGGTATTTGAACTCCACGTGGTACCAGGGGATATATCAGCGACTATTTGACCACCAGCTCAAATAGTCGCTGATATTTAATTTAGAACGTCATGTCAGGTAGGCGTACTGCTGTCATACATATATTTTCAAACGTCACATTAATTGAGTAGTTTCATAATGAACGGATTAAATAAACATTACTTACATAGCTAAAGAAAGTCCTGGAGTGGGTTAGAACCTTGATGTGAAGATAACACTGACGTAGTTTTCCACGAAACACCAAAACACTATAACTGCACTCGACGCGCGTTTTGCCAACCCAGTTGGCATCATCTGGAGATGATTAAAACTAATTTAAATTTTTTTAAAATCACCTCCAGATGCCAACTTGGTTGGCGAAACGCGCTTCGAGTGCAGTATATAGTGTTTTGGTGTTTCGTGGAAAACTACGTCAGTGTTAAAAAGAAAGTAAGTTACTCATCTCTATTACTAGCATTCAAGAAATAATCTAAAAAAATATAGCTCGCGGCAATTATTTTTCTCAAGTGCTCTCCAATTTGACCACCACATTTGGCGTTAATAATCAATGACTAAAGCCCTCGAGGTAAAGCTCTCTGGCATTAGTCAAATTAGAAACGCCAAATGTGGTGTCGTCAAAATTGACACCATTGCACACTCGAAAAATTGATAACAATGTAATAGCCGACTATTTATTAAGATACTGTTATATTACCCTTGACAATTTCCAATTATTTTAACGTTTTCTACCGACTCCTCAAGTTTTCGTCCTAAAAAGTACTTACCTCTATCTCCTTACAAAATTGGGCAGAATTGTGAGAGCAATTGATTGCCGTATTGAGAATTGTGGTATGTTTTCAGGTTGCTGAATTATACTGAAAAAACTGAAAATGGTCGTTTTTTTAAATGTTAAATAACTTCGAAACCGTTAATTTTAGTAAATCCGTGAAAATTGTTATCAATAGATATTTTTTACTTAGATGTCAATAAACCTATTGCCAATTCCATGGCTGACACGATTTCCAAGATATAACATAAAATTGCATTTTTTTTAAATGGAAACCATAGTCGGCTATGGGCTTATAAGAAAGCTTGTTTTTTTCTGATTTCAAAGATATAAACATTTATATGTCCATTTAAAAAAATGCAAGTTTATGTTGTATCTCGGAAATCGTGTCAGCCATGGAATTGGCAATAGGTTTATTGAACTCTACGTAAAAATATCCATTGATAACAATTTTCACGGATTTCCTAAGATTAACGGTTTCAAAGTTATTTAACATAAAAAAAATCAACAAATTTCAGTTTTTTCAGTATAATTCAGCAACCTGAAAACATACGACAATTCATAAATACGGCAATCGATTGCTCTCACAATTCTGCCCAATTTTGCTAATTCAACTTACTGTGTAACTCTGCAAATAAAAAAGTTACCCATGTAAGGAGTAGAAAATGGCCACCCCGCATATAACAAAAAACCCAGATTTGTGTCTTGTTCCTGACAGAAATTCTTGAGAATATTATTGTGAATTTCGAATTGAATTTACTACATAAACTACGTTCTCCTGTGAGCCTTAATTAAGGAAATTGAATATTTTAAATGTTAAGTTTGTTATAAATTATTTATTATTATTTGAATATAATATACGGAATAAAATAATTTTCATTTACTAAACCGAAATATCTCGCGAAATATATAATGACATAGTAATAGTATTAGTTTATTTTGATTCATTTAAATGTAACATATTTAATGAAAATATTAATCATCTATCTTGGCGGTGGTGCGGTGGTTTGGTTAGTTTTTCATTGATATTACAAAGGTTGCTACAAATCTTAGTAATTGGTTTGTCATGTTCTCACATTGTGTGAGAATTTACAACCTCGAGATGTAAAAATAATAATTATTGACACAAAGTTAGCTGCCCACTTGAAAATTTTAAAGATCAATTTTTTTTAGGTAAACATATTTTAAATGACTCAAGTGGGGTTTTTAAGTTGATGCTCTTTTTTAAACGTCTATGGTTATCGAAAAGTAAATTTAAGTTGTCCTTTGTACTTTTGTACTTTTTATTTAAAATAAATAAAAATGAACTAAATGTTGAAAAATTAATTAATCTTTGTGTAAGTTTGCGGGATAATAATTTTAAACCTCAATTTATAGTGATGTATTTAGCATGTCATAAATGACAAGTTAGGGTTCCTCGACTACGAATTAAGCAAAGATTAATATTTGAATTAAGCCACCAAATATTTTACGAAGAGAATATTGGTATGTCGCGTATTGCGATGTGATCCCCTTATCCAATAGCAGTAGACATGTTTCGTTCTTCTATGAACTTATCGGTACTACAAGCTGGAGAAAGGGATGACATCGCAACGGACCGTCTGACCAATATTCGTTGGTCACTTGCGTATGCGTTAATATTGAGAGTAAATAGTAGAGCTAGATATAACGTTACAACAGCCTCATATACAATATAGCGGCACCAACGCATTTATGAACGCAGTTCTCCACAAATTCAGACAGTCTGTTTTACGGCTCGGTGTGTGTTAATGTCACATGTGTAGTATGTACATGTCGAGTGAACAGCGCAACGGTTGCGTTGGGCCACTTACATTTTTAAAACATGGGGTGATTTTAAATTTGACGATACATCGGTCAAATGCTGTATCTTTGACACGCTCACTTGTATAGTTGGAAAAACATATTCATAATCCGGTCCCGTGCCGTGATGAAATATAAAATATCGATATTTGCCATCTTTTTTTATTTAAATATATTATTTTAGAGCTAGGCTTCAATAAAATAGAACAGCAGATTGGTATTGTCTGGGTACATATGAATATATTTTTAATAAAACTACTTGTTAATTCTGTGACCGATCCCTGCTATAAGATCTTATCAAACTAAAGCAATTTTTAACGAAGTTTCGAGTAATAATAACATTTTGTATAGATCAGATATGTTTAGTCTCGTGTTTAGTAAAAGGGAAAGAATCAATACGAATCTTTGAATAAAGACAATCCAGATTTTTGCCAAAGTTAGACGGGTTAGAGGGGTGTACTAAGAACACTGCAGAGGTAGTCTTTGAACCTTTTATTGAATCATTGACCTTAAAGTATATCTGTCTGTTGCTATACATATTAATAAGGTTATGTATTATAATTGGTAGTATACTAATTCTGAGTTTTCATGAGAGAATGTCCAACAAAACATGATCATAAGCTCCTTTAATGTCCAAAAAAATAGTAGTTAATATATTTATTGTAAAGGCTAACTGTATATCTGTATCATTGTATGGCCTCTCTAGTAGAATGCCCTGTTCGATTCCAAATTGGCAGTAAGTTGTTGTGGTTCAATCTATGTCCTAAGAGATTTTAAATGAGACGTTCATGTGTTTTCATGATGCAGCGGGCTAGTGATATAGATCTGTAAAGGCGGGGCTTTACCCAACTGGGTTAGGTGCCTCCGGCTTAGGCCGCCGGGTTTGCAGAAAAATTTGTAAAGAAATATATCGGACAAAGCCGCCAAATGTCATGCCGGCGGCAGGCCCGCAGTTGCCGCCGGCCTGGCTCAGTTTGGTGAAGCCCAGCCTTAAGAATGCTCATGGAGATTTTCCTAATTTGAGAATCGCTAAAATAATATAATCGTGCCAATCTGATGGTACAGATTTCATTGAGCAAATAGAATTACAAATATATGTAACATTGATAGTTTTTTTTGTGGGGATTTCGGTCAGGTATAACTAATTAAATTTTTTTTCTAACGTTTCGGTTTATTACACCATCATCAGAGAAACTATTAGTTATTAGGAATTTGTTTTAAAGTTTTTTATTACATGTTGTTTGGTTGTCTGTTTTAACGCAACAGTTTCGTTAAAACAGACAACCAAACAACATGTAATAAAAAAACTTTAAAACAAATTCCTAATAACTAATAGTTTCTCTGATGATGGTGTAATAAACCGAAACGTTATAAAAAAAATTTTAATTAGTTATACCTGACCGAAATCCCCACAAAAAAAAAACTATCAATATTAATTGATAATAACGGTCAAGAAAAGAAAAAATATATATAAATATATGTAACAAATTTATTTCAGGTAATTTGAGAAACTATAGATTCAGTTATATTATTTTTGCCTGGGAAGGTGTTGTTATTTAAGATTTATTAATGCTCGTTTTAGCTTCCGTCGTAGTAAATGGTTTAAGCAAGTATTTAAGAAAATCTGTTGAATTACATTTGCTCTGGCTCTATACTTGGACTAATTATGTCTCGGAATTTGGTTGTTAACCCAAGGTGGAGCTAATTTATTTTGAAATTTTTCAATCCAATTAGAATCTTGATCTAGTGGAATTTTATTTGTTTTTTTCCTGTTTTTGTATTGATTCAATTTTCTCCAAACTTCTTTTTATTGATGTTTTTGTCCTAGTTTCCTCAAACATCCTCCATTTTTGTTTTTAGTCTGTATTTGCATCATTTTTTAAAGTTCAGTAAATTGTGAACGTTAGGGTTTTCTCCGTACATATTATATGCATTTTTTTCTTGTAAACAACTTCAAATTTTTCGTCCCACCATGACTTACCTACATGTGTTCAAGAATTTTCGATACCTTTAACTTTCGGAATATATGTCTCTCCTTAACTTCATTAATATTTTGTATGTGATGGTTCTAACTATTCGAATTCGATTCTTCTAGTTACTCTATTGTATTCCAGAAAAGCATTTAAGCAATTTCAGAGCTACATAGTGTTAAATCTATTGCACTTCGTCTGTCACTTGAATAATTAACTAAAGTTAGACATACTAGTAAATGCAAGATCAATGGCTTATAATAAAGTTTTACCGTATGAATCTTCAAACGCACAGTCCCAGGAAATATGGTGTGCATTAAAATCTCCTATTATAAGGCAGGGTTTTGGGATACTTAAAAAAAGGTATCCCACTGTTGTGTAATTTTTGTTTGAGGTTTCCAAAAGTGAAACCAGTGCCGTATTACATTATTATGTAAGTTAAAAGAAATACATTTTGTTAAGATGCATAAATTATCTGGTAATGACTAATGGATGAGATATCGTTACAGCAATTTCTAGACAAATATTTCATTTGAAATCATCCACTACTGTGAAAAATGTATTATATGTACTCTGAATTGTTCTGTTTCACAGTACTCATTCAAGTTTAATTTTCAGCGAATCACCAGAGAAAGTGAACAGTTTATTGAAAAAATTATAATAAATAGCATTTACGGTGTCACGTTTGATGCTAACGAAAATATTTTTTATGCTGCGGAGAATTGATCTTTTGTATTATAAACATTGACGATTAAAATCGGGAAATGTAAAAAACAGGTGGATCAGTTTTAATACATTAAAAAATCACATTATTTCAACTGGAGCCACGAAAGAATGAGTTTCGACTTTCAGCTCATAATAACTATAATAGTAGAGAGCTCAGAGACTGAAAATGTTCATCCTGTAGGGGTTTAAAACTAAAAGCTGACACCTGGCTATATGGATAGCTTATATATAGGTAAAGTTCCAAAAAAAGTTGTCCAAGAATTGTCCTGTACAAAGGGGCGTTATTCAAAATTTTCGAGTTATGTAGTGCGTCAAATAGACGAAGGTCAAGGTCTTTCTTGGTAAAAATTTTATAATATTCTCTGTAGCCGTTTGGCTGTAAAAAAATAAATTATTTTCAAAAAAGCATTGCATCTTATGGGAAACGCAGACTTTAAAAGTCTATATCTCCGTTCGATGTTCGCTAAAAATTAATTCATTTTGCCGTGTTTTTTCATTTCTCACTCCATAACTCGGAAAGTAGGTCTCTAATCAAAAAAGAAATATTCTTTAGAAATTGAAAACCGATGCTTTCTGACTACTACAATGCTGTTAAAAATATTTTTAAGGAAATAACAACCGAGTTTTGATTTAAAAACCTACGCAGTTACAAAATCTCCAGGCGCTTAGAACTGCAAACCTCGATCGCCCTCCTGCACCGCACTATTCCCTGCGGTCGGACTTCGCCCTAGATCTGTGATCTGTCGTGTATTAATTATTTCACAATAGTAGTTTTATAAATAATTATTAAACACTGTTTGGAGTAACGTCTATTTAAAATACATACATAAACATAAAATAAATACTTAAATAAATTTCGCAAAAATATTATTCTAAGTCTTCACCGCTTTCTTCCTCAAAAGACATATTTTCTTCAATTATTTCGATATTATTTTCGTTTGAGGAAACATTTGAACATGATTTCTGACCCATGCAAAGACAAGATCCTATGCACGGGATTTTATTTCTTTTTACAGCTGCAGCACTTATATTTACAATCTGAAAATAAAAATGATTGTTTTCTTTGAAAAAAATTATAACTTTTAAGTATAATTATCTTTTTTACATCTGCAGCTGCTTAAGATGCCCAGATCTTGTGGAAAAGATGGAAGAGTTTGAAATAAGGGTACCAGTTTACCATTGATAAGTTGCCAACCATATTCTAACACATTAGGGGGTTTATAACAGGATTAAGAGCATTGAGCCAAATAATGGTTTGGTAATGAGCCCGTAAGAAATGCTGTTTTAAACTGTATTCTGTCGGCGGTAATTTTTTCCAGTGTTTTTGAAGCTGCTAGTATACCACGTAAATTATTTACTGAGGATATCTCTTCGTTGCTTGTATATAATCTTAAAACAAATGTGTGAACTTCTTTGAACAAGATATCGTCAAAATTAGCTGGGGCTTCACCACCTTTATTGCATCTTCGAAATTATTTTTTATCGTATCCAGTAACTTTCTTTTAGACATTGCACCCCCTAATGCACCGTACCTTTTAAAAATTGTGGTTATCGAGTATTCCTTGTTTTTAGAGAAACCATTTTTTAATTCTTCAATAAGTTTGTTCTCCACAATATTTTCACGGTTAGCGTATGAGACACTATGGTAAGCCTGAAGATTTTGTTACTGCTGTGTATTTTGACCACTTTGCCAAAAAACATTATGGATGGTATTTTACCTCCATAGCAATCAAATCATTTGAACCTATTCACTTTAAAATAGTTGAGTTATTCTGTGCAATTAATTTGATTTTTTTCTCAATATTTAAAGTTAGAACTTGCGATAATCTTTTCTTATGAGACCTTTTTTGGCAAAAGACGCATTTTTCAATCTCAAAAAGACCTTTTCGCAGGATCGATGAGGTGGATTCTGTCTCACCCGATGCTCTAAGACCATCACCAACAAACTTACCAACAATATTTTCTTTAGATTCCGTTCTGTACTTCTGATACTTATGTTGCAACAAATCAATGTTTCTTTTACTTATGTAGAAACAATAACAGGATTTATGCCACCTAAGTAACTCTACTTCACCTTCCTCGATTCTTTTAATTATTATCTGTAAATTATCATTCCCAGTTTGGCTAACTTGTCGAAGCTTTGAGTTTTTTTTATGGTGTCCAATGTTTTGTCAGAACCTGTGATCATCGACCCAGACAAATTGTGGCAAAACATGCATTTCTTTGTATCCTTTTTACATCTAATTTTCAGCATAGATTCGATATCGCTATCCGAAGTAGTACTACTTCCACTGTCTTCAATTATAGCTTTAACCCTGTAAATGATTAATTTATGACTCAATTCCGAAGATACAGAGCAGTAGCTATACAGTTAAGAATTAGCATTTGATTTTACTTGCGCTATATAACTTAATTCACATTTTTAATACCACGAAAGTTTTGTAAACTTTTTGTCGGAAACTAAAAATAACAATAAAAAGAAACTAGCATTAATTTGAATTTCCTCCGCTTGGATCTATGAGGTTTTCTTGAACTTTAACGCCTATATTCGAGCGTTAGTTTTGCATGAATAATTATTTGCATCTAGGTATGTATGAAATAATTAAAATTAATTTAATACACACTTACCCCTTAAAGATTTATGCAGCTAATAGATAGAAAAATTTATTCACACTAGCTAATATTAATTACAAATATTACTTATAATAAAGCACTTACTAGTCAAAACAAATCACGATAGATTACAAATCTTATGGGCAACGCTCGACATGGCGAGTAGTGCGGTGTGGGAGGGCGATCGTAGTCGGTAGTTCCAAGCGCCTGGATGTTCTGTAGCTACGTTGATTTTTAAATCATAACTCAGTTATTATTTCCGTAAAAATATTTTTACCAATACTGTCGTAGTCAGAAAACATCAGCTTTCAATTTCTTAAGAATAAATTTTTTTTGATTTGATACCAATTTTCCGAGTAATGGAGTGATAAATGTAAAAACACGGCAAAATGAATTAATTTTTAGCGAACATCGAACGGAGATATAGACTCTTAAAGTCTGCGTCTGCCATAAGATGCAATGCTTTTTTTAAAAATAATTTATTTTTTTTACAGCCAAACGGCTACAGAGAATATTATCAAATTTTTACCAAAGAAAGAACTAGCCCTCGGCTATCTGACGTACTACATAACTCGAAAATTTTTAATAACGCCCTTTTGTACAGGACAATCTTTGGACAACTTTTTTTGGAAGTTTACCTATATATAAGCTATCCATTTAGCCAGGTGTCAGCTTTTAGTGTTTAAACCCCTATCTTTTCATTTTTTAAAGCATTTACGGGTTCACGAGCACTCTACACTTATAATTAATAGTAAACTTTATTAACTAGACAAAACAAGATAGATTTATTGGGGTTCAAAATAAAACAATGAAGGTGTCCGTAGCTGCATAGTTGTTTTTTTTTTTTTTTGGGATATGACACTAAACCTTTGTGTTATTAACTAGGTTTAATTTCTGAAATTTCAGTATGAAAGGTATATCAGACCAGCTTTCTATTAAATTGTTCTGTAACATATTAAAAATCCATCGAGAAAATAAATATTCTGGTTGTCTTACTGTGCAGTAAAACATCTGTCAGATGTTTATTTGAAGTTTACCCTACATGATGTGAACTAAGAACACACATTTGTAAAAAAATAATGGAAAATATTTACACACTATATAACCGACAGTCGCGGTAATATAAAAGGTTGCCGTTCGTTCTGTCGAAAATAACTCGAGAGAGATGTAAGTCTTATATTTTTTGTTTCAACTTTGTATTTATTGTGATGTAAGAATTTTGGATATTATCAATTAAGACATTTATTTTGTAAAATTTTAATGAATTCTTGTATAAATATTTGTTAAAAAGAAATGTATCTTTATATAAGATATATAAATATAGATGTATAGTAGTTTTTTTTATGTATTATCGATTTCGTATTAATATCAAGATTAAAAGATCAAATAAATCAATACGCTAGTAGGTACTAATAGTTAAGCCAGAATGACGAAATTTGTGGACAAAACCGGAGTTTAGCTAAAAATATACGAAAACCTAAATAACTCCTAAATTAACAAATTTCGCATTATACAAATGTGGGTCAAATCGATGCGAATTTAGATCCTCTATCACTCTGCTCCGGTTAGTCCGTCCTCAGTGAAACACCCTGTATTAACGAAATATGATGGGCATTTCCCACAATTTTTTTATCCGGTAATATTTGAAAATTTATGCACTAAATTTTTTCCGAATTTTTTTGAATTCCATAAAGGTGTAACAAAAATGCAGTTTTAAATTTTAGTCTTCTGACATCATTCGACTAGTTTCGTACAAGCCGCCAGTGAAACCGAGGGCATACATATTATATAGAGTTAACAGTGTATCTCGGCCAACATTATCTAATTCATGCCTAATGACTAAGCCTGGCCAAGCGATGGTAGATTCAGGGTCGAGCGCAATACCAATGCCATCGCGCGCTTGTTTACGATGACGATGACACGACACACTTCAGTTGTTATCTGTCGGTCGATGCATAGAGTACTAATAAATAATAAATTATGTTGAGCGTAAAGAGTAGAAAACGATCGTACGCTGATAAAATGAATAAATTTATCGGTGAATTTCCGGATTTATTCTTTGATGGATGTAAAATAATTTGTAAAGTTTGTGATCAAGACTTAATGTGCTGGAATAAATACGGCTGCAAAATTCATGTCAATAGTAACCGGCATAAAAATTTAAAAAAAATGGCGTGTCTTCTTTGGAACTTCAGTTTATGTTTGATTTACTGTTAATGCTGATTGCCTGTGATGTTCCCCTGCGCATATTGGATAAACCAGCATTTCGGAAATTCTAGAATAATTACAATCCCCAGGTGAATTTACCAAGTCGTTCATCGTTACGTAGACATGTACCAAGTGTTCGTGAAGACATTGTAAATAGGATTAAATGTGCATTAAAAAATACACGGCTGTGGTTATGTGTTGACGAGACGACAGATTGTAAAAAAAATCCATTTTAAATGTTATAGTACGTGTACTCGACCCTGTTAAACCAACATTTCCACTTTTACTAGCTAGCAAAAGACTAACTGCGTGTACTGGCGAAACAATTACGCGGGTGGTGTTGTTGACTTTCGAAAAATTTGAACTGTCAGCAAGTCAAGTGTTGATGTTTGTGACCGACGGTGCTGCGACAATGCGTTTGGTGGGTCGTTTTCTTCAAAGAGACGATTGTAGGTTTTTACATGTTACGTGTAAAGTGCATGCGTTCCATCTTGTAGCAGAAACGATTCGAAAATGTTTTCCAGAGGTAGATGCATTAATAGCAAATACAAAAAAAGTATTTCTCAAATCTCCTAAACGGCTTCGAGCATTTCACACACTGTGTCCTGGTATTCCGGAACCACCAAAGCCGATTGTTACACGTTGGGGAACGTGGTTGAAGGCAGCTTTTTATTATGCTGAATATTTTCAACAAATAAAAGCTGTGATACTACAGTTCAATCCTAACGAGGCTGCATCTATTAAGGAAAGTCAGACAAGCTTTCAAGATGTTTCCCTTGAAACAGATTTAAAAACTATGTATAACAATTATAGAGGACTACACGACGCAATAGAAAAATTGCAAAATACTTTGTTGTCGTTAGTGGAATCGCTGCAAATACTGGACGACGTAAATACACAGCTACAGATTATAAATGACGCAAAAAATAAGCCCGTTATTGAAAAATTCGAGAGTGTATTACGGAAAGATCCTGATTTTACCAAATTAAGACAAATTTGTGATGGTGCATCTACAGCTGCGTTAAGTGAGTTCACAGAGTGTTTTACTTATGCCTGTATTACTTCCGTAGATGTCGAACGGTCTTTTTCAAAATACAAACATATTTTTTTCACCACAGCGAACATCTCTTACTGAGACAACTGTAGAAACATATCTGATGCTACACAGTTATTATAGAAGTGCTCCAGTTTGTGATAACTACAACCAAGCTACTTCATAAATCTGCTTAAGAAGGTGAGTTTTGTACATATTTTTATAAAGTGTACCAGTATTAATAAAATTTGTTTCCATTTATTTTCTTTATTTATTTATTTATTATTAGTTATCACTTAGATATACAATGTACATGTGTGAACGTCATTTAACAGTTTAATAATAATGTGCAGCACTAAGCTTACAAAATATAAAGAAATACATAAAAAAAGTATTTAAAGCGAACGAAATAGTACAAAAACATACATCACAATATATAAAATATTTTTTGTTTTTATTATTGTACTTATTCAAGTATTATGATATGATGCATACCCAGTACGTCTCTGTAGGATTAATGACCTTGGCCAGGCTTACTAATGACAAGAAACAATAAACAAATAAACCATAATTTTCTACATCTATCCAAAACTAGAAACGGCACAGGTTATTATGCCATATAATTTTTTAATGTACTACCGAATGTTATTCAAAATTTAGATTATAATCGTTTTAAATCTGTGATAAAAAATTATTTACTTAAAAATGCCTTTTATGATTTAATGAATATTCCGATGTGTCATGTAATACTGTGTGAAATTAAAATATCTATAATTTTAATGAATACTTGTTATCCGACTTGACGTGTTGCATAGAGATTTATGTGAAACTATTTTATATTATTGTTATATTTATGTATTTATGTGTTTTCATATATTAACTTACCTTTTTACCATTTTTGTTATTTTTATATATTTTTATTTATTTTCATTTTTGATTTGACTTGTGTAAATACTTTCTTGTATATAGCACTAATAAATATCTATCTATTGAGCAACACTGCAGATTTATTTTCAGTTAAAAAAATAAAATTATTAGCCGTAGCCATCATATGTGAGCTTACATTGTTTTTCTGATATGATTTTCAGAATCTACATAAAAAGTCCTATAATTTTTGAATATATAATATTTTTTTTTTATAATAAAAATAATGAAATTCGAAGGGGTGGGAATTCCCACAAAATCACCCTGTACAGTGTGATTTGATTAACGTAACTTATATCGATTTAATATATGTACACATTAAGTTGATCACACTGTACATAATGACGCAAGATATGTAGAGTCCCCAAACAACAATATTCAAATTTTAACTAGGTACTGTATAAGGTGTCCCAAAAAAGGGATTTTGGTGTTTCACATACTTGGCCACTAAAAAGAAAAAGGCGTTTGCATATTTATAAGATAAATTTTCAAGAAAAACTGTTAAAAGTTTAGTTATCTCTTTATATTTCTTTATCAGTAAAATAATTTAAATGTTTTCATCATTCGATTTTTCTTGAAATGTTCAATCGACCTTTTTGTATTTAATGCATAAATGGGTAGTGAAACCTCAATCTCCTCGAATTTCTATTTGGTACACCTTATATATAAAATATAAAGCGTTTAAGGTCGAACACAAATAGTCCAAGAGCCCGCGATGATCAGACCTTCGTTATGTTATGTTATAAAACCTGAAAGTTTCTCTGTGTATGTCCCTACTGTAGGTAAAAACGATCCCCGACTATGAAGTTTGGATCACGGTGGCTTTGAAAGGTAACAGGTAGAAAAAGGTGTATAAAATGGCACCTCAAATTCGTTAAAGTATAAAGCTCAGTTTTTATATATTTTATTTGGAATAATATTAGAAATCACGTGCCTGTTTACAGTGGACCATTTTATTTTTTTTTTTTAAGATACATCAGAAAAAATATAGCTGTACCATATTGAGTGGATCAGACTGAGGACAATACCGAATATTTCTATAAAGAACATACCTACCTACATTACAGATACCACATGCTTTATTGTATACAGCAGAATACATATTGCTAAATTATAGAAAGTATATACGTATACTTATCTTCAGTATGTAGGTTGTTTATCATTTGAAAAATTAAATTCGTAGTTATATGATCATTACCATTACCATTAACTGAACAAAAGAATGCATATACATTGTTTGAATTGTGTATCTGCCCGGAACTTAAATATTATCGTAAAAAAAATATTTTGCTCTTATACGATTACCTACACATAATATTCAGGCTTCGATTCTATACATACAAATTGAACTTTCTTATTTTGTATAAAAGTAAATGACCGATAAGCTATCTTGAGTGTGTGATATAGACGTGTTTATTTTATCATAATCAACAATTATTATTATTACAACCGCCTAAGAATAAAACACAGAGAGTTAAAATGTATGATTAGTTATTGATTCTATTATTATTATTTTATTATTTATATTTTTTAGAATTGAAACTAGGTATGTATGTGGTATGTTATATTTATAATTAGTCAAAAAATTTTTAATATAAGTAATCTTCAACAAATAACATTTTGTTCTTCCTAATGCAAAATGATTAAGCAGTTTTTAGTTTAACCTAAAATGAAAAATTATTCAAATTGAATCATGAACGTCAATTGTTAGAATAAATTAATTTATATACACATAAAACTGATTAATAATATACAGGGTTGGTCACGGGAACCTGATGATTTTCAAATTGAAATAGGCTGGAAATCACAACAACTACACTGAAAGTTGATACCTTTAATTGCTAAAAGTGTGGCATTTTATGAACAATGAATCAGTGGAGTGAATGACATTGTGCGTTCGTTGTTGAAACATATTTTCAAATATGGTAAATCAGTTGTGGTTATCCGCGCCAATTTCAATAATCGACATGGTGATGATGTTCCTAGTCGAAACACACACATCCGGTTTTCGTGGCCAACCGTGTACAACTTATCTGAAAAAAAATAAAATTAAAACTATTTTAAATTTGTTTAAGAATTAAGTATCTCTATTGTCTAATTGTTGACAGTGATTTTTTTTACATTTTCGAGGGGTCAGATTTTAAAATAAAAATGTGCCCATTGCCAACTGGTCTTTATTTCCAAAGTCGGAAAAAAAGACTACATAGCTGCAAAAACATTTAGAGCCATCAGTCTCGCATAATTTTTGCTGAAAACGTTAGAAAGGATAGTGGACAGATTTGTGCTGAAAGAGGTATCCATTCCATGAGGAATCCGTACGCATTCGGGCGAGTGACATAGGCACATAGAGAGCCCTACATGCCGTCGTGTACAAGGTGGGTCATCCACTATAGGTAGGTGGCCCTAGCGGTATTCTTCGATATACATAGAAGGAGCATTTTACAAGACAAAGGCAATAACTATCTGTGACGCCCTTCGGGTCAGAAGTGTAGCACCAGTAAAACTAACTGGTCAGATGAGTGATATCTGCGCTAGAAGAGAGACACGTTAGCACTGCTCTAGAGTACTGGCAGTTAGACGTGATTGTATGAGAAAGCTTTCTACAATGCATTTGTCTATCACCGCGCCATGGTGTTTAGTAATGGATGGTTTCATGGAGCGCCTAACGGCGGAGGGTTTCTATGCGCAGATGAGCACAGACGACAGTCTAGTTTTATTGGCTGACCGATATATCGGATGTAGAATTAACGTGTCTAACGTTTTATCAGCTATTTTTGAATATGGCCTAAGGAGTGACAGATATAGCGCATGCATTTAGTCTTAGCACGAACAGAATCGACAGTTCACCTGTTCACCTTAGTCACTTGCCTTCGACTCGATAGGCAACCCCGGCCAAGCCATTCTGAGAGGCGTAAAGCAGCGTTCTCCTACAAATTCGCTGGTCGTTGGTAGCCGCGAATGGGTCGCTGCTACCGAGTCGCCAAGGCATTGTCAATGCAATTTAAATGAGACGGTTCTCCTACAAGCTACTAAGCAGCTACTACCGACGACCGTTCGCTGTAGGGTTGGTACAAAAAGAACCGAACCGTTCTTGAGAACGCGTTATCAGCTGACCGTTCAGTGAACCGGTTCTCGAAAATAAAATATACCTGTTACGATTCACACGCGACGGTACGGTAAGCAATAAATAAGCTCGGCTCTCAGTTCACTCAAGTCAAGCAGTTCTCTAGTCATTCCCAGTTCTCCGTGGATTCAGCGTTCTCAATTCTTATTGGAAATACGATAAATAGTACTTTGTAGGTTGTATCAGAGACAACGTTGTATTAGGTGATGAGTAGGGTAGGTGTATGTCGTTCTCATCAAATGAGTGGGACAGCTTAAGCGTTCGCGCTGCATGTATTCTGTCTGAACGCCCTGAACTGTAACAGGTATTCAGAACGGTTCGCAAAAATGAACTGAACCGTTCTCACCTGTTCCGTAAAATTACCAGTTCAGTACCACCTCTACTTCGCTGGTCGTTGGTCGTCAGTCGTTTGTCTGCTCCGAGAGCAGAGCAACGTCCCAATTCGCGGCGAATTAGTTTTTGTTTGTGGTTGTAGTTTGTGCGTTCCAAAAAATAACTTTTTCAAGGTATGTATATAGTTTTTTTTTTTACTTTATATCAATAATTTTATGATTACAGTTTAAGAATTTAAATAGGGCTGTTATTAAACTATTTTTGGTAGGTACTTTCTTAAATCCATGGAGAAAAAAATGAGTATTTTAACAGCAATGGATGAATTTACTGCGAAAAATGATGAGCAACTTATTCATCTTGTGAGCAATCATCCAGAATTATACGATCCTAAAAACCAATCATATAAATTGACGTTAAAAAAAAACGTTACACGGAAAGCGATCGCAGAAATTATGAATAAAAGTGGTAAGTTTTTATTTGTAATAAAGTTTATTAAACACACTTGTACATAATTAAGAAACTAAAATATAAACTTTAAATTTGTGTATCCTGCCACTTTAAAGCGCCTTCCTTGACGAAGTAGTCTGTAAAGCGACTTCGTACCTGAAAACTTTCCGTGCAAGCAAAGCATTCCAAAAATATGATTCCTCTCAAAGGAATCATATTTTGAGTAGGAATTGGAAAAGACATATCTTCTAATTTATGTTGTTTACTCTGAGTGTTGTGCACATATTCATTGAAACATGTTGTGTAAACAACAAGAAACAAAAATAATTAGGTCCACCGTTGAAGGTTTCACGTTAATCGGAGTAAAAAAAATTTGAAATATATGGCACAACATACCAAAAGCATTTTCAGTAACTCTTCTGGCACGAGAAAGTCTGTAATTAAAAACTGCTTTGTTATTATCATCCAATGTTTGTTTTTTCGGGTAGGATTTCATAAAATTTGTATGAAGTTTAAAAACACCATCTGCAAGAATAATGTGAGGAAGAATAATGTTTTTTGAATATGGAAGTAATGATGGTCCAGGAAAATTAAATTTGTCTTCGTAAATTTCTTTACCAATTTGCGATTTGGCAAAAATTCCTGCATCACCCTCTTTACCATAGGATCCAATATCCACAACTATAAATTGATAATTAGCATCAACAATAGCCAAAAGCACTATTGAAAAATAATTTTTATAATTGAAAAAAAGAGAGCCGCTTTTATCTGGACACATAATTCGCACGTGCTTCCTATCAATGGCACCGATAACATTGGGGAAATGCCACAGGTTCCAAAATTCTTTTGCCTTTTCTTTAAAATTTAGTTCTGACGGAGGTGGAAGGAAAATTGGCTCAACTTTTCACACATACTTTTCAAGACTATTGGCACAAATACGCTTATGTAATTGTGGCTTATCCGGAATGCGAAAAATAAAGATCTGTATGACTCTCCAGTTGCAATAAACCTGTAACAAAATTTGTATGAACTTTTAAATTTTATGTCGCAATAGTTTTGAAAACTATTAACAAACGCATCTTTCAGCTGCATCTTGCAAAAAAAGATGGAAAAACATACGTGACAATTATTATAAACAAAAAGAGAAGGCCACAAAGACAACTGGAAGTGCTGGATCTGGAAAGCGGAGAAGATATTCAGTTCTCGATCAGTTAGGTTTTTTGGAGGCGGTGGAACACGAAAGGCGGTAAATAATCTTTTCTTAAAACAATATTTTATTTCTTTTATGTATTGCTATTCTATTTTAGATTGGTGACGAGTAATGACCTTACAGAAACTAATCATAGTCAAGAGCATTTCATTGATAAATCTTCCGATGAAAGTATGGAAGCTAATAATACACACACGCCTACTGTATCTCAACATCCAACAATTTCAAATGAAATTAATAAATCCAATTTATCTTCTGTAAGCATTCATACAGAGTTTCCAGTAAAAAACGAAAGAAAGATCTTAGCTCTGACATCCTAAAGGCAATAAACCGAAGCACTTTAGAAAGAGAAAATTTAATACAACAAATTACTGCAGTTCCCCCTACATCACCTGCACCTCCCGAAGATGAAATTGATTCACTTTTCAAAAGTCTCGCAGTGACAGTTAAATCTTTTCCAGCACTACTAAGAGCGGAAACGAAAAGTAAGATTTTCCAAATTATTTCAAATGCAGAGATACAATTACTACCTCATCAACCCACTTCTTCACGATTGTCCACCAATTCGTATGAAACCAGCACACCATTACCTTCTCCTTGCACCTGGGATCAACAAGATCTACCATCGAGATCTGACACATCACAATATTTTGGAAATTTTCGAGCTTAACTCATAACTTTTTTTTTTGTTTTAAGTTGTTAATAAAAATTAATAGTAATAGTGTAGCTGTTACTTTAATTTTTTTCTATTAAAACATCTTAAGATTAGTATTTTTTTTAAACGTCTTATTTAGTTTACTGTCCTGGCGGAGATTTAGCCATAGGCTATTCCACCACTCAACCAGGACACGTACACAACAGACAACAACCACTCCCTACGACATTGCCATCTGCCGCAGCTGAGAGTCGAACTCAGGAGAGGAGAAGTCTCGCACATCCGCGGTCTAGGCCGCTACTACCGTCTCGGCAACACGAGAAAAACGCCATTAAACATCCATGCCCTGGCCAGGATTCGAACCCGGGACCCCTTGATCTCAAAGCCTACCTCTTAAGCATTAAGCCACTGAGCCGACTGTATACTTAATTTACAATACTTTCAATAACATCACTAAATAAGTAATTAGACAGATTTCAAACAGGTACTTACCTCAATGTTACCGCCAATTTTTCTGATGGTGTTATAGGATTCTTTACACGATTGCAAGGTGTCATTAGAACATCATTCTTTATAAGATTCAGTACATAATTAAACTGATATCGTGAAATACGAAAAAATTCTTTAAATTTCGTTTCATTATCTTTTAGATGATTTTTTATTAAAATTGTTTGAAATCCTTCTGTCTGTCTGTTTTTAAACATAGGCAATTCTTTCTTCCTGTGTCTTTCATTTTTCTAGTGTCAAGAGTAAAAGCAGATTTTCCTCTTGAGCCTGGTAATGTAATAACATTAAAATAAGTGTCTTTCAATTAATATTCATTTTTCACGTGTAACTGTAGGATATTCGCCAGCGACTAAAAATACTGACGTATATAGGAGAACAGTACATGCCTTGACGACTCGGTAGCAGCGACCCATTCGCGGCTACCAACGACCAGCGAATTTGTAGGAGAACGGTGCTTAAAGTGGGGAGAGTTGAGGCGCACGCATTATGGGCCTATTACTACATATTCGAAAGTAGCTGATACAATATGGTGTAGAGAAACCGGTCTCAGTTAATCCAGCTAAAACTGAGAGGACAGGGAAGAGTGGAAGGAAAACAAAATAAATTTCCCACCGGGCTCTCTGGTGTACTACAGAAATCTCAGGATCTCGTGTAGCCGAAAGATCGTCAGGCAGGCTCTGAAAGTAATCTGCTCTCCGAGGACAAAGTCAACCCTAGTTTAGAAGCGTGGAGACGTTTTAGAAGGGCTTGCCACAAAGAAGTAAAATTTGTGTGGGTTTGGGGTACATACTGGTGTTCCAGGGAACGAGAGTGCAGATGAACTAGCTACACTTAGAACCGAGAAGCTCTGTTTCGGCCGTGAACCTAATTTGAGTATCCCAAGGAGGCCTGCCTGTCACTACAGTCCTCATAACCGGAGAACTAGTAACGGTATTTGCACAAAGCTGGAAATCTGCATATTGATGATTGAAGGCCAACCATAAACAATATTCATCATCTGGCAAGTCTCCACCGGTCGTGTCATCAACCCCTACATTTTTGAAAGTGTAAAAAAGAATTAAAATTAAGGTTGTCACAAACTTCGAATTTTAATATGTTTTAATTTAGGCATTAAAAAATACAAAAAGAAATTGCCAAGCGATTCTGAAGGTCGCACGCATCTGCAAGGTGATTCTAAATGTGCTCTGTGCAGAGCATAAAATAAACGTTCTCCTACAAGGTTCCAATTTTTACATTAAACGATTTAACTTAAACGTGTTCAAGGCCAGGCGAGTCCGACGCACAGTGGGCCAAAACGAAAAAAAAGTGGCCAAAAATCAATTTTTATGAAAGTGCAAATATTTATTTCACATTCCTTTGGTACTTAAATAGATAACTAATACATCCTTTCCTGGAAGCCCATACTCATTAAGCGAAATTTCTACCTGCTAGAGACCTTCAAACAAGACACTTTTTTGTAGACTGACTCCTTGCGTCGCCACCTCATTCTATAGCCAGACTTTGACTAGTGATTGTATTTAGAAGACGTTTGTGTTTAAAGTGCAATTTTTCAAGAAACTGAAGTAAGGTATGTACATCATTTTACATATATTGATATGTTAATTATTCTGTATATATGGCAATTATTTACCTAAAACGTGGGGCTGCTGAATTTGCTTTTTTTTTCGTATTAGTCAGGTTTGCATGGAGAAACAAAAAAAGTCCTACGAGGTCATGCTCCAAAAAAATATTAGAAAAATACCTTGTATATTGCTAAATACCGTACTCAAAAACTGTAGGCCCATTCAGCCCCATTTACAAAATATTGTTAATTCTCTCAGACGCTGCGTGTGCATGTAGTTAGTATCAAAGCGCGTTCCGCTATTTCCAAAATAAATAAATTCACTATTTCTCCAATTACAGAAATGTTGAATTGAATTTTGTATTATTGATTTATATAGCAATTTAGTACACACATTAGGGTGGTCCAAAAAACACGAAATTTGGAAAATTTATGCATATGTATCTAAAGTTGAAAAACAGGCTTTTTGGATAATTTCTTCATTTTAACAGAATTACGAACATTTTTCTTAGAAATCTGCTTTTTGGTATCAGTTATAGTCATGTGAGGCAGTATGAAAAAAATGTTAGGGCCAAAATAAAAATTAAAAAACAATCGAACAGGCGCTTTTTGCAAATTTTAAGGTCGTTGAGCATTCCCTAAATGTGGACCGATTTGACTGAAATTTAACATGAGTTCATTTTAGATACAAGCGCATAAACTGAGGGAGTGAAAACCTCACTTTTCAAAATTTCGTGTTTTTTTTAACCACCAAAACACACATCACACATTGCTTTTAGTAAAATTTTCCATGTTTATTTCCAGAAACCTATTACATCGAAATGTTAACAAGGAGACATCTTTTTGATATTTTGTATGAAAAGAAGGGCGAGGGACATTCTTCTCAGACTGAACATTTGTTCAACTATTTGTTGCGTCATTACAACGTTGAAAATGACGAAACCGCTGCAGTACGACTGAAGGAAATCAATTACAAGTTCTGCAGTTCCGTTTACTCAAGACTACAAGCAGTTTCAAATTATATTCCAAGGTTTTTAGAAAAAAATGGATCTTGGTTAACCAAGCCTTTTATTTTCGGTGACGAGGCCAGCGATGAACCACAGCCTACTTTTTCAGAAAGTGGCGTTAGTCGTGGACGTCCTAGACTACCCTATTCAGAAAGTAGTTCAAGAAGTAAGCGAAGAAAAACTGATCAACTCTCTGCAAGTTATGAAGCTGAGGAACTTGCATCGGCTGCAAGTAAAGGCTTGAAGCATGAGGGAAAAGCTCCTGTGGCAAACCTCATTACGGAGGCGATTTTCACGACTCCCACAAGAGCCAGTAAAATTAGGCAAGTTTGGCAAATAAGTAAAAAATCACAAAGTCCTAAACCGTTGACACCTGATGAAGCTCTTTCAATTTTGGTAGAAACCAAAGAGACGAAACACCAATATTTAATTCATAGGCGCACTGGAAAAGAACATTTTGCAAATATATATCCATCGTACCACAAAATTCGAATGGCCAAGTCTCGTTGCTATCCTCAAAAGGAGGGTCAAATTTTCACAGTAACTTCTGCAGAAGTTTTGCTGCAGGATCTTCTTGACCATACGACAAGTCGTATAATTGAATTACAGGAGCCAGTTATATCTAATCTACCTGATGATTCATTAAATAGTTTAGTATTAGCTTTAAAATGGGGTTGCGATGAAAGTACAGGTCATTCGCAATATAAACAGATGTTTTCCGAGTCTGGACTAGGCGATGGTGATTTGTTTTTGACATCCCTGGTCCCTTTGCAATTATATTCAGAAAACCCGGGAAAGGAAAAAATAATAGTATGGCAAAATCCACGACCTTCTTCCACTAGATTTTGCCGACCAATTAGATTTCAATTCCATAAAGAGTCAGCCGAATTAACTGTACAAGAAGTTATGTTGAAAATCAAATTCAGCAACTTGTCCCCACAAAGTTCAGAATAAAGAATTATCAGTATCGTATGTTTGTGTAATGACTATGGTTAATGGTAAAGTTTGCAATGCAATTTCGGAAACCCCCAGGGAGATGAACAACATAGAAAAAGTGCTTGAAAAAGAAGTAAATGAAGATACTTTGAAGTTTGGGCTACCGTCTCTTCATGCATGGATACGATTCTTTGAATGTCTGTTACACATAGCTTATAGACTAGATATAAAAAAGTGGCAAGTGCGTAATACACACCAAAAAAAATTTTTAAAGGAAAGGAAAAGAAAACTACAGAAAGATTTTCGCAAAAAAATGGGGTTACTGGTAGATATTCCAAAAAGTGGTGGCAGTGGGACAACAAATGATGGCAATACCGCCAGGAGATTTTTTAACGATCCCTCCATGTCCGCTTCTATAACTGGAATTGATGAAATTCTCATTAAAAGATTTAGTATAGTTCTACGAACACTATCTGCTGGATATGCCGTCAATCCCGAAGCCTTCAAGAAATGCGCCTTGGAAATTGCGAAATTATATGTCAAGGAGTACCCCTGGTACTACATGCCTGCCACAGTACACAAAATTCTTTTGCATGGTCCACAATAATCAAGGAAGGAATTTTGCCAATTGGACGATTATCTAAGGAGGCACAGGAGTCCCGTAATAAAGATTTAAAGAACTTTAGAGAAAAGCATATGCGCAAATTTTCGAGAGTAATTGCCAATCAAGACCTATTGAATAGATTACTAATTACATCGGATCCTCTCATTTCCTCCTTGCGACAGCTACCCCCCAAAAAAAAGCACATCTATATGTTCTGAAGTGTTGTCTTTACTAGAAGTACCATCAGTCGAGGTATCATCATCATCTGCACCAGTAGATCCCTCTGTCTCCTCATCAACTACTGCAACATCTGATACGGAAACCTCTTCCTCAGAAGAGGAAAGTGCTAATGAAAGTGATAATGACGTATAATTTAACCATTAAAATTTGTAAGTTATAATTTTAAGTATATATTATTTATTTTTGTTTATTATATTTTGTAACTTCAGTTTTCTTTTGTGTATTTGATTTGTTTTAAGTCCCTGAACCATTTTTTTAAACCCTCCTGCTTAATACAATCTTAATAAATAAATCCGTTTTGGTTTCACCATATTTCCGTCATTTGTTTTTTATTTTTATAGAAACGCAGTTATTCAGTTCCAAACCTCTAAAAACCACCCTCATCAATGGGATTTTCTTTACTATTTTTCTGTTAATTTGCAGGTTGAATTCTACACGAATTCAAAGTTTTAGATTTTATTCAGTTTTTGCGATTATCACCCCCTAAGAACCACCCTATTTCATCAAGGAAATTTTTTCACTCTACTCTGTTAATTTGGAGGTCGAATTCTATACATGTCTGAAGTTTTAGGATGTTACTTAGTTTTTCGTTTTCCACCCCCTAAAAACTGCCCTATTTTATCAAAAGGATTTTTTAAACTATTTTTCCGTTAATTTACATTCTGAATTCTCCACGAATTCAAATTTTCAGAATTTTATTTAGTTATTTCGATTTGCATCCCCTAAAAACCACCCCAATTTACAATAGAAATTTTTCATTATTTTTTCTGTAATCATGAGCTTATTTTGGACCAGTTTTGCAAATATCAGAATTTTGGCCACTTTTTTTTGTTTTGGCCCACTGTGCGACGGTCACAAGGGTCCGCCAGATGCGAGGAAAGATAAGACGGCAGTGGGAAAGAGAGTTGCGCAGGGGTAACCGTGCGAGTGAGACCGTATATTAGTGATGGGAAGAATCGAATAATTCGATTATAAGATTAATCGAGTTATTTCGGTTTATTATTTTAAAAATATCTTGAGATAATTTAGTAGTATTGAAATAGTAGTGCTCGGCGGTCAGCTGGAGAATCGAGTGAGGAGAGAGAGAGAGATGTCAAATAAAAATATACTAGTATCAAAAGGAGATGTAATACGAGAGAATTGCTCGTACCGGAAAACTTTTAGAATTAATCGACTTAGTAAACATACTGAAGACGTAGTAGTACTAGGAGTAGGTAAATGCGCAGACGGAGGCGGGATATGACAACATGAGACATTCGATGATTTCAGTGCAGTGCAACAGGGATAGGCGCGCTGTCGCTGTGGCGGCCGATGTGTTCTGAGAAAGTAAAATCGGCGATATAAACTTCTTAAAAATGTAACTAAATTATTTTATCATTTACAATTTTTATAAATAATATAACAAGACAGTGAAAGATGATATGACAGACAACTTCTCCACAGAGTTGCCGAAGAGTGTTTATGTTTATAAAAATTATAAATGAAACAATAATTCAGTTGCCCCAAAAAACTTACGCCGCCGATTGTACTTTCTTAAAATGCCAATAAACTATTAACTATTCACTATTCTATTTTGTTCTGATTTATTTCATTCTGCGGTCGTGAATATAATAATTTGATTAAATATCTCGAATTTTCATTCTGACGTCATCGATAGCTAATTCGATTAAATATCTCGAATTATTAATTCGAATATGTAATACTCAATATTACTAATATCTCGATTATAAAAATATCATCACTACCGTATATCTAACGTCTCTGCGTTATAGGGAATACAATTTAAGATCGCAGCGCCCTTAACGGCCAACCGTGAATTAATTCCATGTATACATCAACTTGAATTCGAAGAGTTTGTTTACATTGTGTCCTCAATAAATTTGTTGATTTTTGGTCTACATTTTGTGTAATAATTGTGTTTTAACAGGTAAATATGACCGTTGTTTATCTATCACTTTAGTTTGTAACAAACATCTTAGAAGAATGTGTTTTTCAAAATGGATTAGAATAACGAAAAAAAATCATACTCATTCAGGAGAGGTCTCTACATAAGAAAGAATTAAGTTTATCTAATTCAATTCAATTTGTTATAATTTTAACATTTACTCTTTTATCGTTCATAAATTTCCTGTTGAATTATTGTATTCTCGATTAATCATTGACTTATCTGTCATTAAGATAAAGCTTGTTGGAATATATGAAGTATCTGGAGAAATCAGTCAATTCTGGGAGTGTCTTTGAAGGAGAGGTAGTCCTAAATGCTGGGCACTTAATTTTATGTGGAAGAACAGAAACCACATAGACCTATATTAAAATAGGTGTCTTATGTTTACAAACGGATGAAATAAATGGGCTTTTAGAGATAAAAGAAGAGATGGTAGTATTGATTAGAAACTTTAATTGTTCCTGTAAGGCTGGAAACGGTGGAATTGTAAGCATATTTCAGCAGTGCTAATTAAATGTACAAGGTGTATAATGTTGTAAAGTGAAACTACATAATCGTGCATTGCAATTTGAATGTGATATTTACTCCATGCTTATTTAGTTTGTTCGTTTCATGTCTTTTGTTTTAGGAAAGATAATTTGGAGGATATCTCCAAGACTGATTTGAAGTGTGTTTGGGCTCCGGAGAAAACAAATACCAAAAAAAGTAATCAACAGTACCGTTAAAGGAAATGCCATATTTACAAGTTGCGAAAAAACAATTTTCTGAAAATGTAGCATTTCACTCAAATGTTACCAAATTCAGCTGTTAGCAAACATCTGTATGTCTACACTTTGACTTCTAAAATTATGTTTCTTCGATTAAAATTTAACATAATTATTTTTTCAATCGATGATCTAGATAGGAATTATTTTCATATATTTGTTGAAGAGCTGGAAGTTTGTGACTTCTAACTTTAATTTAAAAATTTTTGTTTACACTTTCTAAAATATAGGGGTTAATGACGCGACAGGGGGAGACTTGTGCCAGAACATGAATATTACTTATTGTTGCCCTTTAATCGTCAATGTACAGATTTCCAGCTTTGTGCAAATACCGTTATTCGCAGGGTTCACTAGCTCTTGGCACAAGAATAATTGTTAGTTATTCTTGTACTCTTGGGCTATCAATGAGTGGGCTTACGAGACAATAATGGTGCACTGAAGATTAAGCAGCGGCCACAGACAATTTTGAGACTGTAAATTACGGTCGGTCTGGTGACTCGGTCTGCGTCGAAAAACACTGAATCATCAAATCGGCGTTCTGACAGGATACTACAAACTTAGAAGACACCTGTCACTTATTATAGGTGTTGCGGAAGATCCTGCATTCCCAGTATGCGGAGAGGACGAAGAAACGTCCTGCCATTTTTGACGCAGTATGAGGCGTTCGGACGACTGAGAACTGAGGTGGGATATCTTCGACGTCTAGGCCTAATACCTACGTCGCAGAGGGGCTTCTGAGAGAGGAGGTGAAGTCCCCCTCTTGGAATGAGATCCTGACCTTCATCCTTCATTACCCGATTAAGTTGAGAAAGGTACTTCCCATGATTAGTGTAAATTTTAAGTTAGATGACCAAGACTACTAATTTAGTATTTTTACTTATGGCAAAACACGAACGGGCAAAGCGACTTACCGACTTGAGAGCGTATGTTCGGATATCGTTAAGATGTTGATGGTTGTCTATTATAAAAGAATCATGTGGTACTTGTTATGGTAAAATTAAAAATATTTGTACACTAAAATTTATTTCATTATATTAATTATTGTATTAAAATGGGTAAAACAAGAAATTACATTAAATAAAAATATTGTAATACCTATTTATTTGGTTACATGTTTATTTTAGCAGTAAATATAATTTGCACAATATGAAATTCTTTAAATTTTGAAACTCGTGTCAAAGATGATGATGTATAAGCTACTAGAAAAAGAATTGTAAATTGTATAATTTATTATTATTATTATTATGTTATTTATTTGTTTTTAATGTGTTGCACAAGTAATAAATATATTAGCACTCATACTAAATCATTAACAATTTCATTTACCATACCTAAATATAATTTGAAAACTTCATATAACTTGTATTTCCTGTGTATATATTTTAAACTTTCTTTTATTCTAGATGGCTTAAACAATGATCTACAGTTTTATCTATAAAAATATATTGTATTTAACTAAAAACATTAAATTGCTATTTTAGATGTACCTTATATTTTAAAGAATTTTTGTAGAATAAGGAACCTCTCGAGTGCTACAAATATCTATACGTAGATACATCGCTAACAAAAAGTGAGATACAACATAAATCAAACCACTCCTCTTTTAATTGCTAAATTATGTATTAAGTAACGAACATGATAATTCACCTCCCACCCCTATCTACCCAACATCGATCGAGCGCACCCTCAACGTCCACGTGACGTCACGGGTTCGGCGTCGCATAGCCGTTCTTACTGTTTCTCCCCTTAACATTACCCCATTATTGTATTTATGGCCAAGATGAATAAAATCACTATTATCACTCTTGATTGTCCGTCCTTAAAAATACGTTGGCGATGGTATTCATTCTGTTTATGTTATTTTGATTTTTTTCAAAAGCTTCAGAGTAACTAATTATGATGTGAGTTGTCTCTATGTTAGTCAGTTTTTCAATTACCAGTAGGTCAATAACTATAGAGCATTTACGCCTGACGTCACACATAAGTTTGTAGTATAAACAATAAACAAAAAACAATACAACCTATACTGAACAATTGTCAACGGGTTGCGATTAAGAGATTTGTTAATTTTTTTTAAAAATACCACTTAAAACTTTGCTGTCAATTTGGTAAGTTTTATGCAAATATGTTGTTTTTATTGTTTATACTCCAAACTGAAAATGTCACGAGATTGATGAATTTGAATATAAATAAATATCTCCTAAAATATTGCAGAAACACTTATTATCAATATTAATACTCATTATTAAATTGTCTACATGAAAGGTTCTTAGTACTTACCTAAAGTTAACCGGTCGCTCGAAGTTCGATACTTTTGTGTGACTATGGGAAAACAGTGTTGTTTTACTTGCAATACCTACCAGTTTCGGTGCGATATGTGTAGTTTCTCGTTTTATAGATCATAAGACAATAACTAGTAAATAATTAAGCACTCAATATTTAATACTCGTTTCCACACCACCTTGCAGTAGAGTGCATGACGCCATGGGCGTCAAACCAATCATTTGATCCCTCAATATATAAACTAAAAATAAATTCTAATACTAAAGTTAATACTATAATAAAAACAATGACGTATTTTTGTCAAAATGAAAAAAAAAGTATTAATAAATAATCCTGAAAAAAGAATATTTCTCAAGCTCTACGAAAGCACAAAAACGGAAATAAATAATACAGTTATCACAAAATTCACTTCTTCACTTCACATCACTTCACCTCACCTCAAATCGCTTCTTCCTCTGAATCCTCGCTCTCGGAAAAGTATTTCCTTTTCTGACATTTTTCTTCAATTTACACCAAATTAATTCAATCGGGTTGAAAATACAGAAATATGGCTGTAATATCAACACTTTGTGGCCATATTTCTCCACTGCAGTGTCTATAATATATACTTCTCATAATTTTTCGTTTGCAGGACTTCCAAGAGTTATGCTTTATTATAATTTTCCTCATAATAGACATCATGTTCCATTAAAAAAAATTGTAACTCCAACTTAGTAGAACACTTGTTAGGAATTTTATACAGTTGTCTGGTACTTTGCATTGTCAAGAACAATAATGCTATTCGGTTTTAATTTTGGAATTAGGGTATTTTCAAACCGTTCCTCAAATATTTCTCCCCCCATGTTCTTGTGGTATCCACGTTACAATCCTCCATGTTTTTTCCGCACAATTTAATGCATTATCAACCCATCCATCAACTGATCCACAGTGTAATATAATCAACCGAGTCCCTTTATTAGGCTGCAATGAGATTGGTTGACATTTCCTAGATCCATCAGTCCATCCTTTTTTTACGGTATCATGAGTATCATACCAAGTTTCATCTAGATAATAAATTGGTCTATTTTTTCTTCTGAGTTCTTTTATCTCTTCTAGATATGAATCTCACCAATCCACTATTCGTCTGCTTTCCATAATCGCCCAGTGTTTATTAATAGTTTGATACTTATATCCAATTTTTCTCCGCCAAGTTCCTAAAGTTCTTATGGTATATTTTAGATGATAATCCATTTCTTTTAGTTTTCTGTCTACCACGTCAATAGTTGGGATTTCATTTTTCTGATACGCGTCGTAAACTAAAGTTCATAAAAATGTTGCTAACGAAGGGTCCAGAGTTTTCGATTGACCTGTGTCGGATCGTTGTTTTCTTGGGAGGGCACCTTCTTTCACCAGTTTGTGTATTGTGGGACGGGGAACGTTAGTGAGAGATGCTGATTCAGCTAGTACATCTTAATCATACAGATTAGGATCATTAGCTCGTCGCTTCAAAAGATTGTTGTAAACATTAAAAAAATTTTGGTTCACTTGCTCGTTCAAATGTAGTCGATTTTTTCTTACTGAAAACACTGATAAACTTTGATTTTCTTTATCACTGTAATCACTATCACTTTTATTTTCACAAACACAATAAGATGTAGACGTAGAGGCTTCCCACGTTCGAAACATTTTTACATTAAATACGATAGCCTTCTTAAATTATTTTCAAAAACACACCAGCAAATAAACAGATATAAAATAATTATTACTTATAATATACACTTACCATATATTACACAACTCACGGTGACACGATAACCTTAAATTATTTTCAAAAACACACTAGCAAATAAACATATATAAAATAATTATTACTTATAATATTACACATTGTCCTACTAAACAAATCTGTAACAAAACTAAGTGCGGACCTGAAGTGTCACAAAATGTAAGTGAAACTCCGCCTCGGTCGCGTGCCAACAAAAACAACAATCATCTTTCTCGCTTTAATGCATGCAGTGTAAAAGATGGAAGATGTCATGTGTTAGACATTTTCCGCTGTCATGTCGCGTCTTACCCCGCACGTCCCGTCACTAAAGCGATTTCTCCTACTATAGCACTACTTTTTCCAAATTAGTAGCCTGCTATAATTTCTATGTAAATTTCAGCTATTTCATCAGAAAAAACGTAATTTGTTTTTTTCCCAAGATGCGATAATCAACTTATTTCCTCATGGACGCCATATTGGTTTTTCCATGAACATCTAGATCATGTCATACTGCGTACTATGACACTTCGGGTCGATCTTTTCACTTCTAGATAAATTACTGGTAACTGTTATCATTGTTATCAATAACTTAGCAATTGGTGAAAAGATCAGCCCTATAGTTTTATCTTGAATTTAGATTATGTTGGTAAACGTCTAATATATATTTCAAGAAAAAAAAGAGTATAAAAAAAATATAGTGCCTCATGACTTAAAGTTTAGTAGTAGTAGTAGTAGTAGTAGCAGTAGAAGACGGAAAATGCTGAATAGAATTCCTTTACATATCTAATTATGTTATAATTAATCGTATACTAAGTAGAATTCTATATTATGAATATTATGATAATTATTTACTATCTATCTCTATTCCCCCTCTTTTTAACGTTATAAAGGTCAAAAGATCCCAAGGACTAGCAGTGATGGATGCACTAAAAAAAATATGTATGTATACATTGGCTTTAGTTTATGAAATTTTTTATTATACGTTAATCCTAATGTAAATTTATTTAACCATGAATAAAAGGACACCGTATTGGATTTTTAAATTATAGTAATATAAAAATATTGAAATTAAAAATTTCTTAAAACTAAAAATAACTGTATGAAAAAGTTGGCGATATAATAATTTTCCCTCAACCAAGGAAGATGTGTAGCTGGTTGTGACCCACTAGCATACTTTTGGCTTATGTCAGACAACCGTGTAGGATCGTCGATTGCTTTAATAGTTACCGTTTTTAACTCGTGGATTCTACTTTTGTTTTTATTTAACCATCCAAACTTTTTCTATACAAAAACATGTTGTATTTTAACAATAGTGAAACACGGCATACCTAGTACTCTATTCTATTTTGCAATATTTAAAAAAAATCTCGATCAACAAGTTACGTTGTTATGCTATGCGGAATGAAAATGTGAAGGCTGCACATTATTTTGCTATTTTAATGAACTTATACTAACATTTAATGTACTACATATTATGTATGTGATTTAGTACTACTTAACAACATTAGTTGTAGTTAAGCCGCATAATTGATATATTTTTCATTTTGTTGTATCAAATTAAACTTCTTAAATTTGATAGGCATATGAAAATAAACTTCATGTTTTCACATTATATGCATAAACCAGTGGCGGCTCGTGCTGTAAAAATGTGGGGGTTGCCATTTTTAGAGGTACCAGTTATTAGATATAATAAGTTACGTTACATAGGTTAAAAGTTACCAACTATGAATGTTTTTTAGAAAAACATCTATTTTTGCACAAGAGTACTTATAATAATATAAACCAATGTTTCTTCTCACCCTTGGGTATTAAGCCATTGTCCTATAATATAAAAAAAAATGTTAAATAAATCTTTGCGCCATAAGAATTAGTCAGAGGTTGGGTTTTGAAAAAAAGGATTTTTTCCTATCAAAAAATGTCTCGCACCTAAAAAAATATTAATCTGAAAATGAAACAAATGTCAAATATTTTAGATAATTAAAAGTTGAAGTTTCGGAATACTCTGTGATTCCGTTCTCAAAACTTGAGTAAAAGTTCTTTAATAAAAGATTGACCTTTTTAGCAATGTTAAACATGACAATTTTCTGTTTTTATATTTCTATGGAAATATATAGACAGAAAACGTCAACTTTTAATTATCTAAAATTTTCAACATACGTTTCATTTTCAGTTTAATCTTTTTAGTGAGACATTTTTAGACAGACGAAAAACCTTTTTGTCGAAAACCAACCTTGTGACGAAGAGGTTTATTTAACAAAATTTTTTTAAATATTATAGGTCAATGGCTTAATACCCAAAGAAGCTAAGAAACATTATAGGACGCCACAAATAAATAACTATAGACAATATGATATAAACTAACTTTCAGACTCACCAACATTAATTTAAGTAAAAATTAAAAATATATATTTTTTTGTAATTCAAGAGAAGATATTATAAAAAGTGCTCTACATGTGGCCGATTTTGATTGACAAATATTTCTATGGGTCTTTGGAATGAGGTTTCTACTGTTATTATTTAAAAAAAAAACCTCACATTTAATTTTATTGCTGAATTTTGTAGTTATTATTCACGAAATTGAAAATGGTCACAAATGGCCATAGGAATGTAAGTACAAAAAAAATGTTCATTTTTCAATCCTACATCACATCGTCCAAAATATACGTTCCATTTAAAAAAATTGAGAAAATTCAGTTCAAAAAGTTGTAAATTTAAAAATCCTTTTTGGCCACCTTGTATACTTTTAGGAAGTGAAAATGGCTGAGTGTCATCACACAGATGTCTCATAACTGGTACTAACATATTTTTTTCATAAAATCGATAGTTGTGATTGTAGTGATATTTTTAATATACACGTGTAAATGGTATAATTTCAACAAAAAAATCATTACATTACAGTGGTTGGGAGAAAATCAATAATAATACAGGAGTGAAAGGAGGCCACAAAGAGGTTTCAAAAAATGTTCTGATATACATGGCATTCCATTTAAAAAAAAATGTTAGTTGACCCTGTAGAATCGTCTGTATATTCGAAAATAATTTCCGATTATAGACTTTTTTGTCTAGTTTACTTATGTTTTTAAATCTAGCTATCATAGAACTCGAGATATCGAAGTCGGACGCACTATTGCCTCACCCTGTATATTGATATTACAACTTGATGGGAATAGGTCAATCAAAAACAGAAAAAATACTTTTTTAATTTAGTCGACTTTTCGCTAACTTTTATTAGCATCCTCAGGATTAGTTAAATTGTGTTTTTCTTGTTCATAATTAGTAATAAATTAAACAAACGAGAATTGGTACAAAAGATTGGTTTAGTTAAATACAACATACGAGTAGAACACATAAACGGTCTTTACTTTCTTAACGATACACAGCAATTGACAATTAATACAATATCGATGTTTTTTGTCGATGATTTCAAATTATCCCAATTACTCCCAAATGACACCGCATTAAAAAGTGTTAGAAAGTTACACCGCATCTTCCAAATTACATCCAAATGGTGTTATTACACCGCAATTGGCAACACTGATGCGAACGTCTAACACAGCGCCATCCCATGCCCCAATTCTGACTTAGTAAAGACTAAGGCCTCTAGGGTGTTCCTTTAAATGCAAAACTACTATATACGCCGCTTTTTATAGCATCGTGACGAAGGATACTTGAAATATGAGGACAAAGTTTAGTTACGCATACGCTTTAAAAAAGTTATTGACAAACATTTCTCCAACTTCCTTAATAGCATTGACAGCTAAGTATTTATTTATTTCATATCAGCCATAGAAATTCCTGTTTCGTACAGTCATTGAATAACTCCGAGTTTTCACGATTGTAATATGCCGTTGACATGAGGTTTTAGAAGAGTATGCAAACTTTCACCTACAATTTTATGGTAATAGAAAATTAACCACGTCAATTTGTTTTTTTAAATTGTAGCAGTTCAGGACCAAATGCTAAGGGACTTTAAAAGTATGATGACCCAATTGTTAGTAAAAGTGGGTGTTCTCAGTTTGTAACATTTGAGTGTAATAATTGTTGTTAACGTGATGTTTTATATGCAATTTTATCTGCTTTGTTGACCATTATAGAGCTCTAAATAGACATAATATAATAATCAATATAAAAAGTAGTAAATGGTATAATACGTTTTGCAATAATCACACTTCAAGGAAAGTCTTTTGAAAACGTGCGGCATCAGAAATATATTACTTATTTATGACTGGTAATCCAGATTTGTAATTCTGAGAAAGGCATTATAAAAACTAGTTCTTAAAGTATAGTTTATTAAATATAAGCAGATGCTTATGATACTGGATAATAACTTGTAATAGTGCATGTAAAACGAAATGTGAACTTTTTGACACGTCAATGATCCTTTATCTCTTACCAGGTATGTGGATACTGAGAAACGCCATAAAATTATCAGACCAGATCAAAGTGCCAACGACCGAAGTAAGGACTTTTAAATACGACCGTTTTTTAAAGCAATTCTTCTTTAAATTGACCACAATAAAATTTTCTTTTTAGCTATAGACACTTACTTACATGTAGGTTACCTGTAAAAAGGATTTTTATATATTACCATCATAAATTTTGTTGAAACGGTTCATACATTTTCTGCAAAAATTTTTTTTGTCTGCAATTAAAATGTGTATTGAACAGGAAATTTTTTGGTTTTATTTTTTTTAGGGTTGACATAAAATTAAATATTTCAATCCTAGCCATATTGATCCCAAAGTAATCGAATCTAGACCAGCGATGCAGACGGCAAAGATAGATGTGTGCAAATAAATCTGGGACGTTTTGTCAAGACTTTTAAATTTTTTTGGTACCTACTTTTGTAATTTACACCTTTTATGAAATAATCAACTCTTGGTGATAACGATTTAATGCTTTTTGATACTACACACACAGATATTACAAAACTTCCATACGACCTATCTTTATTATTTTTTTCACAACAACTGTTTATAAAACTAAAAGTTACTAGATTGAAACTGGCGGGAAGTTCAAACTTCAACACTCCCCTTCAATTTCAACATTACAAAAAAAAAATAAAAGTGGTAAATAAACATTGAACTTCTATAGCTTATAAATAGCAAAGAGGTTAAGTAGAAGGAAACCTAAGTAATTTTTAGATTGTCCCTATGACGAATAAATCTTTGTTTACATAGAGGTTTAGTAAATATATCAGATATATTTTTGTCAGTTGATATATAGTTTACTTTTAGCAGTCCCTTTGCCACTATATCTTTTATAAAATGCACTTTAATGTCAGTGTGTTTTGACCGGTTTGTGTTATCATAATTCTTTATCATTGCCAATGCACTTTGATTGTCTACAAGTAAAGTTGCTTCAACAGCATTTAGGGAAAAATCTTCGACCAAATTTTTGATACAAAATTTCTGCTGCGCAAGAAACTGCTGCTAGATATTCTGCTTCAGCAGTTGATCAGGCCACCGCCTGTTGTTTTTGGGAACTCCATGAAACGAAATTTTCGTTATGATAAATTGCCATTCCACTTACACTTTTTCTGTCAATCTTATCAAATCACCAATCTGCATCGGTATAAGCAACGATAGCCGTTTCTTGGTTACTTTTATTAAAGTTAGTTTTAGATATTGAGTTTTTTTAACGTACCGTAAGATTCGTTTAACTGCTTTCCAGATTGAAGCGGTCGGTTTGTGTAAAAGTCTTCCTAAATAAGCAGTAGCATAGCAGATATCAGGTCTTGTTTTCATTGCTAGATAATTTAAACTTCCTATAATTTCACGGTAAGGAACATTTGCAGGATTTGTGTCCTCAACTTGATAACCTACTTCCATAGGCGTAGACATTCCTTTCCAATCACTCAAATTGTATTTTTCTAAAATTTTTGTAATGAGTTTTAACCGGCACAATTTTATTGAATTTTTACCATGAATAATGTCTATTCCTAAAAAACACTTTAATTCGCCCAAGTCCTTAGTATTAAATTCACTTTTTAAATTTTTTATTAAACTTTCTATTTCAGATTCATGTCCTGTTAGTAAAATGTCATCAACAAATAGTACAAGCCATTTATTTTTTAGTAGATGAACTTCACTAAAATGTGAAAAATCGTCGGTAATTATGACATAATATCTTTCATCATTTTTGGTAGGAGTACTTGCAGGGCCCCACACATCACTATATATAAGTTCTCCAATTTTTGTACGTGGTAGTTCTCTATTTTTAAATGGTAATCGTGTCGCTTTATCAATGTGACATGAGTCGCACTTCTTACTAGAAGATGGCAGTCCAACCAGTTGTAAACTACGCCTGTTTAAGAGACCTAAACGTAAATGCCACAAATTTTCATTTGTACTTGCTGTCGTTCATACTTGCGTTGAGTTTTCAATTATTTTAAAATTTGCTACAAACAGATTGTTCATTGCTTCGCACTGAATCTCGCTACTTCTTGTTTTTATTTTTGCTATGCCTCCTGCGATGAAAACCTCAAAACCGGCGTTATTAATTTTCTTGACAGATAATAAGTTAAATGTTAAATTTTTGACGATAGGAACTCAATAGTTATATTAACTCTTTCACTGCTGACAACTTTGTGTGTACCACTTCTTTTAGCACACATTGTCTCACCGTTAGCAGTTTTAATATATACTGGTGTTATATTTCGAATTTTTATCACATGTTCTTCAAACTTCGGACTTAATAAATGACTTGTTGCTCCAGAATCCAGGATAAAATCCACACATTTCTCATCAATATTATTAATATATGTTGTTAACGCTACGAATGTTACTTCTTCTGTTTTCTCTGCTATGTTTGCACTCGAGCCATTTTTATCATTATCAAATCTCTGTTCGCCTCTAAATCTTCCTCTTGTTCTACCTCTATAGTTTGCTCTACTTTATTTCTTTTTGTGACATGAATTGGCTAAGTGGTTTTTGGAATTACAGATATAACATTTTCTTTTAAAACTTGCAGTAAATGACATTCTTCATAATTCTGTTCCGTCTTTCTCATTTTTCATCTTCAATTCCATGTCTAAAAGTCAGCTTTTCACAAGCTCTAGGGTCAATGCTGCTGTTGTAGTTTCTAATACTATAATTACAACATTGTATCGTTCTGACATTGTTAATAACAAATGTCATACTTTGTCGTCTTCATCCAAGACATTTCCGGTTCCTTCTAAATCTCTTACTAAACCATCAAAAATAAGAAAGTGGTCTTGCAAATCGGTGTCTTCTTTACATTTTAAAGTGAGCAGCTTTCGTCGATAATATAATTTCGATAGAGTACTTTGTCTTTGAAAAACGCTGGACAAATAGTTCATCATTTCGAAAACAGATTTTGCATCTTTAACATATTCGATGTATTGATCCGATAGGCATTGTACAATTAGCGATTTAGCCTTCGCATCTTTTCTTTGAAAATCCTTTAGGGGTTCTCCAGTTAATGCTGTCACGTTCGTCTCTTTTATTGCAACGTCTTTTACCCATTTTTCATCTAATAGGCATTCAAGTCTAAAGCGCCAGTTTGAAAAATTGCTGGTTTTGGAAGCCAACTGGGAAAGCTGTACACTATTATTGGCAGCCATGTTTTAACAATTTTAATTTTGACTGAGATAATTATTCTTCACTTAAATTTTGTCTTCACTCCTAGGCCCATAACCTTTTGTAATGTACACCTTTTATTAAATAATTAACTCTTGGTGATAACGATTTAATGCTTTTTGATACTACACACACAGATATTACAAAACTTCCATACGACCAAACTTTATTATTTTTTTCATAACAACTGTATATAAAACTAAAAGTTACTAGATTGAAACTATGGCGGGAAGTTCAAACTTCAACACCTACATATTTAAAAACATACATACGTTCTAGCGTGGAAATAGATTATGCAAAGTCGCTTTTGCATCAGTTCTTGGCAGAATTGGTATATCAATAGACCAATGTACTGGCAAAATTGGTACAGACAAATATGGCCGGATCGCAAACTAAAATAGTGTGATCGTCACGCAAAAATCACAAAAATATGTTTTCCGAAATTCCCATCTTGGGGTGTTGGAATGTATTATTATTGTATGTTGTTACTGGAGTATCGAAAACGAAAAGAGTGTAATCGCAGACGTTCGCAAATAATCGCAAAAAAGATTTGTTTCGAAATTCCAATTTTGGGATGCTAGCTTTAATTTTTGGCTCATATTTTCGACTAGGCAATTTTAAAAAACTATTCTGTTGCAAACGTATCGCAATGTCAATATTTACACATACGTCACAATTGCTGGTCCAGTCGAGCCAGCTTTTCTGTAAAGACTCGGAGTCATGAATTGAGCCCTTACATTGCGCCCTATTAGTTTTTTTTTTGTGCGTGTTAAACAATAGTAAAAATAAATATAAGAATAGTTTTTAGATTTAAATGTCAAAGAAATAAATTAGAAAATCGATACCATATAATAAAATACATTTAACTGAGAATTTTGAACACAGTTTATGAGACAATATAAAGGTTTCTTATACTAGGGTTAACAAACAAGAGTTACAGTTGAAAAACATTAAAGTCTGAAGATTGATGTAAGTCTAACTGATCATTAGGTAAATAATTGCCCTGACCATTGTTATATTTAAAAAATTCTGTTAATTAATAAATTTAACTTAAAGCGTTCTTGGACATGTAGTATTTGAAGACTGCTTAAATTTGCAAAATTTTGATCTGACTAAAATATGGTTTGAGAAAGTTGGAACTATTTTTTGGAATTAATTATCAATTTTCACTAAGTAATGGCTATACAATTTAATTTTTAGAAAATTTATATCTACGTGTACTTATTTCTATTTATATTTACCTATCAAAATATTTAATTGCAAATATACTACTAAAATTTTACCACTACTAAAATACTGAATAGCAAAAACTAACTCGCGCTGTTTTGAATAATTTTGTCCGTTAATGTTATTCAATGTTTGTTTTTTAGTTTTACCTAAATAGTCAGTAGTTTTGTCACAAGAGTTTTTAAGTAAAGTATTTGTGGTACAAGTTAATATGGTAATTTGCAATATGTTCCGAATTTCGCAATCACTAAAATCCATTTTTACTGAAATAATTTAAAACTAAATGAGTGACAAAACCTCTCTTATGAATATTCAAAAATTCTGCTTCATAGCCTTGCAGTAATTTATTAATTATGTATAATGTAAATACTTACTACTCTCTCGCATATAATTAAAAAATATACAGAATGCCATTTAAAATAAAAAACTTACTAGTACTTCCAGTTAAATCGGAAGAGTATTTTTGGATCTGGTTAGGGCGAAAAATGTATTTTTATGCCTAATACTCTATACCCTAATTTCAAATTATTATCTTGGAAAATAAAAAAAAATTGAGGCACCTGGTCTTAAGGTACCCGGTATAGGATATTTCTTCATTTCTGTTAGAATTACGTTACTCGTGTATATTCTGATGTTAAAGGAAAATATTCATTGAATTTTCACATTGTCTTATGTGGTTAACGACTCCAAGCAAGAGTTCATGGTCCTAAAGGATTAATGCCTATGTTTATAAACTCTGTGAAAAATAATGACCATAAAAATATACAGCTCTGTTGTACACAAACGGCATTATATGTGGTCACTGCGAAAAAAATGCTTTATATCGAGAAGGCCAACCACCTAACCGAGATTAAAAATAAAACGGGTATATTTTAGTAGTCAGTATAGTATATGACTGCTATTATCAGGTGCATTATAAATACAAAAAGGAGCTATTTATAGTTGTACGAATGCTGATTTTATACAAAGAAGCGTTTGTAATGCATTTAAGACAGTGTTATACAAAGAAATAATATTTCTGCAGCCTAAATTTGATTTAAGTTTATAAAAACTGTTTTCATATATTATTATTTCTTCACACTTTAAAGTTGTTTTATTTTATTATTCGGTGGTGAAGCCATAAAATTACTTGACTAAGTTACGATGGCCACCTGTGTTGCAATAATTTTTCACACGTTAGGTGCCTATAAAGAAGTACGTGCTATATAAATAAATAAGGTCCATGAGTAAATATTATTGACGTAAAACCAGGTGCTGATCCAGGACACCGCGCTGATATATACATATAAAGATATGATAAATTTTAATTGACGGTTTTGTAGTATCCAAAATAACAGGAGCAATAAATATTTCACTGAACACACAATCCTGTGCAAAAGTCTCAGTCCCTCAATCCCAGACGAAAAACAAAAAAAGATGAAAAAAATTCTTTAAAAGATAGATGTTAAATATGTGAAGTATAAACTAACAAAACCAAAAACTCCTTATAACTCGTGAAGGGATGTAGATATCGATATAATAAATGAATAAACACCCCCCACATACACCCGGTCGACTTTGGCAGCCTGCCATCCTGTGCAATAGTCAGTTTGGACGAAAAACAAAAAAAGTTTTAAAAAAAATTCTGTCAAAGATCGAATAGATTTTTGTTGGCTGGTCACAGACACTTTAATTGCTAGTTACGCCTCTGCTGTAAAAATATTTGATTGGTTCCTTGTTAAGGCCTACTCAACGGTAGGGGTTTCAACTCTTTACATAACGCCCTTCTGGTTCCTAGATGTTTGCTTATAGATAGAAGACCTCCAGCCCAGTGAGTGAGTGAAAAATGATTGTGAATGTTCATTAGATCTTCCCGAACAGCTGGCTTTTTAAACGTCTGCTGAGTGTGTGAAATAGAGAGTGCGTCGTTTGCATTTAATTTGTCGATCACCCTCTTTACATTAACAAAATGAACATAATAATAGCTTGCCGCTTCTAATCATGTGCCCCAACGCGCCACATTATGCTGTGGTGGTAATAGCGAATTCGGCAGTTTGTATTCAAATAATTTTCTTCGAGACGGCGCTGTTGAAAATATCTTCTTCAAGCTGGTTATTAATCTGTCTATTCTGGGATAACACAATATCTAACGTTTTATGCAATGCGATGGAGTTCGTGTGCTAAACATGTTACATGTAATAAATATGTATACTTGTATGTGATTTTAAGTGCACTGCAGATGCTCTCAATTAGAAATAGTGTAACACACATCCTTTATTATTCACCAAGTCGGCGTTCCATATTTTTCTTAGAACGAAAAGTAACAAGCACCATTTTGACTGCGAGAAACGGATATTGCCGCAAGCGGTTACCGCAGCCGTTCTGACGACCCGTATAGCGAAATAAATCTTATTATATGTTTATATGTAATAAATTGGATAAAGTTGAGTTTTTGCAGATTGAATGGAAGTAGGCTTTTATATATAATTTAAATTTATATTTAAAAAACCAGACATAGTAAGGTATTTGCTAATTGTTCTAACGACTATAATAATGTAAATTTTTAGTTGTTAATTTTTGTTGTAATTAATATTTGTGACTCAAGTTCCTGATAATGAAAATACATACTTAAAGTTCTTTTCGACCTTATTTGCAATTAAAAACGTCGGCGATTTGATCTCTTTACCACCGTCAAAGGTGCCGACGTATTTTATGTTGCAAATAAGTGAAATAAACTTTATTTTCATTATTAGATCACAAAATGGGTAGTCGACTATAATTTCGACCTTAAGTATCAAAATGAGTTATCGAAAGTGGCGTAACTACTTTTTTTTCGATAGCATTAGTATATAGTTTAACTTTCGAAAAAAAAAAGAATAAATAACTTGACAATGTTTAAATACATTTCTACACTAGTATTTGTCAATAATTATCATTTTAATATTTTGTAATTCTTAGGATCCTAGTTCGCTTGTACTCCCCTCATTTTTCAACACTGAAGATTTACAAACAAAAATCAGAAAAGGGATTTAGTAAATCGTTGAAGAATTTTGTATACTTTTAAAGCGTTTGTTCAGGTTTTTTTTAGTGTCTTATAAATCCTTTTTTTTTTTATTTTTGTTCGTAAATCGTCAAATTGAGGTGAGAACGACAAGCGGACCACACTGTATGTTTTGAAAAATTTTAACTTTTGTCTAGTTTTGGTAATATGATCTAAACATAATTCGTATTATTAATTTATAACACGAATTATGATCAGATCATATTACCAAAACTAGGCAAAAGTTATTTGATCAAAAATTCAATAATTTATGTTATCATAACATAACCATTAAAACAATATATTAGCGATTCCTTCAATCAACGATATTAGCCTTGCTCTACATGTATGTAATTATGTTACAAATGATTTTGTACCGCTATTAACTAATTAATTTTCTTTTCCCCCTGTTTGAGCCTGGCGACTGTCGGATATACTGGTATATTCAAGTCGCGACTTCTTCAACTATAGCTGTAAATTGTATGTACGAATGCCGGCGCCTAACTTTCTTCTATAAGAAATAAAGTACATTATTAACGAACTATTTATTCATTAATATGAATATGCTATGAACAACCGATGATTATGCCAATTTTTGTTTTTTTACCGGAAATCTTATCGTAACATGTAGCGACATCAATAAACCTTAATCAATAAACACCATTTAATATATTTTTTAGAAATTATGAGAATACTATAAAAGTATACCGGCATTAGGGTAACCTAGTCTTATTTCAGAAAGCAACAGGCCGTTTTAATCACAAAATGATATTGTTTTTTTGTTGAGATATGAATCTTGAAAATAAAATAAAGGCTGGGTAGTAGTTTTTAGTTAAGATAAACTTTAGTAGATATTTATTCAAAAAGAAATCTCGATTAGAATGAAGATAGGCATTTTTCAGCACCAATTATAGGTTTATTTATAGTGAGGTTTTACTTATAACACTTCGTTAAATCGATAACAGTTCCCCCAGCAGACAATACAATAATTCAAACAAGACTGAACATGTGCAAAGTAATATATTTTTAAAATCTCTATATTTACAGAAGAGCACAGCTGCGAAATAACAAAGCAATGAGTAGGTAATTTATTTGTTACAAAGTCTATATGATTTCCCCAATTTAAAAAAAGAATCCATATGAACTCCAAGAAATTTAACGTTATTATTTTGTGTCACAGAGCAATTACCAATTTTAACTAACAGGCTGTAGTCAAGTGTTCTAGTAGAAAAAACAAATGTCAGTTTTTACATTATTGAGGGCTAAACCTGTGCTAGCACAATAATTCTGCATAGAGCTTATGGCATTAGTAGCTTTAAGGCTGAGCTCATTTATATTATTCAAGCCTACCAAGATGGTCGAGTCATCAGTAAAAAGTGATATAAAGAATCTCCCATGTAAAGGGAGATATTATTTATATAAAGAATAAACAATAGGGGCCCCAGAATACTTCCTTGAGGAACATTAGTAGACACCAGAAGGGAATTAGACTTAAAGCTTTTACCAGCATCTTTTATTACAACGGATTGGGTTCTTCCCGTTAAATAGGGTTCTATCCAAGTTAATGCTCGGCCACGAATTCCAAAATTTTCAATTTTGTTCAAGAGTAATTTATGTATGATCAACCGTATCAAAAGCACGTTATAAATCGAAAAACAAACAAGATGTTTTTGTTTTGCTTTCAAAATTATTCAAGATGTAATTGTAAAGCGAGAGTCCAGCATCTTTGGTTGACAAACCTTTTCGAAAGCCAAACTGATATGATAATAAATTTTGTTTAATTATAAAATCATTTAGTCTTATCTTATCTTATATAATAAGATTTTTCAAACGTTTTTTGAAAAAACTGATAAAAGTGCAATACCTCTGTAATTTGAGATAATGGATTTGTCATTTTTTTTGTGAATAGGTTTGATTAAAGATTTTTTTTAGAATAGCAGGGAAAAACCCTGTAAAAATGATAAATTTACAAGTTACGTTACCGGTTCAATAATGTATTCAATAAGAGCGAGCAGGGTATGTCGTCTTCACCAGATGAATTTTTTTCTTTAAACAGTCTTTATAATATTAAGCATTTCATTAGTACTGAACGGGTCAAAAAAATGGTATTTTTATTATTAACTTGCTTATTATCATTCGAAGAAGGACACATATTATCAGTTAAATCTTTTATAGAATTAATAAAAAAAGTATTAAATGCATCTGCAACATTTTGTAAGTTGCTAAACTTATTGCCATCCAAGTCAACAACATTTGTAGGTTCAATTACATCTTTTTTTGTTATTGATAATTTGCCATGCTGCTTTTGACTTGTTATTGGAATTAAGAAATTTAAACTCATTGTAAATTTTGTTAGCTTGTTCAATTTTAATTTGATGATATTTTTTTAATTATGCTGTATCTTAAAAGTACTTCATTGTCACCAGAAAATTTATAAGTTTTATACAAAACCCTTAAAAAAATACCTTCATTTATATCATTCGTTATCCATGGTTTTTTACTCTAAGTTTTTTTTTGTTTTACACGATTCTAATGGAAAAGCTTTATCCATTAGTTCCAAAAAGATGTTATAGAATTTTGTAAAACTTTCCTCAAGGTTCTGACCTTCAGTCATAAAACTCCAATTTTCCTTAGATAGAAGTAATTTAAATTTTCCTCGTTATTAAAAAATTGTCTTAGTTGATACGTACAGTCACACTCATTCTTATTAAGTTTGCAGTAGTAAGTAATTATTTGCATAAAATGATCAGATATGCCCAAATAAATGATTTTTGGAGTAAGACAATTAATATCGACATTGGAAAAAATATTATCTATGACCGTTTTGGATTCACCCTGTATACGTGTATAGTCATTGATGCATTTGCTTAGACCATAACAACTAAAAATGTCACATAGTTTTTTCCATTAGTGTCCTCAACATTGTCATCAAAGTTAAAATCAAATTAAAATCGCCACAAATAAAATTAAAATCGGTACAAATAAATATGAGATAGTTGCTTTTATGAACAGAATTTAACAAAGGATCCATATTAGAGATAAAATATTCAATTAACGCGACCGAGAAAATTAGCAACCCAGATTGACTAAAATTAAATATCCGATTATATTAACAAGTGTTTTGTCATTTTAGATTTTATAATGTGAAATTAAATACTCTTTATCAAATATGAAATAATACAAAGTGGTCAAAAACTGATAAAGGAAAATAAAAAACTAGCAATAGTTTTTCCAATTTTCTTTGAAACCGAACAGATATAATTGTTTTAAATATACAAGTCGCTAGATTGGTATCAGTTTTTGCTGCTCCTTATAGTTTAACGGTGAAAGATAACTGGTGCGGAAAAGAAATATATTGGCCCATCTCAAATATGGTAAAACAGATAAGTCTAGTGTTGCCCAACATGTGTTTGAGAACAACCATAAAATAGATATTAGCAATTTAAGATTAATTTGGAATGTAACAAATACTAGACAGCTGGATACATTTGAAAGTTTGGAAATCACAAAGTGTAAAAATAGTATGAATAGTGACAGAGGGCCTATCCCAAATAGTCCGCTTTATTGGAGAGTGGGTCACGGTTCGGTAAACCGTGACCCACTAATACTTTAGTTAACTAAGGTAGATTGCTAGCATAAAATTAGTTTTAATCATCTCCAGATGATGCCAACTTGGTTGGCGAAACGCGCGTCAAGTGCAGTATATAGTGTTTTCGTGTTTTGTTGAAAACTACGGTCGTGTTATATTGTGATAAAAGCATTTAAATTCCAGGATACCATAGACTTCTATGGTAAATAAACAATAATAATAATAAATGTACAAAATTTATAATCGCAGTGCAACCTCGGTAATCCGATCTACTTTTGAATTTTTGTTCGGATTATAGTAGTTACGATTTTTCAAGTCGCAGTTCGGATTACTGGAGGTACAGGATTAGCGTTCGGTCGGATTAGCGAAGTTGCACTGTATTGCAGTTTTTTTAATTAAGGAAGTATGAAAAAAAGATACTTAACTGCATTTACAAACATAATAAATCATAACCAAAGCATGGCAAATCTATCGCTGGTCATAGTCGTATGTACGTGAGCAACAAACACTATATGCACGTATTTATGCAGCAGATATAATAGGAAAGATGAATTCATTTTAAAAATGCATTAATTTATTTTATTTTTATGATATGTATTAATATGTTGAAAATATAACAATTTTTTTTTTAAATTTTGTTTCGTAAATAATTCAATTTAAAATTTAAAGTTTTATGCAAGCAAAACCACGTGTTCGCGAACGGTACGATATTGGCATGATCGTAGAACTTTGGCTTTGACAGTCTACCTAAATGCATTAAATTGCAAGTTTACGACCGTTAAATTTCGCCTTTATTTATTATTTACGTAAAAACCATTAATGTATTAATTTATCTAAGTGGTGAATATAACGGCCAGTGGCTTTGTGCAAGCTCAGGCCAACAATTTACCGAAAATCGACGTGTTCATGATGAGCACTGAGCTGTTTCTTTGCTAATAAAACTGACTTAAGTTTTTTATCAGTGCTGAAATTAGCACAAGGTGTGTATGAATCATTTTTCGTAACAATAAATTTGTTTAGGCCCACTTTTATCATTTTTAATATAACCATAACACGGACGGGGGAGTCAAAACCGGGATTTGAACCCGGGAGTCGGTATGCAGTAAACCAGTTACGTTTGTCACTTAACGCTCTGGCCCATTGCGCCACCGAGCTGAGTTTCTGTAGTTAGATATCCATATTCACAAACATTTTTAGGTACTTAACCTCAAAATACATAAACAAACATCTGTGCGATATTTTATAATAGTTTAATTACATAGGTAGTAAATATCTATTGGAAATAGTAGTAATAAACGTTATTGCTGATGAAAATGACGTATTTATAATTACTCCTTACTTTATGTGATACAGAGAAAATTATGTCAAATCTTTATCTTTTTAATTTTTAAGTCCTATAAAATCTGTTTTTATATAATTCCCTTAGAAATTTTTTTTTCATTGGTTTGCTTAGTTTGCTTTAAGTTTTTCTTTCCAGGCATAATGAATGGTATTTGTTTATACCTAATTTTGCAGATAACATATTACTTAAAAGCAACCGACTTAAGAAACATGAGGGCAGGTGATAGTCGCACCTGCGACAAACTTGAAATTGTGTACATCTTGGTACCAGCACGCGACAGATCTTGTCGATTTTTCTACTTAATCATACATAAAACTCGCAGTCGCCAGCATGAATTTCAAACAGTTTTATCGTAATAATAACAATCGAATTAATAGTTTTTCTGCTATTTATACAGAGTATTTCTAAAAGGTTATGCCAACATTTATTGGCAGATTCTACACATCAGAATAAGAACAAATTTCATATTGATATGGGTCAAAATTTTTCCTTACGAGTGCTGAACAGTTGGTGAGAGTACATGGCCGGACTGGACCGGGGAGTTAGAGAGAGCCGCCCCCAGCGCCTTTCAAGCCCCAGGCGCCCCGGCGCCTTACTAAATAGCAGAGTCGCTCAACTGTCTCATTTTGTAAAATAATACCGGAAACGTGATCGAATCCTTATGCAACGATACTAATACTACCACTATATTTTAAGAGTTGACTATTTTTGTATTTTCATGTTTTTTTATACCTATTTGATCATTTATTTTTGTTTTATGTGATTGACTGAAAATGCTACTTTTCATACACATTTTTTATACTTAAAAATGTAGGTAGAAAAAAAAAAAAAAGGATCGGTAGCATATTTCACCAAGTTTTTGTATGTGTCATGAGTTTGATTAGCTCTTTTCCGCCCCATTATAAATATACAGTGTGTCCCAAATTAGATCCTCATCATTAGGAAATCGGAAACTATAAGAGATAAAGAGTCAGTTAAATTAGCAAAGTTGTAGCAAATTTAATGCTGATTTGAATCCGTCGAGAAATCAAGGCTAACTACGATTGCTTCCGAGCTATTTCCAAAAAGCTGAAATTTCTTATTTTCGTTTTTGCCAAATATTTTAAAAACGATTAATCGTACGAACACAAGACTTTGACCTTCTAAAGCCACTTTTTCATGAACGTTTTAATAGCGTTGTTAATTTTTTTCTAGAGTGTTCAGTTTTCCAGATGCGACCTACAACTTTCGATTTTCTTATCGGCGCCATATTGGATTTTTACAGATTTAAAATCTACATCAAATTCTCGTTCGTATGATACTATACAGTGTGTCCCAAATTCGATTCTCACCACTGGGATATCAGAAACTATAAGATATAGAGAGTCGGTTAAATTAACAAAGTTTTAGCAAATTGAATGCTAATTTTGAATCCGTCGAGAAATCAAGGCTAACTATAATCGTTTCCGAGTTATTTCAAAAAAAAAAAAAACGAAAATTTTGTATTTTCTCATATAAGTATAATAAAAATCATAATACCAAAGTATTACCAGAGAGGGTAAAAGTTAATTTACAAAATAGTAATAAATGCTAGAAATAATACGTAAATAGGTACCAAAGTCGAAATCCTCTCAATTTAGACTGAAGCGGTGGCAGGAGCGGTGGCGATCTTGAGGCGGTACGAACCCGGACACATTGAGCGGTGGTGTGGCATTAATTATAAGAAATACATTTACAAAGATGGAGTATTTGGAAGAAGAAGCAATACTTCTAGCATTTTTAGTAGATGAAGAACAGGAGCGGAAGTAAGATAAAACTTTAGTATTTTACTATATTCATTTTCTATTCTTACCAAAAATGTTACGAGAAAAAAAACTAGAAATATATGGGTTCATGAGATCAACATGAATCGCAAACAACATGGAGAATTCCACAGACTATATCCACAGCTTAGAATGGATGAAAACCGTTTCTATGTATATTTCAAAATGAACTTTTTTATGTTTCGATGAACTATTAGAAATGATTAAGGAGGATGTGAAAAAAGAGCATACACATTTTAGAGAACCGATAGAACCCGAAGAAAGGCTAGCAGTCACATTACGGTAAGAATATTTCTATTAATACTCCCAGGTGAAAACAGTAATTGTACAATGAGAAATTTTATATTTTATTAAATTGAAACGAAAAAATTAATAGTTGTTATATAGAAATAAAGAAAATTTATTTAATCAATTTACATAAAATACAATTTTTTGGAACAAGTCAAGAATAATAAACTACTAACTAAATAGATATGCTACATTACATATTTATTGAGAAATTCATAAGTTATTAAAAATAAACATTTTCAAATAACAAAGGACCTGCAATTGTTATATTTAACTTAGAAACTTTACAAGTATTTAAACATAAACACATACGTATTTCAAAATGAACATAAAATACTTAAATTCTGAATATTTTGGGAGAAATTTTCATACCAGTTGACTTATCGGAATGTTCAATATTTTGCTGTGTATTAGAATTTGAATTGGACTTTAGTTATATGTCATGTTAGAAGAATATGAAGTACTTGTAGTGGGTGGTGTGTTAGCATCTTCGTTGTGTTGTTGTAATTCTTCTTCCATCAATATTTCTGCAATCTTGTATTTGACCAATATTTGGCGCCTACGATTTAATTTTTTTTACGGCGGCTGCGTCTCCTGCAAATATTAAATCAATATCGTCTTTATAATCTACGTTTGTGTGCCTTCTGTCGAAATACGAAATCACTTGTTCAACTGACGGTACCTCTTTCTCCTCAGTTTTCTTGTTTTTATTAACTTGAAAATGTCCTGTTTTCTGTAATTTCTGGGATGGTTGTTGTCTTTTTATATTTTGAGAAAAGTTTTTCTCTGAGTTACGTATCAGAGTATTAGCAACAGAATGTTCTGAATTTACCAATTGTGTGGATTGAGAAGAATTGTCTAATAGTTCAGACTCATTTTCTTCGTTTGATATTTCGTCTTCATCGTTTAAACTGACAGAAGATGTATTCGGGACTGAAATATTTGATTATGTTTCACCAAATTGTACGAAATGCTTTAAATACTCCATTTATTGAACCCATGGCCAAGTTTTGTATCGCGAAATGTTTTTTGCCGCTTGCCCGGTATGAATGTTTTGACTTCTCGGATTTTTCATGTATGAATCTCAGATTCTTCCATTTTTTTTTTAGTTCGTCACCTAAAAAAACATATAATAATTATGCAACAAGTACGTAGAGTACACTTTTTTGCACGTGTTGCATACAATATTTCTTCTACGAACGTGCAGAAAATTACATAATTTTAATTTAAAAAAAATACCACCTTATTGCACTAGCGCAAAAAGCACCACTTTATTGTACTAGTGCAAAAAATACCACTTTATTGCATTCCTTTGACATTCAAAATTAATTAAAAAAGACGTACTTTTGATGTCGATGTTAGAAAAATTCATTTATATATTTATTTACTAATGAACAAAAGACTAGGTAATTATAATAATAGTTGTTACTATACTAAATATTTATTATTTCAGATTTTTGGCCACTGGAGATTCTTTTAAAACAATCAGACATAGTTTTAGGATCGGGTTTTCTACAGTTGCAGAAATCGTACGAGAGGTATGTGAGGTAATTTGGAGAAGACTACAACCTTTATATATGCCTGAACCAACTAGGGAAATATGGGAAGAGGCAGTCAATGGTTTCAACAGTATGTGGGATTTTCCTAACTGTATTGGAACCATAGATGGAAAACATGTCACAATAAAATGTCCCAAAAAGAGTGGATCACAATGTTTTTCTTATTTGAAGAAGTTCTCTATGGTTTTGATGGCTATTGTAGGCCCTGGCTATATATAGATTTATCTGCATAGATGTTGGTGCATATGGAAAAAACAGCGACTGGGGTATATTTGAAACATCCAGTACGGGCAGAATATTTCAACGAAATTTATTTGATTTACCACCAAATAGATGTTTACCAGGCCAAACAGAGAAAATTCCTTGTGAAAATGCATTTGGGATTATGGCACATAAATGGAGATTTCTTTTTAAACCTTTGGAAGTGAATGCAGAAACCGGTTAAATTATTATTATGGCTGCATGTGTTTTGCACAATTTTTTACGTACTAAAAATATTGATACTCAATATCAGCATTTACTGCAAAATGAAGAAATACTTCCTATTCAGGCACTGGATAATGTGCCAATGACAAGGAGAGCTACAAAGTATGCGTTTGAAATACAACAAAAATTTGCCGATTATTTTAATAATTGATAACTATATAAATAATTAAATAAATATAAGCGTTTAATCAAATTAAAAACGTTGTACTTACCATTAATTTCCATTTCATTTCCTATTTGATCCCATATTTTGTTTTTCATTCTCGTGTTTTTATAATTCGTGTCCTTCAAATTATACAGTATTTCATAATTTTTCACATTAACAATCAACATTTCTATTGGTTTTTCTGCCATTTTTGAAACGTTACTGTCCGCGGTCTATTTAATTATGTGAGATAAATGATCGCCACCGCTACCGCCACCGCTTCAGCCTGTGCCTCGCTTTATACTACACACACGAAGCGGTTTATTAGTCCGCGCAGAAAGCATCAAAATATAACGTTGTCAATTCAATTCTAGATATTCATTTTTCACTGAAAGGTTGGCAGAAAAATACTCCTAATATGGATAGACAATACAATATTTATGAAGAAGTGCAAATATGCATATAAAACAACAACATCCGTTTCTGAATTCATGCTTTCATTTAAAAACTACCGGTAATAATCTGTTAAAATTGTTGACACGCTTAAAAAAATATTTAAGAAATAATTTATGCCTATGATTTCTTCTATCGTTGGAGCTACTTCATCTGCTGGTGTAGATAAAAAATCCAACTATTTTAAATATCGCATATCTAAAAAAACAAGCAGCTTTGATACTTCTAATTCGGATATATTCTAAAAGTATATATTTATGTGAAGTAAACACTACTTACTAGAAGTTAAAAGTTTTATATTATATAAGCAATCAAACTGAATTACAATAAATATGTAACTTATCTAAACGATGACGTATTTATGGCAAAATATACACACGCTACACTCAAATAGTAAATTTGTAAAATGGTTTACAGTTTTTGTCATCAAAGTTGTGTTTTGTAATTTGTTTGGAAAAACGTCATGTTAGCTATTTTGCTTGTGCTAATATAACTTAACACCTTAGATTATAATATTTATATTAGAATATTAACGTAAACGAAATAAATTCATTAAAGTTCGATATGTTTTTTTACTTTAAAATTACATACAATTAAGTAGGTATCTATGTCATATTATAAAAGTACCGTTAGTATAAATTAAAATAAGCATTTATGCAGATCGAGCCACACCACTAGATACACGACTAGCGGTATGCGCAGTTTACAGTTGCCCGTCTGAATAGGAAGTCCGAATGAAAGTTAAACGATTGTGTTAGAGCGCTTACTGAAACGTACGTCTCAGTAAGCGCCCGTACGTACATACGTTTCTACATAAAATTATGTTAATGGAAAATGTGTATTAGAACATTATATTCCTGGAGTGGGTTGGAACTTTTGATGTGAAGATAACACTGACGTAGTTTTCCACGAAACATCAAAACACTATATACTGCACTCGACTCGCGTTACACCAACAAAGTTGGTATCATTTGGAGATGATTCCATTCGATCCTCCATTCACCCGTCGGTCGTATTGGTAGGATTTTTAAAGATGTAGGTATGACAGTGGTTCATTCATCGGGAAACAAACTACAGCAACTTTTAGGCAATCCAAAAGACAGACTTGAACAAACGAAAAGTCAGGGATTTACGAAATTAGCTATAAGGTAATCAAAAGTATGTTGGACAATTCAAACTAGATTCGAAGGACATATGGCCCATCTCAAATATGGTAGAACAGATAAGTCTAGTGTTGCCCAACATGTATTTGAGAACAACCATAAAATAGATACCTATTAGCAATTTAAGATTAATTAGGAATGTAACAAATACTAGACAGCTGGATGCATTTGAAAGCTTGGAAATCATAAAGTGTAAAAATAGTATGAATAGTGACAGAGGGCCTATCCCAAATAGCCTGCTTTATTGGTTAGTGAATGGGTCACGGTTCACCGAACCGTGACAATAGTTTAGGTATAAATAGGGTAGATTGTTAGCATAAGTTTAGTTTTAATCATCTCCAGATGAAGCTAACTTGATTGGCGAAACGCGCGTCGAGTGCAGTATATAGTTTTTTGGTGTTTCGTGGAAAACTACGTCAGTGTTAAAACATTATATAAAATATAAAGTAATGCAGTAATAATTAAATAAAAAAAAAGCAATGAAACAACATTTTTTAAATTATGTTAACAAAAATTAATAAGTGCTTCTAGTACCGATATGGGTAGGCAAAAATATAAACCAAATGCAATACATATATTCTAAACTATCACTTGTATCAGAATCAGCTCCTAACACTTGTATCAGAATCAGCTTTTTTTCTAACACTACCACATCAGCATCATCATCAGACAATTCGTCATTTAGGATTTGTTTTACTTTCTCATCATACTCATCCGTGTCAGCAGTATATGATGGAACCGTTACGGACTTTAAAAATAATTCCCAGTTGTTAAAATATTTCCAAAATGGAAATATTCCCTTTGCCCATCACTAGTGGAGAGTGTTGCTCATTCATCAAAATAAATCTTTGCATATTAACTTATTTACTAAAATTATCTGAATGTTTCACAGTTTCAGTGTTTCTTCCGAGACGCCACAGATAGTAAAACACTAAAATTATGAGAAATATCAGAGCAGCACACAATCAAGAGTCATCGGACATGTACAATTAAGTAATGTACCATTTTATGAGGAGAATATTGGTAGGTCGGGTATTTCTATGTGATCCCCTTTCCAATAGCAGTAGACATGTTTCGTTCTCCTATGAATTCATCGGTACTACAGGCTGGAGAAAGGGATGCCTTCGCAATGATATTCGACCAATATCCATTGAAGTTCTTGTGGATTAAAACCACAGGTGATACAACATGCCCCCTTTTGCTCCATCCATCCATACGCTGTTCTTTTTAAATTATCTCGTACTAACCACCCTGTGTTGGATATATTAAAAATAATGATAAGATGGAAAACCATGTAGCCCGATGGGCAATCTTGACATTCTAAATGGTGAGAGAATTGAGAGAATATTGTTATTCATATTAAAAACACGCAACGGCCTCATAATTGCCAATAAAAAAAATCTATACATATAAGTAACGACTAAAATCCATATTTCTTATATAGGATAACATGTATGTAGAACTTCGTCAGCGAAAGGCGGGATTATTTTTTTTGTTTTAAATTTTAAACAGACAATTCAAGATTTTCCAGTAATCTTAAATTTACGTAAAAATGGCGAAATCGATCGGTATCATGTGTACAGTATGTGTATTGAATTATTTAGACATGGGTCTCTTAAATGGCAACGTTGCAATGTAAACCAGAGGCAGACAGGCTGTCGCTGGTTAGCAACATACGTGAACGGAAAAGTCGCGCGATGCGAGCTACTCGCGACGCGACCGAAAAAATATTTATCGAAACAACGTGTTCTTTTGGTGTTGTCCTGCGTTGGATATGCCAAGCGGGCTGCGAGTTTAAAGCTAATTTTCAGGCGAATAGAACGAGAAAACCCAGGAAATTTGTAAACATGCCATTTTCTTTAAAACCGTACATTTTTTATTCCTCTTTAAAGTGTAATTACAGATAAATAACGACTAAAATCGTTTGAACTATCTTGTAAGGGATTGTTTAGACTAAGGGATAAGCATATTTAATATTCCCTATTATGTATAAAGTTCCTAAAGATGGGCTCAATACAGTGGCTCCGTTAGTATAATTTCTGAAATATTGCATGATCTACAAATTGAAGGAATTACCAGGAAACTTGACTCCAGCTGATTAAATAGGGTCTAGAGAAGGCATAAATGCAAAAGTTAGCTGTTACTACGTAAATAGTGTTTCTGTGGATTGTTTGTGTGATAAAGTTGTCTGAACGTTTTGTGTTTGTGTTTTCATTGTATTAAAAATATAACTTATCTAATGTTCACAAAAAAATTATGGAGCATAAGGGTGACACCACGGAAGTGAAAAAAATCGTGTGTTGGATTACACAGGCAAAAAAAAATTCTGTACTTTAAATCAAAACCATGTTTCCTTATGTATTTTGACGTGCTAGAATCGAATCTGGCTATTTTGATGTCAAAATCATGTTTAGTACTCATGGAAACGTAGATTACGATGATTTAGGCAAAAAAAAAATTGTCTAACAAAATTGTAATTTTTTTGTTTAAGAAAAGGTGATTTTACGTTATCTGTAGGTAAAAATTCCCCGTAGCTAAAAATTTACGAAATAACCGTAATTTTTATGGCCAGATTCGGTTTCAGCACATCAAAATACATAAGGAAACATGGTTTTGATTTAAAGTACAGAAAAAAAATTGTGTGTGCCTGTTATTTAAAAAAATATTTTCAAGGCTCTTCCAAATCAAGCGCGCCACGTCGCGCATTTGCAAATGTTGCAGCAACATGCAGTTTGGACGGAGAGCTGCGCAACTGTCGCGTCGGTCCAAACTGGGCGTTGCTGCAGCGCGAGGCACTTGATTTGGAAGCACCTTAATACAAATTATTACTATGAATACGGTATTCGAAACACAATAGATACAACCTTAAAATATAAATCAGAAACCCCAAAAATATTACAAACGGATGATACTATGTTGCATTTTATTATTTTCCAGTCCTGTCATATTATGACAATAATTTCTGTTGGAGGTGCAATTCTGATTATTTCTTTTAGTTTGTAATTTTTCGATTGCAAATTATATTAATAATAATAATAATAATTAGGGCTGTCAAAAATGTTCCGTGGGACAGTGGCGTACGCGAAATTAACTAATACGAGAAACAATAAACAATTTCAGTAAATAAAAATAATTTAGGTAAAATGTTAATTAATAATAAAGACAAAACTGAAAAACTACAAAAAACAGGAGTATATGAGTTAAAATGTAGTGACTGTGATGCTATATACATTGGACAAACTGGACGAAATGTAAAAAAAGCGATTCGATGAACACAGGAAATCTATTGTAAACAATGTATATAGTACGGGCATGTCAACACATTGTATAGAAAACAGTCATTTTATAGATCGAAATAATGTCAAATTACTCCATTCAGAAAAGAAAGGAAAGAAACTTGATCTATTAGAACAATTAGAAATAAGTAAAGCTGTTAAAAATAACAAAAACTTAACGAATGAAGAACAAATTTTTACCGGCCACCATATTTTAAATAAAATAATTTAGATTTAAAAAATAAAGTAATATTCAACTTATAAAAACATATTTTACAATAGTTTTATAGTAGGTACCAGATGTGGTTATATGTATAAGCAATGGACACAAATTTTACTGTTTAGTATTCCCTGTACTCTTGACAAAGGCCTAAAAAGCCGAAACACGTGTAGAGTTTCTAATAAAATATTTTTGAAACATTAAAAAGCAAATTTCTTTCATATATTTAAAACAATAAACTGTTACAATTTATAACAATGTAAAACTTACCCTCTTAACTAGCTTCATGAACTGGCTTGCTTATCACAAACTGGAGAAGATGTGTAGCCATTTTGCAGCATCAGGTATGTTTTTATGGTTGTCTCCATGAGTGATGTTCGCTTTGGTGAAAATATATTCTTATATTTTGAAAACAACCGTTCGACATCTACTGATGTAATACACGCATACGTAAAATAGTCTTTGAATGCACATAACGGATCTGGGGCTGCACCATCACATATTTATCTTAGATTGGTAAAACCGGTGTCTTTATTTAACCCACTTGCGAACTTTTCTTTAACGCGCTCATTTGTTGCGTCACCTATAGCGTGTAGCAGTAGATTTACTTCGTCCACTATTTGCAGTGACGCCGCTAACGACAACGCACTGTTTTCTAATTTTTTTTATGCTTTCATGTAATGGTTTATAGTTCTTCGCAATATTTTTTAAAGTTGTTTCAAAGGAAATATCTTCGAATTTTGTCTGGCTTTCCTTAATAGCTGCAGCCTCATCTGGATTGAATTGTAGTATCACAGCTTTTATTTGTTAGAAATATTCAGCATAATAAAAAGCTACCTGCAACCATGTTCCCCAACGTGTAAGAATCAGCTGTGGTGGTTTAGGAATACCGGGAAACTTGCTATGAAATGCACGGAGACGTTTAGGAGATTTAAGAAAAACTTTTTTTGTACTTATTAATGCATTCACCTCTGGAAAACCTTTTCGAATAGTTTCTGCCACAAGATGTAAAGCATGCACTTTACACGTAACATGTATGAACGTACAACCTTGTTCTTGCAAAGAACGGCCTACCGAACGCATTGTCACGGCACCATCAGTCACAAACATCAACACTTGACTTTTTGACAGTTCAAATTTTTCTAACGTCTCCAGCACCACCCTGGTAATTGTTTCGCTAGTACAGTGACTTAGTCTTTTGCGAGCTAGTAACAGTGGAACTGTCGGTTTAAGAGGGTCCAGTACTCGTACTATAACATTTAAAATAGATTTTTTTTACAATCTGTTATCTCATCAACAGATAACCACAGCCGTGTATTTTTTAATTCACATTTCATCTTATTTACTATGTCTATGGGTACAGTTGGTAGATAGTTACATAACGTTGTGCGACTTGGTAACTTCACCTGAGCATTGTATTTATTCCAGAACTCTCGAAATGGTTTTTTATCGAGTATGTGCAGCGGAACATCACAGGCAATCAGCATTAATAGTAAATCAAACATAAACTGTGTTATCGAGGGCACGCCATTTTTTTATTTTTATGGTGTACACTATTTACGTGAAGTCCACAATCACGCTTATCCCAGCACATCAAATCTTTCTCGCACACTTTACAAATTATTTTAGCACCATCATAGAATAAATCCGGGAATTCACCTATGAATTTATTCACTTTGTCAGCAAATGACCGTTTTCTACCCCTGCGTATGTCTGCCATGCTTTATTATTAAATTAATATCAACAATACAGTACCACAAATAAAATGAAAACACAAAAACAATATGTAATACGCCCAAGTGACTTAATGTGTACACAACTCGAAAGCTAATAATAGACTGGACTGGCGAGAGTTTCGCGGTCAAGGTGAATGCCGGCTACAGTAAGTACATCTGTACTCTACGACCATGATACACAGAAAGGATTTGCAGCTTTAATAATAATAATAATAGGGTTTTTATTAGAACAAAGAAATTACCTGAAAGGCGAAGTACATATTTACAACATTAAGCTGTTCTTCCACTTACAACCTAATATTGTAGCGGTATAGGTCTATATAGTCTTATTTTATTATTATTATGTAAAATATTAAATAAGAATGTCGCAATCACTGCATTGAAAGTTGATGTTTTTTATGAAGCTGAAAAAAAAAAGCAGAAAAAAATATATCTAGCTTAGATTTTCAATTACTCTGGGATAAGTATATTGTGGGACATGTCCACGTTGTATCTAATGTATAAATTATCTTAATAGGCCGAGTTAGCTTATTCAACACTTTTTGGTTTATTTTTAAAATGAAATTTACCATTAAAATTCTTTAAATTTGTTTTAATTTGCATGGAAACATACTATTCTTTAAGTATTTGGGAGCGGGAAGATTCAAGGACGTATCTGTTTACTTAACTTTGAAGGCTTGAGAAGAATAGGAAAATATGGTTAAATGATGATTATTTTGTTGTACGTCGTAGAAAGAATATCTGGTAAGAAATAAAATTGTACTTTGAAGGCTTAAAAGTGGGAAAATATTATTGGTTGATGATTATTTTGTACCTAGTAGAAAGGATATCTGGTACAAAGATATTTTGGAGCCTCAGGACAAAAGGGTGAACGGAGCGTGGTAACGCTCCGTTCACGGGAAAAATTTTATGAAGAATACTATCATCAGTGAAACTGCAAATAACACATTCTAAATATTTAGATCATAATGTGAAGAGGGCAGAAAAATATTTTTGTGGAACACCAGAGTTTTCTGATGAGACATTATAAAACGATGAGGTAGATATCTAAAAGCACAAATAAGCCAATTACTGGATATGGATAACGTGTGAGGTCTTCTGTTGAATAACGTCTTCAGCGGAAACCATAATGCCGATTAAAGTTATCTGCCGATATCATACACTGCAAAAATAATGGCCAGCAAGATAATAAGACGGCATTTATTTGGAACAGATTTATTTTCTTTTTTGGGAATGGGTTGTACCTTGCAGTTGGCCTGGGAGATCCCCTGCTCGTTAGAAAGATCGATAGACTGACAGGGAACTGAAGTTAGCTCTAATGTTCTCTATTTGAGTACAGTGAGTCTTCGTCGCCCAAATTTGTCGATGTATTGATATTCAGCATATTGTTCCTTACCTTGGTCGTGTATTTCGATTTTCTTTTGCCCAGTTGTCTCCAGATTATGTGTTAATTCATTCACTCAGTATTGTTTGTGATATTACAAGAGTTGATAAACCTAGGTATTAAGTCTGTATTATCACATTCATCTTACATATATGTACATGTCCTCGACATTTTCACTTTATTCGCCATTCAGAGTATTCACTATGAATTTTTTTATGCAAGGTCAATAGTTGTATGGATAACGCTCATTTATCTAATGATACACATGTAGCATTTTACAATTTTCACACCACTACACGACGTATATGCATATGTTTATCAGTATTTTTATCCTTCATAAATATTTTAATATAAGGATATCGTATAAATTAAGTTTTCTAAATTAAGATATATTAGTGTATTTAAAAATATCTGATGTGGCCAGTATCATCCTGCTCTAAAAAAATCATTCTATTTAATTCTTCACTTACCTCAATTAAATTTTAATAGCATACCTTGAAATGTTTCATTAAAATTTTTAAATAACTAATTTTCAGCGTCACGTCGTTCGATACTGTCAATAATAATTCATGTCATATATTTTAATAATGTCTTCTTATTGATATTGACATTTATGTAACTAAATTAGACATTTCAAATGTCAAACTGTCAAATTTATCCTAACCTCATTTTATGAGGACAAAATGTAAAAAATTTCAGTTTACATCAGCTTTATTTAAGTACTTGGAAAATATATTTTATTAGCTTGATATAGTAGACATGATTTAGAATCTTTCATCACGAATATATTTTCTTGTAAAGACAAATACAAAAATGTTTGGGTCCCGTGGACCTCCTTTCAGCTGGCCAATTTTGCCCATCACCGAATTTTTCATTGTCTTTGGCCTTTAGAACAGGTGTACCAAATTTGAAAATTTTATCTCAAAAACTGTGGTTGCTACGCGATGTTACAGACATGCGAACAGATTTTTTTCCATAAAGTTATGTTTTTTCATTATAATTCGTCGAGATTCGTCCAGAAATGCAATACATTTTTTTTCTCGAAATTGTACCTTCTTTTATTCATTATGTCTCTTCTGGTGGTACCACATTCACCAAATTAGTATTTTTTGAGTTATCGCGGACACACACAACACACACACACGCACGCACGCACACACCGACACCGACACCATTCGGAAAATGGTCAGAATGGATTCAGGAGTGTTCAAAATGTATATATCCATCAAAATCTCAACGTCGAAAAAAAAATCAAGATTACTATACTTCCTTATAAAAAAAGTAAAAAAATACGACTTTTGGCCCGATACTGGATTAATTTCTGACTCCATCTCTCTTTGTTTTACCCTCGTGCTGCGAAGGAAATTAATCTACTGTAGTTAATTATTGTTGACTTAATCTAAAAAGCACTTTAATTAGAACTAAGAAATAAGATCTTTATAAAATTTTCTTTCACTCAACTATTCAGATTTATTATTAATAATAATTTTTTGTTTCAGGTAAGTCTTCTTTAAGATGTCTGTATCACAGGGTAAGCTATTCCCTTGTTTTGAAATTTGCATATTACCTTACACATTATACAGGGTGGGGCAATAGTGCGTCGGACCTCGATATCTCGAGTTCTACGATTGCTAGAAATTTTTAAAAAAATTGCAAGTAAACTAGATAAAAAAGTCTATAACTGGAAATTATTTTCGAACATACAGGGCGAGCCAAGACGAAATTACAGGCCCAAGTGCCTTTTTTTTAAATGGAATGCTCTATGTATATCAGTACATTTTTTGAGGTATCTTTCTAGGCTCTACTCATTCCTATATTATTATTGGCTATCTCCCAACCACTTTGATATAATGATTTTTTTTGTTGAAATAATGCCATCTGCAGATGGATATTAAAAAAATCACCTCACTCACAATTATGGGTTTTAAGAAAAACTTATGTGAATACCAGTTACGAGACATCTAATTAATATTTTTGAATCATTTTCATTTCCTAAAAATGTACAGGGTGGCCAAAAATTAGTATTCAATTAAGAACTTTTTAAATTGAATTTTCTCAATTTTTTCAAATGGAACACACTGTATATTTTTCAACGATGTGATGTAAAAATGAAAAACGAACATTTTTTGTAAGTACTTCCCTATGGCTAATTGCAACTATTTTCGTTTTATTGAGCAATAATTACAACATTCAAAAATAAACTTAAAAAAGAGGTTTCTTCAAATAACTCAGTTGAAAAAAATTATAATAAATGTTCCACATGTTGGCCATTTTGATTGACACACATCTCTATGCGCTTTTGAAACGAGGTTCCCACTGTTCCTAAAACTGCCGGTGTGATAGATCTAAAGGCAGTTATTATTCTTTCCTTCATATTTTGTACTGTTGGTGGTGTGTCTCTATAAACAATTTCCTTCACGTATCCCCATAAAAAGAAATCCATTTTTATAAGATCTGGGGATCTAGCAGACCATTTAGTGGGTCCATTTCTTCCAATCCATTGATGAGGGTAGGTATTATTTGATTGGTCTCTAACTGCATTTAAATAATGTGGTGGAGCACCATCTTGCCGAAACCACATCCTATTTCGAATTCTTCCAGGGAGATTTACCAATAATTGTGGCAGATAGTTTTCCAAAAAATGAAGATAAATAGCTCCAGTCAATGTACCATCAAAGAAATGTGGCCCTATTACATGTTCTCCAATAATTCCTCCCCAAACGTTTATAGACCATCTGTGTTGGTTATCAACTTGCATGTGAGGATTTTCCGAAGCATAATAATGGAAATTGTGCCTATTAACAAATCCATTTTTATGAAAAGTTGCCTCATCAGTGAATAAAACATTATTGAAGAAGTTGACATCAACTTGCATTTTACCTCTGGCCCAATTACAAAATTGTAGGCGCTTTTGAAAATCGTCATCAGATAATTCCTAGTGCATTTGAATATGATATGCATGCAACTTATTTGTTTTTAAGATTCGACCCACAGACCGTCTACTTATTCCTACTAATGAGGTCACTTCTCTTTGACTAACATGGGGATTCTCAACCGTTGCCAGCACCAGAGAAAACTCATTTTCTTCATTCACAACACGTTTTATTCTTTCACTTTTTTTATATTCAACATTTCCAGTTTCCAGAAATCTATCAAGAAAGTTTTGCTTTATTAAAATCCATATTGTAAAATTCCAAATATTTTAAATTCAATACAAATTGTAACTAACTACCGATAAGTGTGATAAATGCTCATTTGTACACGACAATTTATACCAAACTGAGGTTTTATTGCTTGTCGAATAACGAAAACAACCAAAAAAATGTACAAAAAAAACATTACAGTAAAGGACTGGTTAAACACTATTTACTCATTTCAATGGAAATGGTCCCACTAAATGGCCTCATTTCAAAATTGCATAAAGACGTGTGTCAATCAAAATGGGCAACACGTCGAACACCTATTATAAATTTTTCTAATGAATTATTTGAGGGAACCTTTTTTTAAGTTTATTCTTGAATTTGACACTTATTTATTTATAAAACGAAAATGGTTGCAATTAGCCATAGGGAAGTACTTACAAAAAATGTTCGTTTTTCATTTCTACATCACATCGTCGAAAAATATACAGGGTGTTTCATTTGAAAAAATTAAGAAAATTCAATTTAAAAAGTTCTTAATTGAAAAATAAACACTTATTTATTTATAAAACGAAAATGGTTGCAATTAGCCATAGGGAAGTATTTACAAAAAATGTTCGTTTTTCATTTTTACATCACACTGTTCCATTTGAAGAAATTGAGAAAATTCAATTTAAAAAGTTCTTAATTGAATACTAATTTTTGGCCACCCTGTACATTTTTAGGAAATGAAAATGATTCAAAAACAATTAGATGTCTCGTAACTGGTATTCACATTAAGTTTTTCTTAAAACCCATAATTGTGACTGTGGTATTATTTCAACAAAAAAATTCATTACATCAGAGTGGTTGGGAGATAGCCAATAATAATATAGGAATGAATAGAGCGTAGAAAGAGGCTTCAAAAAATGTACTGATATACATAGCATTCCATTTAAAAAAAAAGACACTTGGTCCTGTAATTTCGTCTTGGCTCGCCCTGTATATTCGAAAATAATTTCCAGTTATAGACTTTTTTATTTAGTTTACTTGCAATTTTTTAAAAATTTCTAGCTGTCGTAGAATTCGAGATATCGAGGTCCGACGCACTATTGCCCCACCCTGTATAACTAAAAGTTGTGGCATTGAAGACGGTAAGAAATTGAAAACAGTAGAGAATTGATGATGATAATACAAGGTTTATTGTGACAAGGATGTGTTTTGTTTATTTAATTTGCAATCAATGGCGCTGGTAGGTACTTTAAAAAAGGATATGTACAGTATGCTGTGTATGTATAGTTTACACAACACTGGTTAAACAACTATTAGGTTGCGACTAACTAGATATGTTATAAAAATGTTTTTACATATAGATATATAAAAAAAGTTTATACGGCAGCATAAAGGCAATAAATATAGTACAAGGACAATTTTACTATAATTAATAAGTAACCTTTTTTTGGATTATAGGTACTGACAATTATGTAGAGTTGTATGTAATTATTAAGTAGAGTAGTTACTTATGACTTTAAAACAAATTAATAGAAATTGTAGGGTATATTTATCTTTTATATTATAATAATACAAAAAAAAAACTGATTGATTACACTTGAAAGGACTACTTTTTTTAAATACAATAGGTTTTTAAACGCAAAAAAATAGTTTTTTCAAATAAAAAAAATATATGGACACTTTTTGTCATAGAATATAATAGCAATGTTTTTTATACTTTTCCGGTTTTAATATGTTATATTATTTTATTAACTTCTAAACAATGTGGTTATTGCAACATTTCGATTAACTGAAAAATTTAGTGCTGTTATGCTCGTATGTGAAACATTATCAGTAAGGAAATGTTTACTTTACCAACCACTATATAAATAATAATAATAATTTCCATTCGATCACATTAAATAATATAGGATAAGTCAATAGAACATAGCACAATTTAGCAGTAAATATAGAATATATGAAAGTAGATCATAAATGAACTAGGGTCAAAAACAAAGAGATTAATAGTGTATAAAGTTTTAGAGTGTATAAAAAGTATCTAAGTACTTACTTAAAAGTGTAAAAGTTATAAAATATATATACATACACACATACATACATACATACATACATACATACATACATACATACATATACATACATAATACATAATACATACATACATACGCACATAATAATATGTTAAATAAAATTCAGGGAAAAAAAACGAAGCCAAGTTAGTACAGTGCCAAGACCCCGCTCCGCAATCTGGTATACTTCTGCCCAAGTTGCGGCATTAAATAAAATGGCTGTGTCATCTGCATATGAGATGACTTTTCCATTTTTTAGAAGATTTCCCAGGTGATTAATGTATACCAGGAACAGAACAGGGCCCAATACAGTACCTTGTGCGACACCCGTTGTAATAATTTGACTATCACTCATAACGTTATTTATTTTAACTCTTTGGGTTCTGCCTGTCAAATAGTTCTCAAATAACCGCATCGGACCACCCCTAATTCCAACATTACTAAGTTTTTCCAATACAATTTTATGACTTACTGTATCAAAAGATTTAGCCAAGTCCAAAAACACAGCCAAAGATTTTTTATTGCTATTAAGTTGGTTCATAATGTCATTTGTTAATTCAAAAATAGCATCCTCTGTATTTTTTTTATTTCTAAAGCCAAATTGCTTATCATATAGAATATTTTCCTGTTCTAAAAAATCTACCAATCTTTGTTTTATACTCTTTTCAAATATTTTCCCAAAATTATTAATCACCGATATAGGTCTATAATTTGTTAATTTCTTAGAATCTCCTGCTTTATACACCGGCGTAACAATAGATGTTTTCCAGTCCTTTGGAATTCGATTTGTAGATGTTACTAAATTTATTATATACGTTAAAGGTTTTAATAAAGATCTATGTATATATTTGATAGCTTTCACTGTTATTCCATCCTCACCGGGAGCAGAGTTGTTTTTTAGAGAATTTATTTGTTTAATTAACTAATTTTCGGACACTGGATTCAAATATAATGAATTTATAATTCTTTTCTTAGGAAAGTATTTTCGTTTCTGTCTCACAGGGGGTATTGTATCTGCCATGTTGCCACCTATATTAATGAAAAAATCATTAAATTGATTTGTCTTTTCCTTTGTCTTTTTTTGTTTGCTTAATTATTTTATTGAGATTATTTCTGTAATTTTTATATTTAAGACTTAAATCATTTGAAAAAGATCTATTAAGTTGTTTTGTCATGTTATCTCGCCTTCTTATCGACTGAACTATACCAACGGTAATCCACGGCTTTATTTTTGTTAGTTTACTTTTTTAGTTTAATTGTTTTTGTTGCAGTTTTAATATATCCCTTTAGTTTATTAATAAATAAATCGTATACTGCCTCTACGTTCCCATTATCTATTACATCATCCCATAACTCATTTTGCAATAAATAATTTAATGTTTCTAAATCTAATTTGTCTATATGCTTAATACGATTTATATTGTTTTCTAAAATATCTAATTTTAATGATAATGCAATTGTATAATGGTCCGTAAGAGCAGTGTTAAATATAATTGGTTTTATGTTATCAAAATGAAGTTCATTAGATTTTATGAAAATATGATCAATTATAGTAGAGGAATTTTCACATACCCTGGTAGGTTTGTTAATACAAGATAAATAACCCCTCTGATACAAAATATTTTAGTAACTATTTACCTGATAATCAGAATTATTTAAAATATTTAAATTCACATCGCCAATAAAAATTTCAAAACTTAGCTCTTGCAAATTTAAGATATATTCCTCAAAATAATTTAAAAATAGATTCACGTCTGTTGATGGAGGTCTGTAACACGCTGTTATTCCAAATGTTTTGTTACTTATTTGAAAAGTGCTTCGTAATAAATTGATTTCATGGAGCTTTATAATTTCACTAACTACAGATATATTTTCTTTGATGTAAATAACCAGACCATCATTTTTATTAAATTTAGAATCATTATAAAATAAGTTGTAACCATTAATGTTAAAATCACTTACCATCTCCAGATTAAATGTTTCCGAAAGTACAAGTATATCTACATTTTTTGTTTTAAAATCTTCTAAATAAATTAATTCATCAAAGTTTTTTTGCAAACTCCTGTTATTTAAATGAACTATATTAAAATGATTTTCATTATCTATTAGATAATGACATTCTTGAATATTCTCCGAAACAATAGTATCGATCTCACCATATTCCTCTATCGTATTCAAAAAATCCAAAATCATGACAAATATATTGAAAAAATAAACAGATGTGAGCAATCACTCAGTATAATATTCTTACAATTAATTAAAATTAACATAACAATGACAGTAATTAAATTACAAAAATAAAAATATGAATTCAATAAGTAGATAACTTCGATCGGTTAAACTTCTTAATTGTCTGCACCAGAAAAACTATTGCCAACTGCCTCTAAAGTAACATGAAAAATTCTTGATTACAGCTGACAGTTCTGCATTTCTAAATATCAGGGATGGCTTCAGGACATAACAATTTCTTTTAAGCAGTTTTGGACTTTCGCGAACTTTTTCTCCACAAACGTCAATATTACCATTTTCACCATATCATTTAATTACATTATCAACAGTGGTCATTGCTACAGATGTCACGTGACATATCACGCATTGTGTGCCAAAATGGTATTGCCGGATAATAATTTCACGCACATTTTTAATAGTAGCTTTATTGCGTCCCATTTTTTTCAAAAAGTTAACGAGATCTACAACAATATAAAAACAATACAAACTGAGAGTGACATTTGAGTTCTGAATTATCAAATCAAAGCACTCACTGTATTGTGTTAGCGTCTACTTGTATTAGATACTCATTGGTACCTTAAATAACAAACACCGTTTATACTTATATACAATATTTAATTGTCAACATATTTCAACATTAAATAACGAAACTAACGGTAATAAAAAAAGTAAGAAGTTAAATTTGAGAAAATATAAATTAAAATGAAACCAAATATGTTGTTATAGGCAGCTTAAAAATTTAATGAAGAATCCTCGTACGTATTTAAGTAATCAAGCACGTTTCTGAAAAATAATAGTTTGTCCCAACATATAGTTGTTAGGACTCGTATAATTGACATCCATATGAGGATGCCCAAAAATCTTGTTAACTCTTCCTTTGATAAATGCAGTGGCTTGTTAGGCCGTATCTGAGTACTGAATAAAACTGATCGTTAGGTTATGTCACATAATACTTTATTTCAATTCTGTCAGAGTGTCGCCTTCTGTTAGTCGACAATTGAACACTATAATGGATATAAATGGCACACGAATAGTACTGGTTTAAAAACATCATAATTATCTTGAATCTAAAAAAAATATTTTTATCTTACAAACCTCCGTATTAAAATAAATCCTACCAGTTATACGAAATGCGCCGTCGTGGTGGATTTTCCAATAATATTTGTATATTTTATGATGTTATCTATTCGTTTTTTTTTGTTACAAATAATAAACAATTTTAACCTGTCACCTAACCTAACCTAATTATTTTAATTCTCCAAAAAATTATTTGTAGTGTCTGAAACGGGGTTTTGCAACCGAAAATTCACTAGGGTCCTCCCCAATTCTATCTGTTCATTAAACGGACTATAGTAGGTTTTTCGTTCCATGCGTTTTCATCAATACTGCATTTAAAATTGTTTTTTTTTAAACTGCTATTGAAGAAAGCATTCCTATAGAGGTAATCTCATAATATTTAATTTTCAATTTACAAATACTTTGCATCAATCAGTAATAATTAATAATGTTAACATTTTGCTTAGTTCAAAGCAATAATTTTGCCGGAGTGTTTCCTACGAGGCCGGCGTGAGCAAGTAAGTTATTGTTGAGGGTTTTTGTTTCATGCCCCGCCTTCTTTTGGGGGTAAGCTCCCTCAGAACTGCCATTGCGTTTAAGGCCCCTTTGCAGGTAACCCTAGGCATCAAACTCAGATGTGTCGTAGAGACTGTAGAGAGCCAGCTGCCCTGGATAATCACACACTTGTATTGTAAATATCTCTCAGGGATGGTAGTAGTATCTAGTGCAACTGTGAAATATTCTAAAAAATGTAGTTTGCAAGTTTGCGGTTAAAGCCATGTTTTTCTGACGTTCCAAGTAAACTTATATACTATACTGCAGTTATAGCACGCATGAAAGTTTATTTAAGTGCAAAAATTGAAATTGTGCAGATTTCTGCCAGATTTTCACCACGTGGTATTTTACAAAAATTTTATGCGAAATCTCACACATGTGCGTGATGTCATGAAATAATAAATAATATATCAGTTGAAATTCGTAACTATTAGAATAATTAATCTCAGAAAGGGTTAATTGATATTTTAATGACATAAATGTAGTAACAATCGTTTGTCCAGTGTTTTAAAAATTTGCCAATCGATTTTCAAAACAGACAAATTTGATGAAATTTTGTAAATTCCACAAATAGAAAATCCAGGAAATTACACAGATCATTGAAAAAAAATTGCCATCGGTCTAATGCTACAAGGAAGCACAAAGAGTGAGTGGGGTGGATCACCCCTTAATAGTTATAATAATCTGGTGGAGACGAAACGAGTTTACAGCACCCTGGATTTTCATAAATTCTGGACCGCTCTATACGCGGAGAACAATTATAATAATATACATCATATGTATAGGCATATACACACAAGAGAATGTTACTATAGAAGAAAAAGTCTGCATGATTCAGTTGTCAAACCGAAAATTAATCGCTTTTGAGTAATTAGAACTTTTTCGTTGTCAGTGGCGTTCATCATTGTTGTACGATGCCACAGACTTAGTAAGAACATAATAAGCATAAAATTAAGGAGTTTTGGTTAAGAACACTTGAACAAACGATAGTTTATTGTTTTTGAGTAATATAGAACATCCGCATTTATTACAAGTATAATTTGTGATATTTAATTAATTATAATAATAATAATATATTGTTCAAAAATAAACAATACAATATTTTTTCCATGCAAAAGATGTAGGTACATACAATAGTACAAGAGACACGGAACCAAATAAAAAAAAGAATTATATATAAAATTTGATAAAATCAATATTTACATATGGTATCAGTAGAAATAGCTGGTTTTAGTTTGTATTTTAATACAAGTAATGATACATTTATGAAAATCTGCATGCATATTATTTTGCTTCTTTAAGACATAATGGTTCAATGAGAAGGTACTATGAATTTATAATAATTAATAATTGATGTTTGGACTTCCTTTGGACAGTCCTGAGTTTAAAATGTTAATTAATAAAACAATCAAAATGAACAAATCCAACCTCATTTATTTTTTAACAAATTTAACTCCCTTGTATAGGAACTGATGTGGGAATAACGTGGGATATTAGTATCCAGAACGAAAAGAATTATTGTTAAACGAAACAAATATTTTTTGTCAACTGAATTTATTTCAGCTAAATATGTATTTAATTCATCCAAGAATTTTCGTTTCCAAATATAAATTATTACCTAATGTATAAAATATTTATCTTGTTTTTCATCAAAATAATGATTTGAATCGAGAATATGAAAATTTACAATAAATCGCATTGTATTCAAATAATTTGATTTAAACAAATATCAGTTGTATTTATAAATAAATATTCAATTAAAGTAACAGATATTTTTTCAATTTGAAATAAATGTGTTAATTGCTTAAACAAATACTTAGTTTATTAAATACACAAAAAACTGGTCAAACAAGACTTTTAAGTTGTTAAGTGAACATTGTATTTTTTCAAAATAATATAAATAATTATTAATTACTCATCTCAAACAAATATTTATCTTGTTTATCAACAAAATAATTATTTTATCTAATAACATATTTTACTCAAATCAAGTAAATAAATCAGTTCCACTTAAACACCAATTGCCTTCCAAAAGAAATATTGAATTAAAGTAGATAACAAATATTTTATAATTTGAAGCAATTTTTTTTAGTTTTGAGCAATTACTTTGTTAAATAAATTTTTTCAAATTTGAAATTGGGTACTAATTACGCGGATTAGGCGAGTTAATATTTAACTCGATGTTTCTTTCAAGTCGGCGAAGTTGGCGAACTACGAAGGACCCTGTTATTAATATTAGGCTAACATAAGTGTTAGCCTAATATTATTAACAGGGTCCTTTCTTGTTGGTAGATCGCAGTATTGTTAACCCTACGGATTTTTCGGTAGATCTACTGATCTACCAATCCACACACAACCCCTACTGAAAAGCAGACAGTGGCTGTTTGCAGCTGCATTCTACTGATTTTATGCGACATCTGCTGAAAAATGTCACTGCTAAATTAGTACATCATAATAGAGAAACAAGTTCAAGTCATCGTTCAAAACTTTTTTACAATAATTTATCCAAAAATTGAAATCTACCAAAGTCCCTAGATAAATCTACCGATTTTGTACATCATCTACCGAAAAGTTCCTCTACTATCTACCGACAAAAAGTTCGCTATGATTAATTAACAACGCTGTGAATAACATTATTTAGGGGTGTGACTCTCTAAGACAAAAGTTGCAATCTTACAACAACAGCCGGACTATAATAGGTCTACTACCAGTCCACAATCAGTATAGTTGTGTAAAACACTTTACATGTTCAGCTATGTATCCTGATAATTGATACATACAGGCTGTAACAAGTTTTCTTCTTACTACAGGGATTTCGGAAAAGATGAGTGCATGAGCCAAAGCTCAGGATACTATACTATAAAAAAGAAGTAGACTGTATTTCCATCTATAATTTACCATCTAATATTTTAACGTTAATAAATTCAAAAGAAAAGGGTCGAAAACTTACCCAAAAGAAGTTGTTGAAATTCGTCAGTAATCCGGTAAGAATTACAGAAATAAGGAGGAGGAGGTAAAGGGGATTAAAAGATATAACCCTGCTTTTGTCGACACAGTATTAAACAATTATTAACACAACACTATATCGGTTATGCCGTTGAGAAATCGAAAATATCTCTTCCTGTTGAGATTTTTTTGAAAAAAAAAAAGTAAAATTTTGAATTTACGTTGTTATTTTTCCTGGCGTTATTTGAAGGAAATCGAAAAACTAAAAACACTTTATTTTTTAATGACATTTCGCCTTTTTGCGACCATCAAGTACATTATTTTAAATACGGACCTGTATTTTTATTGCATTTTTTTGTATCGTTTGAACCTCGGACTTCATTGCATTAAACTTTTATGTTGCTAAATGTTTCGTATTACATTTGTTGTCCCTAAAGAAATTAAGGATATACAAGGAACTAATAAGGTTCGTGGAAAATGGCAACCTACTTTTATAAACACGTTTTAAGATTAGACGTGCTTCCTTAACTTTGTATTACCTTTTGTTAGTTCAACCCACTAACAGTGGTCTATATTCTGTGCGTGGAAAAAATGCCCTGATGGACCCCTGGGCGAGAAAAGTGTGTCCCTGTGTATCCCTTCGTAAATGTTCGATTATTTGATTTTCGTCGTGGTTCGTGTTAGGTTAGCTTGGTGGTTCTATATAATTGCAACTGGCTAATGGATTACAAGTAAATCCAATGCCAAAAAAAAAAAATAAATTCGTAACTAAACCATCATCAAGAAAAACAAGTCACATTCGATGATGATTTACAGCTACGAAACGTTTAGCAACATAAAAGTTTAATATATCAATGAATTGTGAGGTTCAAATGCTACAAAAAGTGAAATAAAAATACAGATCCGTATTTAAAATAACGTACCTGATGATGGTTGCGAAAAGATGAAACGTCTTATAAAAAACTTTTTGCACTAAATTGTAAAGAGTAAAAAACGCCAATGAAAAATTGTTTTCAGTTTTTCGATATCTCTTCAAATGGCGAAAAGAAAAAAAAAACGGAAATGCAAAATTTTTTTTTTCAAACATCCCAAGAACAGCAATAGATATTTTCGATTTCTCAACGGCATATTCCTGATTGCCAATTCTGCAACTTTGCCCCAATTTAACCGATGCTGTATCGCTTACCGTTTACAAAATCCTTATAGTGAGAAGCGAATTTGTTACAGCCTGTATATTGTCGAAGATCAAACACTTCGTTCATCGCATCGATTATGGTAAATTCTCCTATTTTTGGTTGACATTCAAGTTGTTCTATAACGAGAGGGTTTCTTGAAAAGCTTGAATGTATAAATTCTAAATCTTCCTGCAGACGTCTCTGAAATAACTCGCAAGTATCCGAACTCTGATTATTATGGCGGGTTTACATGCAGCTCAAGTGAGCAGGGAATTGGGCAGGGAAGTGGGCAGCGCGAGTATGTAAACACGTCGCTCGCGCTGCCCCTGCTCATGCCATTGCCGCTGCCGCTCGCTCCCTTCACTGGCGGTAACGCGTACCAGCTGTATGTAAACAGTCACTTGCTTCAAGGCTGCTATAGGGCAGGACAGCGGGCAGCGCGAGTAGCAGCGGCAGTGGCTGCATGTAAAGCTAGTATTAGACATTGGTCTCTTAAATGGCAACGTTACACTGTAAGTCAGAGGTCAGCCGTGCACATTGCGCGCGATACGACGCCAATTTTCAGTCTTCCTTCAATGTACTATATCTAATACTTTACTACACATACTGTATAGTTCCATCACATGTTAAAACTTATCGCTCTAAAATCTGGACCCCAAAATATTTATATCATTGTGAGCAGTGCCTATTTAGGATTTTGTTAGTTTATAAACTGTTAATATGTTATCATTTGTACGCATTTGCTATGTCAAAATTGACAATATCGTAAATAGGCGTTGTTCGTGTCGATATAAAAATTTTGGATTTGGAACGACATATATATTTAATATACAGTGTGTCTGTAAAGTATGGAATCAATTCATTATTTTTTCAACCAAAAATATTTAGAAAAAATCCTCGGACACGGCGATTTTTAATTTCAATTGCCCACCTTATCCTTTATTTTTTGTTATGACGTCATCACACACTGTATATAGTGAGCTGCATGTGTTATAAAAAAAGTAAACAAAAATTCAGTGAATGGTTAGGTATACGTATTACTGCCATTTTACATCGGCGCAATAGAAAATTTAAATGCCTTCTTTCATCTTCATGTAATTTCAGAGCGACTTGATCTTTATGTTGACAATAATATCAAAACATTCTTATACTTATATTTTGCTAATACTAGTAGAAACCCCTATATTGCAGCCGGCAGTTATTGCAGCAATAAGTCTTGGAAGTTTTATGATCAATAATATTTTTTTATGGGACCATTAATTAATATAAATTGTAATACTAACAATATGATCATAGGTTGTTACAATGGATAAACAATTAATATAAGATATAAATAAAATATTTTGCACCTTGGTACTTAATGAACTCGAGAGTATGCAAATAATAATTATAACCGTAGGATATTTATTAATTAAGTACATAATATTTAGAAATTGTTAAAGATACTGATTCGAAATTGCTTTAAATATTTATACTTGTTGAAGATTTACGTCACATCTTTTATTTTTCAATTAAAAAAATATGTATTATACATAAAGACAATAATTGTCAATATGATTCATTTCAGAGATATGGAAAATATATCACCATGAAATCACAGACAAACTAGATTATTTCACACCTTGAGGTTTTAGGCTTTTCTTTATTTTGTTTGTATTTGCCAGGTGGAAACGGCCGGTTCACATAAAGCTCTATGTGGCGCATGGGAATATAAAGGCACTAGTTGAGTACAGTGTACTGTACATTCCAGCTTTGTATTAGTTTTTGTATTCCCGATCTACCTGATCCTAGATCCAATTCCTTAAATGCGCGGCGCTGACGAGGAGCAATAACTCGGAAACACGTGTCCGTAGCTGCATTAGTGACGGATAGCTGGGAATTTTATCCGGGGAAATTTCTGGTCTCCGGAATATTTCTGATACCTAGCGAGTTTGTGTGTTCTAAAGAAATGGTATGTTTTATTTATAGATGAGTGGAAGTGATCCAAATTTAAAAAAAAAAACGGGAATTTTTTGGGGAAAATGTTGGGAAATATTCCCGGTATTTTCCCAATAACATCTTTCCCGAGAATTTGCCCAACACTAAGCTGCTTTGGGGTATATGGCACTTATCCTTGCTTTATTTTGCTTTGGAACCCCACTATTGTTTTTATTTGACAGGTGGAAACGGGCAGTGCACATAGAACTGTATCTGTCGTCTACGCTCAACAAGGCTCCAAATATGGCACATGGGGAGGGGACATGAAGTCGCCAATTGAGTACTGTGTACTGTACATTCCAGGCTTGTGCTAGTTTTTGTCTTATTGATCTATCCCATCCTAGATACAATTCCTTAGCGACGCTGTGCTGACGAGGAGCAATAACTTCGAAATACATGTCCGTAGTTGCATAATTGTTTTTTGGGATATATGGTATATGGCACTAGTCCTTGCTTTATTTTATTTTTGAACCCCACTAGTCCTTTCTTTATTAAGGTGGTATGATAAAACAAATTATTGAGTTTTCAGACATTATTCTATTTTTTTATCCACGATTTTTATTTTCAAATAAAAAAAATTACGTACAATACAGTACAATATATGTAATATACAAGCAACACATTCCGTTTTGCACATGCATCCTTCGGCACAGGTTTCATAGACTCGCGACTGGCTGTTGTTCAATTTATATGATACCGTTATGTTATTGTTATTATAACAAAGGCCTGTAAAAATTCTTGGAAGACGTTTTATTTGTTTGAATAAAGTATTCAGTAAGTTTCAGAAATAAGAAAGCTACTGCTGCCCTTTATTGTATACAAATGTTCGTGATTGCAAACGATTCCCAAGCACAAACAGACGGCAGGCCATCTGCGAGGTCCTTCACGGAATGGTTTGTTGGACTAGGATTCGTTCACCTTGGTTTGTGCCAATCTAGAAAGCCATGAAGACGTTGTCGTGGGTAGTAATTTGGAAACTAGATACCCGTCTAGAGGGCGCAGTGACCCGTTCAATATAGTATCCCGGGTATCGAACCTAGAGGCCTCACTGCGCACCCCTTATGTTGTGGCCAAATTAATATTCGGATATTGCAACGGAGAAATTAATAACAAAGACTAATTGGGTGCTAAGAAAAATAGCCCTAATTATAATTTGTGTTTGTGTATTACCCCAGCGAATACCACGCTCTAGAACTTTGTTTAAAGTACACCTAAATATAAAATATGTCATGTACAAAGATTTATCGAACATTGGTTTGGTTTGTATTAAATTGATAACAAATAAAACGGCATATTGCGCCAAGTTGTAAATAAATACAGGTGATGTTAGAGAAAAGTTAACAACCTTATTATGTATTATCGAAACACATATTATCTTGATGTTTTTAGATTTTCTAAATTTATGTTGTCAGTTAAATGTTTCGTGTTTATAATTATAAAATTACAACTATCGCAATACTGATTTACCAAATAAATATGAAACCAACGAAAATACTGCATTTTCAAAAGTTTACAGAACATATCAGGTTATATTAAATATATTCAAACCAGTTGATGTTATGTAAGGGATTAACAACACCTTACCCATGCTGCTCTAAGCCAAGAATACTTAGAATAAAAGTCTAATTGAGTATCAGAAACAATTAATTCCGTACGTAAATAATCATCATTAATTGTAAGAAATCTAATTTGGTATGTTCTTTTTCCTTTAATATTTCAATGAGTGTTATGTTTTGAGAACTTTGTTATTTCGATAATCTTGACATAGACAGAATATACGATTTCTATGCCTTACTATCAAAAACAACTTTTACCCTTACCCTAGTTTCGTCATCACATTACAGTAAACAGTTACGCACGTTTGCTTGCCAATATACATATATATTGTTTAGTAAAACTTGTATACTCACTACTTTACACGGATGTTGATAATATGCAAATTTATGTTAATAATTCAGTTTACATAAATTTAATGGATCTCGCATGATATATTTGCTTTTTCCATTGATGAATTTTAATAAACCATAAAAATCCATTACAGCCCACTTTTCTAGATCAATTTTAAATGGTTGTTTTTTTTTGTAGAAAAAATATAAGTGGTTTACCAAATAACTTGATGGTGGTACATAATTTAAACATGTACAAAGCTGGTTATCTAATTAATAAACCAATAAGTACATCTTATTCTCATTTAATTTTTTTATCACTTATTTAACGTGGAGATATGTTCATCAGTGCTTGTGTAAACACTGGAACCCCTAACCTGTAAATGTTGCCGCATCTCTCATTTTGTCGTGGTGTAGGGATCTGTAACGTGCCCACATCGCAGAAACACGGAATCCACAGTTATATATCTCTTTCGAAAATTGCTGACGCGAGTAGGTCCGCACATCCATTATACCTCATCGACTTGGTCGGGTCCGGATTTGAACTTGGGCGATCTGAGTGAGAGAACGCGCCATTTTCCCTCACGCCACGGAACCAATACTACAATTTAGTTTCAATCACATTTTTGACATCTTGTCTTATAATATGCAAAATAATATTGTCTTTTAGTTCATAACAACCATATCAACCTCTGTTGTAAGTCGCTTCAAAGTGCAGGTGGCATAATCCACATAAAATGTATTTACCTGCAAGCTCTAAGGGTTACCTATCCTCGAAGTAACCCTTTTATTTTATACCAGGCCAATAGGAGAAGAGAAAATTAAAATGAAATTTTATAATTTTATCCAGCCTTTGAATATTTTGACCCACTGTTTATTGGTAGCTTCTTTTATGTGGTAGGATGGTAACAAATTCATATGTTGGTTATTATTCTGTAACGTTAATATAATACCTCAATTTTGAATAATCATTAATTAAAAACATAAAATAAATCTTTATTTCTAAAATGGACACCTCTTGAAAAATGAAAATTCCTGTTTAAATAATACCCTCATAATAAGTTCATAAGATTAAGGAAACCTCACATTTTCCATTTCTTGCTGGTTTTATAACAGTTTTACAAGGTGCAACATGGAAAAAATACTAATTTCACATTTCGATGCAGATTACTTCATTATAATCGGCGACAGCGGCGACTTTTGAGATGTTCCACCAGAACGTGAGTACGTATCTCTATAAATAATGGATCTTAAACGGGAATATTTTAAGTTCCTTTAAAAATGATTCTGGAAAAATATGTATCTTTATACATAAATGAAACATTTATCTTTTTTATTTTTCTGTATAACTATTACTACTCAACCGGGAATTACACAAAACAAGACCGATTTAAAAGTGTGGACAGATTCATGTCCGTGCCTTCCTAGTATTGCTGATTTACTGTGTATTTAACATTTGCAGACAAAACTGCATTTGTTAAATGTTAAAGTGCAGAAAAATAATTGTTGACGAGAAAATATAAATATTCATAATTTTATTGAATTTAAAAGTAAAAGTATGTTTTGATAAATTTTCGACCTGAGTATTGCTGATATACTGACTTCCAAGTCAAAAGGCAAGCCCTTTTGGCTGAACTGGTAGTCTCTTGTCAAATCCAGCCGTGGAGCTGGAATTCTTTTAGAAATTAACCCCATTTAGCATTTTTTTTGCCCTGAGTTTAGCAACTGTACGAAAAATTTTATTTATCAGACATCTTCATATGTAAAAAAAATGTTAAGTCAGCGGGCTGATTAATGCTCCGTTGTCAAACGGTGACGTCATCGGATCCCATGTACCCTACAACTGCTAGCCGGTGCCGATTGAAAGTGCACACAGTTGCGCTGTTTGTCAAAGTTTAGACAATGTTTAGCAGCTGTTTTCGCATTTTTGTTTACTATTTTGTTAGTGGTAAGACCTACTTTAAAATGGACAATAAAAGAAAAAACTATAAATACTGTGTAGTTCCCAGTTCAAGAATACTACTGTGACAAAGACAGATAAAATACAGGGGCGGTCGGTCCATGGAAGCAAGGGAAGCAGTGCTTCCCTTAGGATTATTAAAAAAAACCACATAATTAGAACCTAATTATTATTTCTCACATATATTAATCATTAAAATTTACTTTTACCCAGTTTCAATAGACACGGCCCTGCATTTCAACAGCTGAGATAATGTTGCACGTTAAAACCGAAACGATGACGCATTCGATTAGTCGAGCCAACACGACTCGCGCGACTTCGATATAAGCAACTTCTTGAAATGCATCCCATCCCCACTTCATAATCTCGATATCTGAGCCTTATAGCATAATAATGCTTCTTGTTTTATAGATTTTAATCTCGATTTTAATATCGATTTTAATATTATACTTAATATTAATCTTCCTAGTATTATTCTCAGCTTTTGTGGTATATTTGTAAAAACTTTTTTGGTGTTTCTAAACCTGTGGTGCGGCGACAAGTGATTTTTAAAACGTTGAACATTAGTGCGCGTATAAGCAGTTTTAGAATTGCTTATTCAATATGGAAGCTGGTCCTAGCACTGTGGAAAATATTATTTGCGTTTGTGTGGTGTGCAATTTGTTGTGTAACCCTCGCCCGTGCAGCTTCGGCTTTGGAATCGGGGTTTGTCTAATTTTTTTGGTGTTTTTATGTTTTATGTTTATTGAGGAGTGGCGGCCCTACAAGTGTACTTTTTTTCTAGATATCATAACTTTGCGGCTTTCGACATTTGCTTTAAAATGAGTATACGGAAGCCACGCCCCTTTTCTTAAAAAAACATTTTGCCTCGCTTCGCTCGGGGCTTCGCACTACCCATCACCCTATATCACAAACTGCTTCCCCTGTATCAAAACTCACCGCACGCCCCAGATAAAATATTTATTTATTTTTAAATTAGTTGGGGGTAAGATTGGAGAAAAGAGCAACCGAGAATTAATTAGTCGACGTATTTTGACATATCTTCAGGGCTATTTAAATTATTTCCTTGTAAAGGTATATATTTTCTATAAACTTAAACATAAACATGAGTAATAAATAATAAATCTAATCAAGAACAGTAAATACGAACAAACACCATTGACTAGAATGAAAGGTTTCATGTAGTCAGTGTTTTGTAAGTTTTTAGAAAATATAAAAAGCAAGGACATTTTGACAAAAAGCTATGCATACAGTCGATCTTTTAGGCAACAAAACGGCTAAATATTGTTGTGAGGCTCATCTTAATGCAAGAGATAATTTTAAATTATTTTTCACTTGGTATTTCAAGTGAATGAAAAATGTTAACCAAATATATCCTTCAATTTTAGTTCAAACGATTTGAAATATTTTTGAGGCAGTTTATACACGAAACAGTTTATAAAAAAGTGAAAAAATGGGATAAATAATGTTTCACTATCATTTAGTGAATAATGAAATAAAATATAATAACCCTAAACATTTTTTGCTAATTATTATTTTCTAACTTTTTTAAAAATTTACCACAGATAAGTATAACATCTTTTTTAATAATTATTTTCTCGGCTGTTTACCAAACGCTGAAACTTGGCTCATAACAAAGATAATATGCACATTGTGTTCAATGCGACTGACTCAATAATGTTATTTTTAATTCTAATTACTCTGTTAATTAAACCAAAAATAAACAAAACAAAAGTACTGAACAGAGTGGTTAGAATTAAAAATAACAATATTGAGTCAGTCGTACTGAACATAATGTGCATATTATCTTTTTTTATAATCCAAGTTTCAGCGTTTGGCAAATAGCCGGGAAAATAATTGTTTAAAAAGATGTATGCTGTACTTATCTGTGATAAGTTTTTGTAAAAGAAAGTAATAATTAGCAAAAAATGTTAGCGTTATTATATTTCATTTCATTCCATATTTTAAACTTTGAACCAATAAAAGGATACCTAATTTGTTTTAAATTTCACTAAATGAGCCTGTTATACTCATTGGGTGTGTTTCTATATATGTAGACCCCTCCAGTTGTAATTCCTGTGGTGTTTAATTTACCTTAAAAATAAGTTTTAGAAATTTAGCGTCATCATCAGTTGGCTACCTACTTGAAACATAATTTTGTAATTGATCGAAAGTAATTGATTTTACCAAATTCTTATTATTACTGAACAAAAAAAAAAAACAATCAAATTGCAAACGATAGTGTTTTATTGATCAGTGTGGTGGAACCACACATGAGTGATGATATTCGTGGTAAAAAGGTAACAAAGCTTGGCCACAATAAAAAAATCCGGGCGGCATTGGTCGACCGGCAAGAAACACGCTAGTTGTTGTTGGGTCGCTGAACGCAACCATCTCGAGCCGAGCCGGTCTAGAATATAATTATACGCCTATAATATCCACGTCCGACTCAAGAAAAGGCATATCTCAAGTAATTCCAACTTTGCTAGTACACGATGCAATACTATGCAAAACTAATAACCTGAAATTCAAAATAATTCCCTGGATAAACATATATTTTTCATCTGATTGTACAGATTTTTTCTAGTGGTGTTCATTTAATTTTTACACACCTCATTATATTTATACTCAACCGCGACGTGTTAAACACATAGCTATGTGCCATGGAAAATATTCTCCAAAAATTATTTTTATATTATAGGATGTACCTTCTACAGTTGTATTATTGTTGAGTTTCATTGAAATAAATTTTTAATTTGATTATTTCAATTAAAAGCCATATTTTCTAAGAATCACGAATCACGCGCAGTAGCATAAGGAAACTTGGGTGGTTATTGAAAACAGCCTGTTTCTACAATTTGTGATTCAGTGTATACGTTCACGGGTGGTTATTGAAAACGGCCTGTTTCTACAATTTGTGATTCAGTGTATACGTTCACAATATTATTGTCATACGGTACAAAACGTAAATATATAAAATGCAATCTATTGCGCTGTCTATGTCGCGCACGGATATGTGATTCTTAGAAAACACAGCTTAAAATCGTATTTTCTAAGAATTACGTATCCGTGGCTGCGCGACACGCATAATGCAATAGCATAAAGAACCTTTATTGGTTAGTGAAAACGGTAGGTATGTTTCTACAATCTATGATTCAGTGTTCAGATTCACAATCTGGATGTCATAACTAGTGATATAACGGAGGCGGGATTTTGCCAGAGGCCGAGGTCAGTAACTCCGGCCTCAGAACCGCAACCGGGGTTACTGCCTCCGGCCGGAGGTTTGGGACTGTGTTACGGCCAAAAACAGCAATTTTTTTTTATCAAAATAATATAGAATCTGTCAAACGTACTTTATTACTACAAGGATTAAAACTTTAACAACAAATCGATGATGATTCTGTAAGCGATGGAAATACTAGCGAATGTAGTATTGGTAGCGTTAGCAATAACAAGAGGAAGTAACTCTCCTCTTTCGAAACGTCGGAAGGATTCTATTTTTGATTGTTATAAAGAAATTATTCAGTCAACATCTAAATTAGAGGCGGTTCAACAAAAAGTATCTGTAAGTGTTTCACAACAAATTGAAGCCTATTTGATTTTACCATTAACCGCTAGAGAATCTAATCCTATAGTATATTGACGGGATAACCAACCAGTGGCGGCTAATGGATTTAGGTTATACAATATCTCTATACTGGAGCATGGAACCCCAGCAATATTTTAAGGCACGACTATAAGTACTGATTGAAGAAGTATTTCAGAAAAAAAATTGAGAAAAAAGTTACGAAAATGCGCGGCCTCCCCAGATTCCTTGTAGACCATTAGTAAAATCTTTACAAACTATTTTTTTTTTCGTAATCAAAGGGAAAATTTATCACCCCGTTTTTTTTGTTTACGAAAATTTTGATTTTTTGTAAAGTTATGACATTTTGAAATTTAAGTTCTTCATTGTGTAAATTCCTTAGCTACGCTACACTGATGAGGGACAATAACTCCGAAACACGTGCCCGTAGCTGCATAATTGTTTATTTTTGGGGATATGGCACTAAACATATTTTTTTTACTTTTAAAAAATTCATTTTCAACTTTAAATTTTATTGGAAAATTGTGTCCAAGAATTTCCAAAACAAAAAAAATTACAATAAGGTATTAGGATATTTCGACATCCAAATGAAACCAAATTAATATTTATTTTACTCATGATGGTTAAATTTGTATCAGTTATAAAGGCAAATGGATCATAAAAGACTGTTTTCTAAGAAACTCAAAACTGGTCAGTTGTAACGTAATTTAAATAAATACCAAAGCAGCCATAAATATTAGATCTATAACAGAAACAGACTTAACTTTTTTTAATAACACTTTCGTATTGAAATATTCCAATATATTCCAAATAAATGTTGACTGACAAGACAGACATCTCAGACACAACGTCTCCGTAGTTTTAGAATTTAGATGGAAATGATTTTCAATAAAAAGGTTTCGTATAAGATATTAAAAAGTGTTTACATGCTTTACGGTACTACTATAATCAGAATTGTTTGATATAACTAAAACACTAATTCGACATTTAAATGAAATTTTATCTTGGTGTATAATTATTATTAACGTAACCCATCATTTTAAAATATGAATGGTGTACTTAAACTAAACACTATAAACAATTTAACTACATAAAGAATAAACTTTCCGAAACAGTCTCACAATGATTATGAGGAAATGTTGCTGAATTAAGTACATTTGTGTATATTTTGACATCTTGAAATTTTTAGTAATCACAAAAGATATGGAGCCAAAATCATTTTTTAAACAACCCCTTTTAAAAACCCCATTGTAACAGGGTTATTTAAAAAATGATCTTGCGGTAAAATGAAGTTACTCTCATACTTCTAAAAATGTTGTGTTTAAAGTCAGTTTCTATGTAAGCAGTGAACGTATATATGATTAAAAACCATAGAAACAGAGTTCCTAACTAACAAACTTATACAGGGTGGGGCAATAGTGCGTCCGACTTCGATATCTCGAGTTCTATAATAACGAGAAACTTGATTTAAAAACATAAGTAAACTAGGCAAGAAAGTCTATAACCGGAAATTGTTTTCGAATATACAGGATGAGCCAAGACGATTCTACAGGGTCAAGTAACATTTTTTTAAATGAAATGCCAAGTACCTATATCAGAACATTTTTTGAAACCTCTTTGTTGCCTCCTTTCACTCCTGTATTATTATTGACTTTCTCCCAATCACTTGGATGTAATGATTTGTTTTGTTGAAATTATGCCATTTATATTAAAAAAATCACAATTATCGATTCTAAAAAAAATATATCAGTACCAATAATGATACATGTGTGATGACACTTGGCCACTTTCACTTCCTAAAAGTATATAGGGTGGCCAAAAAGGGTTTTTTATTTTCCAACTTTTTGACCTGAATTTTCTGAAATGGAACACCCTGTATATTTTTGGAACTTGTTTTATTATAATCGCTTGAATATCTTATTACATATTGCATACCGGATGTAACAGGATCCTTTAGTTTTGAGGATAATTGATTGAAATTTGGGATCTCCTAAATACATAGTAAGCGGCACTTTTTGACATACAAGTGATTTTTTTTCACCTCCGGTTCGTCGGAAGTGACACTAACTTTCTATTTTTAAATGGAACACCCTGTATATTATTGCATTTTTGAATTCTGCTTAATTTCCCGATTCCAACGATACTAAATAAGTGACATTTCAAACGTCAGTATTTTTTATAATATAGTTTTTAGTTTTCCATTTAAGTGTGCCATGACGGTTTCGATTTATTCTAAATGACCCGTGTAATGCTAGAAAAATCGAAATCCCGTCAAAAATACTAAATTACGTGAGCAACTAAAGTTCATCAGAATGGTTTTTGGGAAAAAACTCAATTTTTTCAAATGGAATCATATTGGCACCGTGGTACCATTTATTAGTACTATTAAATAAGGAATTCATTCATATGACGTATTAAAATGTGCGATAAATACAAACAAAATTACAGCTAAAGGAAGATAAAAAAATACAATTTTGTTCTAATTAAATGTTAAGAAGTAACTAACTAAGATGGCTTTGAAAACATTGAAATATTTAGCTTGTCAAACATTTGTTGGTTTACCGGTGTTTTTATTGTCTTTTGTTTAAAATTCTTGTTAATTATGTTCAAAAAGCCGCAAAATTATACAAGAGATGAAAAAGTGGACATGTTAATTATTTATGGGGAATGTAGAAAAAGTCGTTGCGGCTAAACACCTTTATGCCGAACGATATCCTGATGGACAATGTCCAGCGAGAAATTATTTTAATCTTCTTGAAAATCAATTCCGAAGTGAGCCCAACAATGAAAATTTCATTCTTGACGAAGGAACGGAAATTAATGTTTTGGCTCGAGTAGAAGCTGATAAGACTGTTTCTTTAAGGCAAATTGGGTTTGAATTGGAAATCAGTCACCAAACAGTAAGCCGAATTTTGCACAAATACCACTATAAATCTTTTAAATACCAATTGCACCAGCTCTTGTACGAAAGTGATTACGAATGTAGGATGGAATATTGCAATTGGATTTTGCAGATAACGTGCAGCCAAATAATAATTTTTTGGGAATGATTTTATTTTCGGACGAGTCTAGGTTTACAAATTTGGGATTATTTAACCGACAAAATAAAAAATATTGGTCACAAGAAAATCAAAATTTATTACGGGAGGGTAACTTTCAAGTGCGGATCGGTTTCAATGTTTGGCTTGGAATAATCGGTAGTAGAATCATTGGTTCAATAAATATTTGAAGGGCCCCTGACTGGTGCCAGATACTTGGGATTTCTGCAAAATGAAATTGAGGACAGTTTGGCTGAATTACCTTTCCATTTACGACAGGAAATGAATTTCCAACAAGATGGCGCTCCTCCCCATAATTCGAGGATAGTAATTGATTACCTTCAACGGAGATTCGGAGAAAACGTAATTTCGACGAATGGTCCTGTGAGATGGCCTCCAAGGTCACCTGAGTTAACATCCCTTGATTTCTTTGTTTGGGGTAATTTAAAAAATATTATCTACGCAACCGCCTTTACAACCCGTGAAGACCTGGAGTTACGAGTAAGACGCGCAATTAATAGCATAAACAGCCCAACAATTGGCGAACGTTCTTCGAGAAACAGCTATGCGAATTCAGAAGTGCATTGACATTAATGGACAGCATTTTGAACAGCTGTTGTAATGTTTTGTGTTAATTTTTTGTATTCCAAAGCTGCCTTATGTATAACAAGGTAATTAGAACAAAATTGTATTTTCTTATTTTCGTTTAGCTGTAATTTTGTTTGTATTTATCGCACATTTTAATATGACATATGAATAAATTTCTTATTAATAGTACTAATAAATGGTACCACGGTATCAATATGGTTCCATTTGAAAAAATTGAGTTTTTCCCCAAAAACCATTTTGATGAACTTTATTTGCTCATAAATCACGTAATTTAGTATATTTGACGGGATTTCGATTTTTCTAGCATTAACAGGTCATTTAAAATAAATCGGAACCGTCATGGCACACTTAAATGGAAAACTAAAAATTATATTATAGAAAATATTGACGTTTGAAATGTTACTTATTTGGAATCGTTGGATTCAGAAAATTATGCGACATTCAAAAATGCAATAATATACAAGGTGTTCCATTTAAAAATCGAAAGTTAGTGTCACTTCCGGCTAAACCGGAAGTGAAAGAAAAATCACTTGTATGTCAAAACGTGCCGCTTATTATATATATATATATATATATATATATATATATATATATATATATATATATATATATATATATATATATATATATATATATATATATATATATATATATATATTTATATACTTTTTTTTTTCGTTTTTTATCTAAATTAAAATTTAGGTACCCTACCTGCATATGCAAAAAAATTTTATCTGGAGCTTCTCCAAGAAATTTACTTATTTTATTAATTTATACTAGTTGTTCAAAAGCATCCTTTGACTGCTCCTTTGACATAAAGTCACAGGGTTACCAAAAATGGCCCACTTGGCACTCTGATTCTAAAGGAGAAAAGGGGGGTGTACCATGATCCTGTTACACCCGGTAAAAATCCTGCGGGGTAGTGTGGTTCTGGGGTAAAAATCAACCCTGTAAAAGTTGACAACACGCATGTCAGGCAAGATTCGTCCCAATTCAAAGTAGGATGAAAAGGCGTCGTCTGGATGTGATTTCAGAACGGTAAAATCGTACTCGTCTAAGTGTGACGTCATTACACCCTCCGAAGTTATGAACGAGTTTTTAACACGCGCTCGGACGAGGTAACAGAACGCAGTTCTGTTTATGGTTTCATCGGTTACTATGAACATCTTCTTTTTCTTTGTTTTTGAATCAGGAATTGTTACCAGTAACATGTCACAGATATCGTCTAACACTATTTTGATGAGTTCGTCAAGTGGCAGGCTACACAAATTCCAAATAACAAGGCAATCTAAAAAGAAAAAAAAACAATAAATTAATTGAATATTAACTCAAAGTATCCCAAAAATGTTACTTTATTGTGTCAAAGACGCTTGTAAATATTATGCGTTCTACTTAAAAAAAAAAACCTTTTTTTTTTCGTTTTTTATCTAAATTAAAATTTAGGTACCCTACCTGCATATGCAAAAAAATTTTATCTGGAGCTTCTCCAAGAAATTTACTTATTTTATTAATTTATACTAGTTGTTCAAAAGCATCCTTTGACTGCTCCTTTGACATAAAGTCACAGGGTTTATTCTTTCAGTATTATATAATGGGTAACTGCATTTCGTATTTCCCAAGAAGCTGAAAGAGTAATATAATACATAATAATACTCGGGAGCATGCTCTAAGTTCGGCTGATTTTAGCAGTTGTCATTTTTGAAATGTTATAAATTGTAACCAAATGATGAACCGCGCAGGGGTCCTGAAGCCAATCATGCTGTATGTTGGCAACCAATATTGATGTTGATTTTAGATCGATAAAATATTGGTTGGAGAATGCGCTCACTGATTAAATATAGTAATTTAAATTATGCTTCTAAATGTAAGTAAGCTTTATTAATTTTTTTTTTTACAGGTAAGCATCGTTCACCCTGTATAAAATTATAGGTAAGAGTAAATCAACTTAATCCATTTCCGCAGAAATAGACGGAGTAATTAGTATACATATTTGCGTTGTCACAGCCTTCTTTACGTACCAGCCACGAACTAAATATGACAACACCGCGCCACATCGAAAATGTAGGCCTATTGAAACTGAGCACAGACATGGATTACTACATCGACACATTTGCGAATTTGCCTTTAGTTTAATTTTATAAGATAAGCACTCTGCTTGGTCAATTAAATATTACAATATTTTATGTAAAATAATGGGTGTTTCTACATAAAAACATGTGATATTCAATTGTTCGGCAAAACCAACGCGAAGGTGCAGAGTTACACAAGCTCTTAAATAATATGAAATATCATATTATTGCTTACACTATAATACATATAGTTATTGCATATTTATTTCAAATAAACAGTAATAATAAATATCTCATACTATTAAATTAAATAGACGTCACGGATATCTTTGAATTTAGTATACTTAACTTTGGAGGTATTAAAATCAGGATTACAAATGTGTTGTCAAAATTTTTTAAATTTAACCAATTCGTCTTGTTTTTAAAAATGTGTACGGTATCAAAAAATGTTAAAAACATTTTCGGATTCGCAGGATCAGGAATAAAACTGCTGCAATTTACTGTGTTAGCATTCGATTCGGAAGATAGATTGTTAAACATTGTTCTATTGATTCTATGATTTATCCGTAATTATACACAAGACTTCAAAACCACAATTTTGAACCATGTTGACCACATTTTGTGTTATCGGTATCAATTCCTTTCCTGTAATATTTAATATGGTTAACAATTTCACAAAAATTTCCAAATGCTGAACAAATCATGAAAGACAAGATTGTCTTGGCAAACTCCACATTCTCCTTATTGGAAGCTGTCCCGATTATATTTTTTGCACGATAATTTAATCTGGAATAATATGCATTTCATCAATTAAAAGTATAACTATTTTGTCACTCTGCAAGTGAGGCAGACATGTTAATCAAATAAATGTTTGTTATTAGTTTCTTTATTTGGAGAAATATCCATACTAGATGAAAGATACTGTAGATACCGCTTAGTAGGTAAAATAAAAAAAGTCATTGTATGTAGTAGAAGACTGATATATATACATATATCATAAATGATATTATTATGGTAGAAGCTGAATATATATTTTTTAATTTAGTCATTTGAATTACTTGATCTACAATAATACTTAGCTCTTTAGAATATAAAAATGTTTCATCACTTTCAGTAAAATCTAAGGCTTGTTTTAAATACAAGACCTGCTGCAATGAATTTTGAATACAATTTGTTTGTGAACTAGTCGGATAATACGTATATTTAAATCTATCTAATGCTAATAAATTTTGCACCTATGACACATGTTAATTTTCATATCAAAATCTAAAATCCATTTTAACTCATTAAAATCATTGTCCTTTACAAATACTTTTACAGTGAGGTCGTTATTAATTAATATTTAATTTTCGATTTTAACTGCCTCAGCATCAATATGTAATGTATAAAAGACGGCCTTGGATGTTAAAATTTATTTATTCCAGCTTTCAGAAATATTTACCTTTTTCAAAAAATAATAAAATTTTCGTAATTTCCAATAATATCTGACAAAATTTTCTATTAAAATTTCATGTTGCTGGATTTGGTTTTGGCGTCTACATTTAGGATCTTTTCGCACAATCGGCTATTCCTTTGACAAATATTTAGGTAAATTTGGGAAAATAGATGGAATTGCATTCTCTTTTAATTTTAATTTACAGGCAATCATGTCAAACGTTCCGTCTGGTAACAGGTATTTGTCAAGTTCAGTAACTCCATCGGAATCAAAATGCAACTCACATACTACGGATATTTTGATAGTGTCCATCCTTTCCTAGGAATAGCTTTGAGCCATTTTTGTTTTAACCCATCATCCTTGGGGAATCCAAAAACACTTTTTACACTTTCAGTTTTTACAGATGAATCGTAATTTGACTTACAACCGGGGATACAACACTTTGCCGGCATGTTTAATCAACTACTTTAGGTTATATGCGTGCGGATGAAATAAAACACATAGAAACTCGCGAAAAATTAGATTGTATTTTAAATTATCACTACACAACACTATCTACATTCAATGCATTTTAATTTACAAAAGTCTAGAACAATTATCACTTGTTAAACAACATTGGTTTGAGGTGAGGGAGACCCTTTAAATACATAAACACGTACACAAACAAGAGGCCATTATTCCTAACTAACAGCCGGCGTGCGACATTGGACAATTTTTTATTTTGTGGCTGCTATCTAAAGAAGGCTGTGGTATTGTGGATTTCATCATTGCACAAATGCAGAAGCAGTGATATCACAAAGCTACCGCTAAAGGATTCATCCCAGAACTACTTCAGCACGGACTCTTCTGATTAGCGTCTACAGATAGGTTGCAATTGGCGTTGATGCTCCAGAAGACATGCGCGAGATTGCGACTATGAATTTTGTCATCCTTTTGGAATCGGTTGTTACCAAGGAACTCGTTAGACGATAGAGAAGATACTCGCTTAGCACGCGGTAGGTCCAGGGTTCGAATTACAAACTTGTTATTTTTTTTTTTTTTAAATAAGTATTTTTTAGTAAGATTTTCCTTACCCTTTACTATCGTCTAACGAGTTTCTTGCTAACAAACGATTCCAAAAGGATTTATTAATACTTATCTATGAACTAAGTTAGGCTTCCCCTATCTCGCGCATGTCTTCTGGAGCATCAACATAATAATAATAATAATAATGTTACCTTGCGTCAGCATGACATAATTGACATAGGCAAGACAGTGCATCTGCTAACAAAGCGCGTCTAGTTTTGAGGTAATATGAGTCAGTATAAGACAGCAAATTGAAATTTTACGGCATATCTCCCTCTAGTGGCAGCTTATTGTAATCAACTTAGTGATGCCTGGACTTGGCAATTATATGAATCAAATGTGTTAATAGAGGTAAAAATTAAATAGATGGAAAATAGTAAAAATTGCTATTCCAATGTCCTTAATAGTGTATAAATAAAATTACAAACCTAGAGTATATTTGCATTGTCGATGAATCTGATAATGCAAAAGCTATGATTACCAAAATTGACAACAGTGTACCAGTGTCCCAAAGTATTATTGAAACAACTCTTGATTAATTCAAAAATCAATTACTCCACAATCAAATAATTATCCTTAATTTTGTGTTGGTAAAACTTATTTGTAAACGTTTGATCGAGTTAAAAGGTCCGGGAGTTGCAACAACCCTTGAAATAATAAAAAATAAATATAACATTCAATTAATTGCCCACAATTTCATTATGCTGAAGGAATGAATCGAGTTGATATATCAGTATATACAGGGTGTTCCATATATAAGTACCTTCCTTCAAGGGGGTGATAGAACTAGAAACAATAAGTTGAGTTGTGTATATAAACATTTACCTTAAATCGACACAACCTACAACCTCTTAAAGGTGGTAAATACAACATAGTTATTTGCCAATAAATTCGAAACGTCTTAAGTTGCAAAAATTAAATTTGGATCATTTGTTGAGGTAGTGAGGGGTGAATTTTCACTATAATTATTTTGTCTTATTTTTTTTTTAAACATTTAAAACCGAAAAAGACACCATTGTTAAAAACTGCATAGAAAAGGTGCTCTTACTAAATTTCCATAGGAGCCATCGTTTTGGAATTATTTGTATTTTAATGTTGCAATACAGGTAGAGGTATGTAGTTAACTTCCATTATTGCATACCTATCCTACAGGTATTGCAATATTAAGGTACAAATAACTCCAAAACGATGGCTCCTTTCGGAATTTATCAAGAGCACCTTTTTTATGCAGTTTTTTTACATTGGTGCCTTAAGATAAAAAAATTATAGTGAAAATTCACTCTCACTGTAACTACCTCAACTAATTATGATATTTAGATAAAAATTTGACAAAATATGTAACATTTTGAAATTAATAAATGCTCCAAATTAAATTTTTGCAACTTAAGACGTTTCGATTTTATTGGCAAATAACTATGTTGTACTTACCCCCTTTAAAGGGTTGTAAGCTCCCTTATAAACTGATTTAAAGCAAATGTTTATATACAAAACTTAACTTTTTTTGTTCTATCACCTCCTTGAAGGAATGTACTTACTTAAGGGACACTCGGTATAAATATAAGGGTGCTGGTTGAAACAATTAATTAATCCTCGCAAGTCGTAGAAAATTTATAGGTTTACTTAGTGCATAGTCAATACTGTACCAATGGTTTTACAAATAATGGCACCTGTTTGACGAACGTCGATAAGCTATCGGATGGTTTGGTACATTTATTTTCAACTGCTAGGTTGCTACTTTCACAATGGTTTAGTAATAACCGGCACCGGCTGAATAAATGTAATTTTATGTTTTTTTTGGTTAATTAATTTTAACTCCATATAATTGTATTTTACTGAATCTAGGCCATTGATGTTATAAATCAATATAAATTTTATTTTCATAAAAAACCACCATATTGATAATTTCTTGTTTGAAGAATTTTTTGTTTATAATCAGACATTTACAGCTGCTTCTATAAATTTATTGCAATTTTTCTAATAAAACGGTCTGCTATTTTTCTCTATTGAGGTCAATTGATCTTATTTAATTCATGAGTGAAATTTATAATACGATGGAACCCAGTATGTAGAATTATTTAATTTAAAATCTTCTTAAGTCGTTAAGTGATATATTTAGGTGTTTAAATTATTAATGCATTGCCGGAATAACGAGTAAATTAATAGTATTCCAAATACCTACTTGTTATCTGGGTCAGAACAGATAAAGTAAGTTCAAGTTTACAGAAAGTGAATATTATGTTTTCGCTTTAACCTTTGCCAAATATAACATATCTAATCTACCTTTGTTGACAATAACAGTAATATGAATTCACAAAGGAAATAATATTAAACATTCATTAGCTTTTAGTTGTCCTTATTGCTTATTTTTTTAATATCCATTATACGGTTACGCAAATATTGATCTATATTTATTGCATATTAAAAATTAAATTGGAGATCACTTATCATTACTATACTATAACTGAAAATATTAGATTTATAGAATATTATTTTATATTACTGATGGTCGAGTGGCAATTTAGTTGGCTCTCGCCAAAATGCTCCGGGTTCGATTCTCCGTTGTGGCAGTGGAATTAACTGTAAAAGAATTTTCTTCCACTATACACGAATATTGGATGTGTACCTCCTCACTCACAACGTTAGTTTAGGGATACAGGGTATTGTACTATATGTAATGTTTTTTTACATTACGTATTTTTTTCCGTCTGGTCAAGCCAAACAAAATTAATTTATTTATAGGTTGGAAAGGCCATCCAGTTATTTACATGCTTGACATGAGCGTCGGTCAATCCCCCTGCCTTTTGGCATATAATGAATATTTTTCCTTAATATATCGAAAGGTAGGCTATATAATGTCAACCAACCAATTACAATGGTAAAATAATTTAAAAAACTGGCTAAGGGAACATTCACAAATAAATTTTATTTCAATTTTTCAGTCATCCACACCTTTGATTTTTTATCAAAGATCGTCGCCAGCTATAAAAAAGATACCAGTACAGCACCTTGTATGGTTTAGACAAAACCATATTAATCGGGGCCGCCGCGCACGCCGCTCCATATCCCTACTTTGCCACACTATTTAATGTTATCTTATCATAATTAAAAATTCATACAGACGTAAATAGTAAAACTGACAAAAATAAAATAAATACATTTTTAAAAACGTAATTAGCTACGTAGGTACTTTACAAATGGAATTTGCGCTCGTAGAGTCGTAGAAGTGTTGAATAAATTAAAATTTTGTTACTGTACATTTTATTAAAATAGCACTTTTCGCTCTTTGGTTTCACAAATTATTTTTGTCATCGTCGGTGTTATTTTATAGGCTATTATAGTTATTAAGGTGTCAAGGGTGCTATAAGGATAATAAGGGACAGAGGTCGGCAGTGTACTTCCCGAAGGACTCCGGCCCGAGGAAATGTACGTCGACCGAGGGCGTCATTGCCCTGTAATACTGGTGGTACCAACGTTTAATGACTTACTAGTCTGTTGTTTATTATAGAAAATTCTGATATTCACGATAGATTAATTTGACATATATTAATGTTCAGAACGATTTCATTTAAAACAGAGTAATAATCAAAATTGTAAACGCTGTAACTATACAATACATTTTGTTTGTCAATAACGTCATCACCATTTAGTTGTGTGGTGTATTGTAGTGAAAATGTTAATGCGTTATAAATTTACAATACCTTATAGGGCGTATATTCATAACGCCCTAGGGCGTTATTTCTTATTTCATGTATTTCAAAATAGGGTTATTATTGCAACATAACGACTAGTAGGACATGAAACAAATTAATTTGAATTTCATTAATATCTATTACTGCACAGTGCGATAATGAATCCAGCACTGTTTTTTCTAAAACAAGGAATGACATAAATTGAAGCAGAATTTATTTATCTGAACAATAATAACATTATTCTCTTTGTATAAATTACCATAGCAATACGCGTACATAGATCACTTTATTAAAACTGAAAATAATTTGATTTTTTTTGAATTTTATTTCAAATTTTCTGACATTTGTAATCTTAATTTGTCTTCCACATAATAATAAAATGAAAACTTGTTATTTTCACCGACGAAGATAACATATTGAACAATACGCGTGCGATTATAACTTTACGAAACTTGTTTGATTGCCTCAGAACTTGGCTTATTACGATAATCAAATTTGTATTGTTAATAAATATAGTAACATTGCTCAAATTGAGTGCTTTACATATGTCATGTTCTATGATAGAGTATCTAGGCCTGATAGTTTTTCTTGACTCATGGAAGATCATAGACGGTCCTAAGCTGCTCGTTCGTTAAAAGAAAGTAGGCGCAATAAAACCGATACCGCCCGGCTCCGATAAAGCGAAGAACACATATGCGCGATCTCAATCACGATTGCGATCGCGATCGTGTATGTGCGGATTCTCTTGTTTAATAAAGACGTGTCCGATCGCCAATGCCATCTCTATCGCGATCGTGGTTTAATCCTCTAAAAAATAAATCGACGCATACAAAGCTTAAGCAGTAAAACATTTATTTTATATATATTTGGTAGGTGCATTGTACAAGTGTCGTACTCCTATGTAAACAAAAGCAGTATACGTTTTCATGGCAATTAAATTAAATGCCAATGCCGATTATAATATTGCGGCAATGCCAACAAAACATATATATTATGTATTTTTCAGATAATTAGTTTTTTTTCATTCTACAAAAAGAAAAATATTTATTACTGTGAAGAAACGTTCAGACGCAATTCTAAAAGATTTTGCTCCGCACTCCCCCTGAAAATTTTGGAGGCGACGCTTATGATGCTTGACACGACCTCATACGTTTAAAACAGCCCTACATGTTAATTATAATTTTAAGTTTAATAGTATTAGTAATTATATAGAGGCGATTAAATGATGAATGATATGATTTTTCTAGTATCAAATATCAAATAAAACATCGTGCTATATTGGAATATTTTTTGAAATTTAGCCTAATTAATAAGAAATAGTGGGGAATTAACAACAAATAAAATAATGATCAAAAATAGTTTTGATCAAATCACAACATAATTTCCAGGTGATAAATTAATATAAAAATTGTTCAAGATGTTCTCCATTTTGTTGTCTGCATAATTCAGCTCTCCTTTTAGTTGCACGAATAACCCTTTGCAGGTCAGCAGGAGTTATTCTATTAATAGCATCAACCACTATTTTGTAACTCTTCACGTGTATTTAGATTTCTGTAAATTTATTATATTTTTTTTATTCTTATAAGTAATAGTCTAAAGGCGTTAAATTAAGTGACCCAGGATGCCACCTAACTGGACGTCTACACACACGTTTTGTAATGCTACATAATTACGTGACATCCTGTGGGAAGTAAAGATATTGTAAATTCGCTAGTGACGTTTTTTCTTTATTTTAATTAATAAATATCGCTGACTGGTGACCTACCACAAATATGGGGCTTATATTGTACTTAATATCTTTGTACATAATACAATAATATAGTACTTAAAGAAACAATAGAATTTCATTTCAAACGTATATTTAAAATTTTTGCATTTAATAATATATCGTTAATAATAACGAAAAACAAAAGCCAAACACTCAAGTATGTCACATTGCCGAATTCAGAATTCAATGTTCTATCCTAGACTGTAAAAATATACAGGAGTCATGATAAAACTTAATAGGTTGCTATCATTTCCGTTGAAACTGGAAATGATAAATACTTTTATTTATGTCAGACAATGTCTTTTGATTTACGTATTGACTATATACCGGGTGGTCATGAGACCCACTTTTTCATTATTTTTCGAGATACAAATTTGAAATTAGGATGCAGGATATTAGGCAAAAAAATAAAATTTTTGATCTAACCAGACTAAAAAATATGCTCCCGGTTTAACCGGAAGTACTAGTAACTTTTTTTTATTTTAAATAAATCCCTGTATATTTTTTAATCTTCTCCAATAAAGGTTTGAATAACCTTTACAATGGTTTTTCAAAATAAAATCGAATCAGAAATGACCTTGAAAAATGGAATTGTATGTGATTACTGCTCATGAAAGTCATATTACTACAGTTATAATACATATCTAGTAAGTAGCTATGTATTAACCGAAAGGTATTTTTAATCACCTTTCACCCAAGACAAATGACTTTTTTGCCAATTTAGTTAATTTATGGCGTTTTTTTTTAATCAATATTTTATAAACATTAAACAGCCAAAACTTTTTTTTTAATGGTAGATACCCTGTACATTTTTTACGTGCTTTCAGTAGAGCTGCTCCATAAATGAATTTGAAACCGCAGTTTGAAATTCTTGATTAGGCGCTTTGTTCTTTGCTTAGACATTTCAAAGCATAATAATATTTTCTGTTAATTACTGACAAAAATGCTTAATTTTCATTGTGTCATTTCGAACTGCAGTTTTAAGTGCATTTATGGTACGATTTTAAATTTTAAAATTGTGATGGAAAGCTATTTGAAAGCACGTGAAAAATGTACATGGTACCAAAAAAAAAATGGTTTTGGCCGTTGATTTTTTATAAAATATTTATTTAATAAAAAAAAGTCATAAATTAATTAAATTGGCAAAAAAAGTAATTTGTTTTGGGTGAAAAAATGTTTAAAAATACTTTTCGCTTAATACCTAGCTGTTTACTAGGTATCATAAACTTTAATGTCCTACTAGACTGTTATTTTGCAATAATAACCCTGTTTTGAGATACATTAAATGATAAATAACGCCCTAGGGCGTTATGATTATCCACAACGCCCTAGCGCATTATAAATTTATAACGCGTTAATATTTTCACTACAACACAACACAAAACAACTAAACGATGACGGCGTAATTGACAAACAAAATGTGTTGCATAGTTACGGCGTTTACAAACAATTTTGATTATTCCTGTCTTTTAAATAAAATTGCCCTGAACATAATAGACGTCAAATTAATAAATCGTAAATATCAAAGAATTTTCGAATTAATAACGGACTAGTAAGGCATGAAACGTCGAAGGCACGATGGGTGTTATAATAATGACGCCCTCGGTCAACGACATTCCCTCGGGCCAGGCCGACATCATTATTATCCTTATAACACCCTTGATACCTTAATGAATATAATAATATAATTTTCATGACCATCTTAGTAATCACATACAATTCAATTTGTCAAGGTCATTACTGACTCGATTTGGATTTTGAAAAACCATTGTAAAGGTAATTCAAACCTATATCGGATTAAAAAAATGTACAGGATGCTATTTAAAATAAAAAAGTTACTAGTACTTCCGGTTAATCCAGAAGCGTATTTTTGGGTCTGGTTAGGTCAAGAAATTTTTTATGCCTAATATCCTGCACTCTAATTTCAAATTTTTATCTTGAAAAATAAAGAAAAAGTGGGGGATACCTGATCTCGTGGTCACCCGGTGTATAATATAATTTTTCAAAGTTAAAAATCAAACAAAAAAAGGGGGATAAGCCATATCTCAGTGATACCCGAAATATTTCGTACTATACTAAGTACTACTTTTAAGATTACGTAAGTTAGACAAATCGGAAACGTTATTGTATTTTCTGCCAATCCACCGGAACCCGCCCCGCCAATATGTTACCTGCCATGATGTTCAGTCGCGCGGATGTTGGGATTGGCTCTGAGCACTGGTGTTACGGGTGAGCACTTCTTATATCAAGAACATCATATAAACTAGTTTTGATTATTGTAGAATTTTGGCTTGCCATCAAACGTTACTTCGCAGATTTTTAAATGAAGTGGGTATAATTGGTAATCTAAATCAGTGTCCATCGAAACCAGTAATTTATGCTAAAAAAACAGCAGAAACCGTCGGTCGCTACTCAATGTGAAGTCTCCGAGCATTACATGAGCAAAGTTTACTAAAGCTATGTCCATGAGCGTGAAACGATAGATAATAACAAAGAGGTGAACAATCATACCTGTTCATCTGCAAAAATCGATTACGCTTTGTTGTAGAAAACCCCATATTTTATGTATAAAAAACTGTTGGGATGATTTATATAATAATTAATAAAGAACCTAGCGTAAATTCTGTAAATACCAATTTTTAGATAATTTCTGTGCTCGCATCGCTTTTCATTAAATCGTCGATAGAAGTACCTACAAAAAGATATACTTGTTTTGAAACTAAGGTAAATTGTGTTTAAAAGCGGCTTAAAGTGAAAATATTTTTTACCTGGTCTCACTTAGGTAGTATTCTTTATAAATGACTACTTATTTGAAATAGGAAATTTAACTTCCAAAAATACGTATTTACTTTACTGTTTTTATTCCTTCGTATTTTTAAACTCGCAATGTAGTTTTTTTTTTTTTTTCAGAATGTTTGTCTTCAAATCTTACATCCTTCATTTAATACACTTCCTGACATAACCAATTGATGAAATTTTGCACAATTACTAAGGTCGGATGACAATAAAATATTCCACCGTTACTTTTGCAAATATTACCACGTAGGGGGCCGCGGGGGTGAAAATTGAAAAATCTGCAAAAGTATGATGATAATTTAATGTATGATAATAATTTAATTAAAGTATGACTAAAGAGTAGAAAATAAAAAAAATAGAAAATTAAAAAAAAATTGCTTTTCTTAGTCGTACCAAAAAAGTAAAAAAAATAATTTCTCTGACAAAAAAAAACCCTAAAAAGAGCAAGGCGTGCGCACTTTGTACAATCTGCGTACAATCATACAAAAAAAGCAAGGCACACGGCTTGCTTTTTTTGGCAAAGAAATTATTTTTTTACTTTTTAATACTACTAAGAAAAGCAAGTTTTTATTTTTTTTTATTAGCTTTTCTTTTAAAGGACTGCGCAGTAATACTCGCAATTCCATTAACAGTTATTTTTAACCTATCGTTACGCTCTAAAACATTTCCTAACATATGGAAACAATCAAAAATATGTCCCATTTTCAAGAATAATAACAGATATGAAATAGAAAATTATAGACCTATAGTAATATTGAACAATTTCTGTAAAGCTTTTGAAATTGCATTGTATGATATTATTTTTCCTCATGTCCAGCCTCTCATTTGGCCTAATCAACATGGATTTATGGCTGGTAGATCCACCACCAGCAACTTATTCTGCATTACACAACACCTAGCAGAAGGCATTGATACTGGAGGCCAGGTCGATGTCGTTTATACAGATTTCTCGAAAGCCTTTGACCGTGTAGACCATGTCATACTACTTAGTAAACTAAGCTCATTCGGTTTTGTTGATTCTCTCATTATGTTTTTTTCTTCCTATTTGCACAATAGAAAATAGTATGTAGTGTACCATAGTTAAAAGTCTAGAGAAATATTAGCTAAATCTGGTGTTCCCCAAGGTTCCAACCTTGGACCCTAATTTTTTATAATGTTTATAAATGATATCGTGTCTGACCTCCAATGCATGTCTCTTTTTTATGCAGACGATTTAAAAATCTGCTTACAAAATGATTTGCTTACACTTGAATCGTGGCGTGAAAAAAAACAAGTTGCCATTAAATGTCGGAAAATGCTGTAATATGTCTTATACTAAAAAAAGTTTCCCCATAAATTTACAATTATCTATCTACTCAACGATCAGGTCGTGAAAATATGTAATCAGTTAAAAAATCTTGGTGTAATATTTGATTGCAAGTTAACTTTTGTTGATCACATTTCCTCTGTTATCAGTGCGGCTTACAAAAATTTAGGTTTCATTCTCAGAAACGCAAAAGATTTTAAAGATGATACCACTTTATTTCTTCTCTTTAATGCATTTGTACGCTCAAAATTAGAATATTCTGCCATTATATGGCATCCTGGTTATGATGTTCATGTTAATAATATTGGAAATATTCAACGCAAGTTCCTAAAGTAGCTTATAGACATGATGGAGTACATCCTGAAACAGGGACCTCTTATGACGGTTTGCTTCAGCGATTTCACGTTAACGATTTATGGACTAGACGTAATTACCATTCAGTACTTTTTTTGTATAAAATTCTCTGTAATAAAATTGATTGCCCTGAAATTCTCGGTATGATCAATTTTCACGTACCATCAATTTTTACACGCAACACTTTTCTGTTCTATTTGCGAACGCCTAGAACGAATGTACTCAGTTTCTCACCTTTACATGTAATGTGCTCGAATTATCAAACTATGTATAATGTAATTGATATCTTTCAATGTAATATTTGTGATATAAGAAATAAAATTCTTAATGTCATGTCATTTAACTAATCTATATTCTCATATTGTATGATATTTCATTTAATGTAATTATTATTGTATTTTTTCCCTGTCCTGTAAATGGGTTCGCCCGTTGGTCAGTGTATGAATAAAATAAAATAAAATAAAATAAAAAAATATATATATTTTTTATTATAGATTGACAATAAGTAAGTAGATCTGTATATTATTTATATCCATTAAAAACATTTTTAATAGTTACCTAATTTAAATAAAAGAAATTAAATTATTGCTGAATTAGTTCAAAGTTATGTAACTGAAAATTTCTCTCGTACTAATAAAATTAATCAGGCATAAAAACGCTTAGTTAACTATTACTGAATTGAACACCATTAGCTTTCATTTCTACGAGGTGATATATTGAGAGGAAAATAGCAAAGCACATTAATATAATAAATTTAAACACCATTGTGGGTGCTACCGAACTAATCTATACTTGACCTAATTAAACGAACATTTATATGAGGTGTACATTTTTTACAAACTCGAATTCGTGACAAAATTTTCATCAAATCAGTTTTAAAAACAGTATTAAAACTTTCTAGTGTGAAGTAAAATCCATACCTATCTGAATATTGTAGCGATGTCCAATGATCAATCATTATTAAAATAATAAAATGACTACGACTACGACATATAGTAAGGCATTTCTTGTCTGTCAAGGTAAAACAGTACATGAAAAACGTAGTACTGAGGAAAACATGTTTTCTTGTGCCCATTTTCTTAAAATAAAATTTGGAAATTTATGTGCAAAATTTTATTCAAAACAAAAAATGGTGTGCATAAACAAATAAACATCTTGGTCTTTAAAACTTACTTTTACCACATATATAGTTTAGCAGGCAGGCGACGTTTTCAGTGCTCTGTTCAGAATTTCCATTTTTTATTTTTTGTTTCTTAAAAGCAACTCGACAGATTCAAAATTACTTATATTTATTATTGCAAGGCGTACCTGCCAGTACCATTCTATATTATTTCTGTATATTCTGAGGAACAATATTTTCCAAAAATTGACCTCCCAATGAGACAATCGAATCATACCACTAAATATAAAGAGTAGGTTTAAAAAACTTGTACAAAAATAAACATTTAAATACTATACTTTTAAATTATATAAAAGCACAAAATCACATAAAAAGAAAGAAGACAAATGTATTTTCCACAAAACCAATACAATAGTATTTTGACAAGTAAACATGATATATAAAAACTTCGCTCAGATATTTACCAATAGTTGCTGTTGACAGTTTGAGGACAGGGTAGGCTCTAAATATTTTAAGGTTCCATTATTTTAACTATAGACTAAGTAGTTCTGTGAACGAATGAAACTAAAAACATTAATTCTCTTGAAATAAGGCGATACATGAGTATATGTTATTGAATGCATAGATTAACAAAATACACTATAAACAATATCTGTGAAATATTGTAATGAATAATGTACGATTTTTTCTATGCTGAAGTAAATCAAAATAGTGGGGGGCGGTACTGGACAAAATGTTTCAGTCGGTTGCTGCGTAAATGCTGCTTTGCCGATATGCATTTAATTTATTGTTTGAACACGACCTCGACATGAGAGTGCAAACGTCGCCTTAAACTAAAACAATGAGGGCTAACGTTTTCAGGCTCACCAGTTGGCGCCACTGGTCGAGTAAGGTCGTGTCAAAAGTTATTGTTAGGCGGGGGAAAAGTTTATAATGTTTTATTATAATTATTTCGTACACCAGCCAATAAAAAACTTTGTTAATTGTGCCTTAGTGTTGTGCAGTTCCATTTTGTTCGAAAACAAAAGGCGAACATATGCTTCCGAGAGACAAAACTCGCCTAAAACAGTGGTTGATAGAGATAACTTTACTCCTTCGAAACATTCGTGTGTTTGTAAGAAACATTTTAATCCTGACGATTATGCGTTACCAAAGGAGTCTACTACAGAAAATCGTGAATAATGATCATGTACATTCGTTGTTTACATCATGCTCATTCTTTATATAACCTAACTTTAATGACATAAGACACTTCTGATAAGTACAATAATTTCCCTACTGAGCAAGTAAATTACTACTTTCCCCTTCTGCCATCATTATGTTAAATATTTTTCAGCTAATTTTTATAAAAAAATACTAAAAACTAGCGTTAAAAAGTCATAGTAAACATTAACGTTCAGTGTAGGGAAAGGTCAATTTCCCTACACTAGCACCTCTCGTGGTGAATTCAAGCGCGTTAACCCTCATTAGGTCCATAACAAAGAGCCGGTATTTTCATATCCTGACAGCTACATATATGGTTGATAAATCTAACTGAGGGATAATCTGTATGTTAATGATGATCTGTCTTGTAATCAAATTGTAAACAGCTGATAACTAAAGGCGAACTGTTTTAAGAAAGTGACAGCGTCGGTGAGGTGTAACTTACAGACTTACCTTTTATATCATATTATTATCCATTAACAATTATTTATCGTTGTCAACGTACACTTGCATAATTAATAAACCTGCAAAAATTTTTACGCCGGGATGTAATAGTAAGGCGGATTTTGAAAATGAACGTTCTACATCCAAAGACGTAATATTTCCATACTCATAATATCGTTCTAAGTCACTTGCACGTCCATCACTTAGGCACTGGTTAATATTACACAATATGATGAGAACAAAATATGAAAACAAGTAATTCATCTTAAATACCATATGCGGATTTAATATACAGGGTGGAGCAATAGTGTGTCGGACTTCGATATCTCGAGTTCTACGATAGCTAGAAATAAAAAAATATAAGTAAACTAGACAAAAAAGTCTATAACCGGAAATTATTTTCGAATCTACAGGGCGAGCCAAGACGAAATTACAAGATCAAGTGGCTTTTTTTAAATGGAATGCTATGTATATCAGTACATTTTTTGAAGCCTGTTTCGAGACTATTCATTCCTATATTATTATTGACTATCTCCCAACTACTTGGATGTAATGAATTTTTTTGTTGAAATAATGCCATCTGCAGATACATATAAAAAAATCACCAAAGTTACAATTATGGGTTTTAAGAAAAACTTATGTGAATACTAGTCACGAGACATCTAATTAATGTTTTTGAATCACTTTTACTTCCTAAAAATGTACAGGGTGGTTAAAAATTATTTTTAACGTTAATAATATTCATAAATTATTTATTATTGGCAAATAAATATCATTTATTTTAATTCTCTAGTTTTCATTTATAATCATTATCAATAATTATTTAAAAAACAAATTAGTTTTTCATCAAAAAGGTAGTTAGTTCTCTACTTATGTAACTTAGAGTACGTTCACTGTATTATAGTATTTATTTTGAGGTGTTGCCATATTTAGTCGAAAAATTAGTTTTTATCGTTTTCTTTGAAAAATTTCCCATATTTTGTCTACACGTGATACATCGTTGAAATGCTAAAATCGAGCTCTTTTTAATGAGTGCAAAATCTAATATGGCGCTCATAAGAAAAAACTAACCTGATGATGGTCTTCAATAATCGAAATGTTGAAACTAAAATCTGACTAAACAGCTAAATTCTACGAAAAAAGTTGCTTTGAAAATGTTTTTACAATTTTAAAAAATATTGAAAAATAAAAAAGTTATAGCTGATATTAGAGAATGCAACAATCAACTTTTTCGACGGTCTCAAAACTCCCAATTGCTGGAATAGTTTTGAAGGAGGCTATTAGTTGGTAACAAAATAGTCTAAAACTTTCCCTATTTAACTGTTTTTCTATCTCTTATATTTTCCGAGATCCCAATACATGTATCACCAAAATCGCCCACACTGTATATTGTTTTCTTTATTGTTTTGAATTGAATTGAATTGAGCTACCCTTCGGGTGGTGTTTAAAGTTGTAGATAAGAAATCAAATAGGTTTGCACAAGACACTAATGATTTTTCTAGTTATTACAACATTTCACTTTTATTTTCTGTTGTAAATTTCGTTTTCCACACACTCATTTAGTCTCTTTTCAGCAGTAAATATAGTATATATGTCCCACTAACATATTTATTGCTTGTTCATTTTTGATTATCTTTGTTAATTTTTAAGTTATATTATTAAAAACTCATTAATAACCATCATAGACAATCATTTAAAAGGAAAACTAATATTAATTCAAATGCTTCTTTCTTGCTTTAGCATTTGCAAATTTGGTACTGATAGTTTCTCTACACATTTCCCTTCCTCCGTAGTTTTCTTTTGACAACGAAGTTAAGAGCGCAATAATTTTATTTGCTGAAAAAATGTCCTATCCCATTGAGTTTGGCGCACCTAAACCTTGTCCTCAGGGGTCTATACGTAAATTCACCACTGTTATGTAATCGATATCTCTAAGTGGTTATCATTTTAGAGTCTCCAGCATTTCAAAAGAATATATATGTATTTTGAAAGTAATTTATAATTGCCGCCAATGAATGGATGGTCATGTCATGTCATGAACATTTTACGGGCTACTTGACCTTTATCAATCTACCCCAAAATATTGAAATTTTATCAGTAAATCAATTTTACTCTGGCCTTAGCCAGAACCGAGATATACTGCATTGTTGTTGAAAATACATTGCCAAATTAAGCAGAAGTCGGTGAGGTGGAGCGGCGCGGCGCGAAGCAATCCCGCTCACAAATAAAATACATGTATCTGAATGGACACGCGTCCATTAGGGCCATAGTGCAGAGCGAAGCAGGTCGGAGCGGCTTTGTAGATCTCTCGAGACGACGCGGCGTCTTGCTGCTTCCTTCGCGTCACCGATCTTGTGGACGGCAGAGTGGACTGAAAAGTATCGATTTCGGGAATGTTCGACTGTTTTCGAAAAAATTTTTTGACTCGTGCTTGAGTTTTACATTTTTTATTGTCCAGTCTACAGTAGGTATATATTGTGTAAAACAATTTTGCATTTATCACAGTAAGTTTCACCAATTTAAATTAAGAAAATGCTATATTTTAGTTATAAATATTTTTCATTTAACGAAAGCTATTCATTTATAGATCTCTATAATAAATAACAATTTTAATGAGTCATTACTTCTTCATCCATAATTCTAAAATGGTGACTGCATGTAGTGGACGAACGACCGCTGAAAAAACTCCGCGCTGCGTTACGCCGCTCCGCTCCACCTCACCGACATAATGGACACTCACCTTGTCAAACAATCCCTCGAAAACACCGATCCTCACCTTTATTGACCATATTTGAATATCTCTATTTTTGGTGGTTAATCTTAATGCAGTTTTTGTGATCGTAAGCAAAATTCATGCACTACCGACCGTCGTAAATAGATTTTTAAATTATGGTTGTTTCTTTTATTACCCTTACATTTTTAACACGCTTTTATTAGCTTCACCTGTATGTTTGCTTGTTTGTTTGTTTGTTTGCTTGTTTGTTTGTAACCGACTCTTTGGACTCGATTTTAACCCACTTTAAACGGACAGATTTAATTGAAACTTTGTACACTTATTAAGAACCGGTAACAATACAATAATTTGATAAGTTTATATCATTATCCTGATCAGGATCGCCAATCCTTTCCTCACGTATCCCTGCGTGAAAGCAAAGGCTTAATATGTCAGTAGATTCCATAATTGTTAATTAGCCCGGTGGTCGAGTGGGTTAAGGCAGTCGACGCGAAACGACAGACTCCTCCGGCGTGAGTTCGAACCTCACGGCTGAAATAAAAAAATTTTTTTTTTTTCAGAAATATCTGTTGGATCGTAATATGTTATAATATCAGCATCAATAAGCAATATAAATATAGTTTAAAACAACTAAAAAACACGCTTTCATAGCACATCAAACTAAAAAGTTAAAAATAAATATAGTTTAAAAAAACTAAAAAACACGCTTTTAAAGCACATCAAACTAAAAAGTGAAAAATAATTATTAATATAAACTGAAAATAATAATGAACGAAAAATACTAGTATTATTGTGAAAAAAGCGTGGGGTGCTCGATATACGAAAAATATTGCACAAAGCACCCCACGCTTTTTTCACAATAATACTAGTATTTTTCGTTCATTATTATTTTCAGTTTATATTAATAATTATTTTTCACTTTTTTAGTTTGATGTGCTTTAAAAGCGTGTTTTTTAGTTTTTTTAAACTATATTTATTGTAAATTTCATCGTTCTCGTAATTGCAAAAAAAATGGATATTATGATTTATAAGCAATTTTGAAAACACATTTGAAGGTTTTTTTTGACAACTTTGCTATTTTCAGATATACCATTCGTTACAGAAAAAAATGGCGAATTTTACTTTTATGTTTTAAGTTACCTACAATATTTAAATATGGCTGTCAATTACAATTTTATATAGGGAACGGTTGCGCGTCAAGTCGAAAATCAGTATTATCCAAGGTTCGGAAACTTTATATCAAAATTGATGAAATATTGTTTTCAGTTTTTTTTTGTGGAGTGCCGGTTATAAGAAATTTCGTGATTTGTACCAATACCAAAAATTCTTATTTATTTTTTTTGTTGATTCATTTTCTTAGTGCCCTATGTAATTTGCTCGCTTTGTATTAGAAACGGGCACTCTGGGAGAGTTGAATTTCGAAAAATAAAATGTATTGGCAGTCGTATTAAAATGCTGTAAGCAATGTAAAAGAATCGCCATTTTTGTAACAAATGGTATCTCTAAAAATAGCTAAGCTCTCAAAAATATCTCCAAATATATTTTTTAAAATAATTAAATAACATTTTTAAAAAAATCCAAAAGTTTTTTTAGGAATTGGGGAAAACGATGAAATAAATCTAACAAAAATGTAAGAATTTGGTCACCATGTAGACAGATAAAAGAAACAACTATAATTCAAAAATCTATGTCGACGGTCGATGGTCAATGAATTTTGCTAACGAATCGCCAAAAGCCACACGAGTTTAGCAATTCGTTCTAAAAATGTAGAAATTCAAATATGGTCCATATTTGGCAATATTCACTTCAATTGTGCAGTTTATATTTTGGTATCTACGTTCTTAAAAAATAAAAATTGTACTTATTAATTATAAAAAAAATTATTTTGTAAGTTATGTATGATAGTTACGGAATTATCTTGAACAACCATCAGTGTTATTTGCAAAGAAAAAATCAATTCCCTTTTCTATTAAAGGTTGGTGCGTGTGTGACCAAAAATGTATTTGTATGCTATGGTGTGTATTGATTAAAGTGCAAAGGGCACGTACGCCACTGGATGGCAGGTCGGGCGGGTCTTTGTCTACTCAAGGCGACCTGCTGCTGTCTAGACCGACCGGCCGGACGGATGACTACGCCAAGTACACTCCTCTTGCTCATCCAAAACACGGATAGTATACAATTGAAATATACAAAATTTCTCCTAATAGATTCTGCCCAAGTATTAACTACTACAGTCTGTAAGTGCACAGCAATTTACTGATACGAATGCAAGTATACAGAATATCCTAGATTTAACGTGACATAGTGTAATTGAAAGATAGAGCACACTTAGCTGAGTTAAAATACTTCTCCTTGAATGTTAACTGTTTTTTGAGATATTTTTTGGGCGTTTTATAGTTTTTGACTAAAACTGTAGTCGGTCATATTTCTGGAACGAACGGCTTTAAATATTTGAATAAAATTTGGTACAAATATTATACTCTTTTAGTTCAATCAAAATCAAAATTCTAGGACCGGACACAACTTTTATAATTTTGCTATCAGTGTCTATAACATCACCCTGTATATTATTTTTTGGTAAACGTTAGTAAACGTTTAAAAAGTTATTAGACCAGTGTATAAAAAAACGTCATAATATTTGATGGCACGTTTATCACTTTTCTCCAATAAATTTTTAAAAATATTGATAGACCAAATTTTAAATTCTACAAATAAGGCAATCCACTAGGTAACGTCACTATTTTATTCATTTTACTTACATACCCTACACTAACTAAGCATCTTTATTCTTTTGGACAAGAAATTCATATTTATTGAAAAATTAATAATTCGTGCAGGGCTGAACTCGCTTAAAATTGCATGATTGCCTACATTTTATTTAAATTAGATTTTCACATTATTTACATTATTTATTTATTTATTTTATTTTATTGTCCAACAGAAGTAATCCAATTACAGGACAAAGTAATTAAATAGAGTTGTAATAGTAATTATAACATATACAATTTAAGTGTGTAGAAAATAATAACAATGTAACTAATAATTATGTATATAAAAAAAAAACATATAATAGTATCTAAATATACAAAGAAGTAAAAAGAAAAACAAGGAGACAGCTGAAACACAAAAAAATAAAAAAAAACACGAATAAAGTACGAGTATACTGATCAGATGAAATTACATGGATATAATTAATTATTGAATTCATTACTTATAGAAATAATAACTTTTTGATATTTGCAAAAATGTAGCTAAGCTATAGTGATTAATATCACATAAATGAGAAATTTTATTAAAATTCAGACACATAATATGCATAGGAAACTTTATGAGAATATTTGTTCTACTACTCGCGAAGTAAAACGTGTGCACTTGCCGCAAGTTAAGTCTAGGAGCCAGGAAGTTAACATGAGAAAGTAATTCGAGTGAATCAATAATTAAAAATTTTGTAATAGTTTATATAAAAATAAAAGACTAGAAATAACCCTTCTATGTTCCAGAGATGGAACATCAAATCTGGAGAGCAAATCCACATTATTGTATCCTCTATCAGGATAGATATCGTCAGTTTTGAAAGCTAAGAATTTTAAGAAACGCCTTTGGACACTTTCAAGAGAATTCTTGTGTACATTTTAATAAGGATACCATATCAGTGATCCGTATTCAGGTTTAGAGCGAATTAACGTAAAATAAAGAACTTTTAGTGCAGACGTGTTGGAAGAACAACTACAATTCCTTATAATAAAACCTAGCATTTTCAATGCTGAAGAAGTAATTTGTTGAGTATGATTTGCAAAAGATAGTTTTTTGTTAAAAAGGATTCCAAGATCCTTCACTAAAACACAGCGAGAGAGTGTTAGACTATTGTATGTGTAATTGAAAGTTATTTGCTCGCTGTTACGTGTATATGAACATACTTTGCATTTGGAGGCATTCATTTGTAGTTTATTTACATTGCACCATTCTTTTACCGCATCAGTTTGTAATTATAAGTTTACACAGTCATCAAGAGTCCACAATGGCATATAACTTCAAATCATCAGCAAAGAGGAGGCTATTACAGTTTAAGATTTCCGTAAGATTATTAATGAATACGATAAATAAGAGTGGTCCTATGTTTGACCCCTGCGGCACCCCAGACGTTGCAAGGTAAATGTCAGAATCATACCCGTTATAGGCGGCATATTGAGCTCTATAATCTTTAGATAAGAAGTAAATAAGAGACACAGTGTGTTACTAAATCCATAACTATGTAACTTATTTAGCATAATGTAATGTGCAATTCGATCAAAGGCTTTCGAAAAGTCTGTGTAAATTATATCTACTTGGCCTCTCTGATCCATAGTTTCTGAGATATACTGATTAACTCTCGCAAGATTTGAAATTGTTGAGGGTTTTTCAAGAAAGCCGTGTTACCTGGGTGATATAAATGGTTTGAACTGTGGATAGATTTCAACGTATAGTAATATTTCAAGGACTTTGGTGAAGTTACATAATATAGAGATAGGTCGATAGTGTTCAATATGGTCTGGGGAATCGCATTTTAAAACTGGACATATCCTTGCTGATTTACGCGGGGAAATGTGCCCTCCTTAATGATTATATTAAATATAAGTAAGGGAGGAACAAAAGCAGACGCACAATCTTTTATAACAAAGCTTGGAATGAGATCGTGGCCTGAGGTCATTTTGTTTGGTAACTATTTTTATAGCATCTCTAATATTATTTTCAGTAAATAAATCTACGTTAATACATGGATAATTCGTATGAAATAGATATTCATTTTCATCTGGAACTTCTGACTTGGGAAGATAAACACTACTAAAATAATTGGCAAAGCCGCTCACTATAGCAGTTGGATTATCAAAATTTGCATTATTGAAATATAAATTACTAGGTATTCTTGAAGACCCTTTTTTATATGACATATGACTAGAAATTCTTTGGATCATTTGATATGCTATTTTCCACATTGCAAAGATAGTTATTATAGGCTATTTTTACTTGGCTTTTAATAAGAGCTCGCATTCTTGAAAATTCTAGATAGTAATAGTGATAGTGATCCATTAGAGTTTTTATATTTTTTTCTATATATAATTTTAGCTGAATGTTATGTATGTCTATCAGAGGTGTACCAAATGGGATAATTTCTTTTACGATTCATATAACGGAACATGTAAATCCAGTATAGAGTAATTTTTTTATAGAATTCATCACACATATTGTCGACATTAGAATAATCATATAAAAATGTCCTATCAGTATAGAGAAAGAGTCATACAAACTGTGAAAATTTGCTCTTAAAATTATTATTATTTTTGAAATACATTAATACTAAATTTTTCAAGTTCATTACTAAATTGGAATACCTTTGAAAATGTATGTATTTGATATATGGTGATTTGGAAAATGTGTACTCTTTTTCCAGCTCTCCCAGTTCTCTTGCAAGAACAATACACAAGAATATTATCTTAACCATATAAATAGGTCCATGAGGAAGGTTAGAAGTTTATTTAAGTTTTCTTAGGCGTTTTAACAGATTTATTACAAAGCATCAGGTCTATGAATATGTGGTTTCAGCATGTTGACCCTAGACCCCATTTTCTGTACTAGTCAGAAATCGTCTGAATCAGCATCATCCCAACAGATTGATCGGTCGAAGAGTTCTGGTTAACTGGCCACCAAGGTCTCCTAATCTTACACCTCTGGACTATTTTTTATACGGCCAACTGTCAGAGATGTACAATGAAGAGTTCGATACACGGGATGTACTAGAAAAACAATATTAATCTATGTGATAACATTAGAATTAACCCGGAAATGATTGATATATCAGTGAAAAACGTGTTAAAGCTTTCTGAAAAATGTATGGACACTGGGGGTAGTTATTTTGAAAATTTGTTGTAATTTTAATTAATTGCATCGTTCTGAGAATTACTTTTTTTTTAGTTAAGTGTTGTAAGTTGTTGCTTAATAAGTTCCATTTTGACTTTATTTTGTCAAAATAAAATTGCCAACTTTCATAACATTTTAATATTATTTTCTATAGGTGTTGTTTAATAACTAATTTTGATTTTGCTTATTAATACAAGCCCCATTATTAACATTATTTTTTTTTCCTGAAAGAAATGGAATATACTATATTTTGAATGGAACTTAAAAAAGCTTAGAAACGCTGCATATAAAAAAAACAAATAACAAGGTCTTCTTATTAATATTAATTTTTTAGTCTCTTATTATTGAATTTCAAAAATGATTTACATAATATGAATAACAAATTTAAATAAAATGTACTTCATAATGGAATTTTAAGCATATCCAGCCCTGCAGGAACCATTAATTTTTCAATAAATGTGTAATTCTTGTCCAAAAAAAAAATGAGAATGTTCAATTAGCGTAAAGTATTTAAGTAAAATAGTGATGTTAGTTAGCTGCCTAATTTGTAGTATTTAAAATTTGGTCAACCAGTATTTTTGAAAATTCATTAGAGAATAACATTGAACATGCCACCAAATATTATGACATTATTTTATACATTGATCTATTGACCTTTTAAACGTTTACTAATATTTAGCAAAAAATGATACACAGGGTGTTGTTATCGGCACTGAGAGCAACATTATAAAAATCGTGTCTGGTCCTGGAAAATTTCGAATGAATTATGATTTTGACTGGACTGAAACAGTAAAAAATTTGTACCAAATTTTATTCAAATATTTAAAGTCGTTTCAGAAATATGGCCAACTACAGTTTTAGTCAAAAGCCATAAAATGGTTAACATTAAATTGTAAGTTTGGGAGTGTTTTCAACTCAGCTAAGTCTGCTCTATCTCCCATTACACGATGTCACTTTAAATCTGCGACACCCCGTTTACAGACTTCGTAATTCTCATTTATTTAGTTTCCTAATTACTTAAAAATATTCTAATATGTTTGAACTCGAACGTGCATCGGTTGTGTTATGATTTTAACAATTGTTCCACTTCTCCAGATTTATTAATTATTATTAATACACATTACATAACCTCATTCATTACATTACTGTATACGAATACTGAATGTTCTGTTTTCAAAGATTTGTAAGTTAACTATGATTTTTTATTAATAATATTGCAACACTTTTTCTATTGGTTAGCAGGTCTATTTTTTGTTGTAATTGTTTAAGTTTTTTTTTGTTAATTAACATTTGTTATTAACAAATTCCCAGAATTTTTATTGCTTGCCAAAAATCCAACAATCCAACTATGATGAGTATTTTTTATTAATTAGAAATACGAATATTTTATTTAGTGTCATTTTATGAATCTAAATAATTATATTTCCTATTATATAAAAAAAATCGCATCAGTATTGCCTTTACCTTTATATATTAAATCTATATGGTATTTAGGATGAATTGTTTTCGTTTTTCGATATTACTAACACCACAATTTTAACAGCGATTTATATATTTAAATTGGGTGAAAACCTGGTGAAAACGCAGCCTTAATGTATGTATGCGATAAAACTTCCTAATATAGACGACCAATGATTATGAAAGATAAATCGAGAATTAAATCTTATGATTTTAAAGTTTAGATCGCATGCATAGGATGCGCATTCTGCTCATCAACACCAACTTGATTTAACGAGGACGGCTGCTTGTCTTCCTGTATGTATCTCACACAAATACGCTAACTTCTCAGGTACTCCATAAACATCAGTTACAGGTCACTGCCGTAAATTTAGTAATTAGTTTTTTCACCAAATGAGTATCGCATTTGGCAATAGACTAATCCAAATTTATTGTAGAAAAGAACAAATGTTTTATTAATACTGCCCCAAATTGATGATGGTCGCACCCACAGACCACATAGACTTGGCGTATTGAGTATTTAGTACGGTACCGAGCGTGCCATAAATCGGGGAAGCGACGTGTGGTAAATTAGGTGGGCGGGCGCTCTTTCTGCAGGCCCGCATTTAACCTTTTCATATATAGCTATTAAATTGAATTCTTTTAAAGTATATTTATGAAGAAAACATAATACAATTATTTTATTTAAATAGTATAAATACATTAAGCAAATGTTTATTGCATTTTATATAATTTTTAAAATAGAACACAATATAAGTTAACAATATTTTTATTGATATTTTCTATTTTGTTCTTGACCGTCGATTTCAAATAACTTGATTTGTATTTCTTGGGATTCGGTCAGTTTGATTAAAAAATTATTTTTTTTCCTTCTTACATTTCAGTTTTATTAACCATCATCAGAGACTACAAGTTTTTACAAAAAAAATGTTTTATTTTACTTGCATTTATTAAAGTTTATTTTTTAATTAATAACTAAATTTACATCGTTCTGTTTGCTTCGAGTGTTTTGACGCAACTAAAGTTATGAAGTATGTTACAGTCTATCTGGTGTTTCTTGGTTTGTTTATGTTATTTGAGATAAGTCTTAATTTATGTAGGTAAAGATTTTACAAATTTGCTAAGTGTTATGTGAAATTATGGAAAGATGCAAAGAAATTAAAATTATCCCCTTATAATTAATGTAACAAATTGAAGTATGTTTCGTTTAAATTTTCTATCAGTGCAGTTGTTTATTGTGTTGTTATGTCTTTTAATTTGCAGCATTTCATGTACTGACCGAATCCTAAGAAATACAAATCAAAATATTTTTATTAAAAAAAATAACAAAACAATTAACAATAATTTATATTATTCCCCTTTAAATAAAGTTAATTTATTTAAAACTTGCCTTTTTGTGGTTTTTACATTATGAAACATTTTTGTAAAATGATGACCTCTAATTTTAATGTAAGTTTTGAAATTGCCCTTATAATTTCAATAATATGATTGGTATTATTAGGGAAATTATCCAATTGGTGAATTTCTAAATCATTAAAATTAAGTATTTGAATTTTGAAACTTTTTTAAAACACTACACATAATTTTAATTTTTAGCTTCAAATCTATTTGAATATTTTTTCCAGTTTTAAAATGTCTTAAATGTTTTTCTGTTTCCTCACATATTTGTATTACATCAGATGACGGATAAATAAGACCACCGCGGTCTTTTACAAATATTAGTTCATGGAAATTTTCCCTGTTTATTGAAAATAAAGCGTTTATACATTCTTCACATTTTAACGATTTTAAAATTGATTTTACCACAAAGCCACTTATATACACTATAATATATTCGTTGTACTCCGACAACTCCAAAGAAAAATTAAAGTTATATTCAGTTTCAGGCATGTCATTTTCTAATATATCATGGGCTCTAAATTTATTGTAAGTTAAATTTATTTTGTCTATTGCAGAACTACAATTTAAAATAGAAATATTTTCCAAAGGAATGCAATTTCCAGAGAATGTTTCTTTAATTTGCATATGAATCAACAATTTTTTATATGCAGATTTAAATTGGCGGCTAGTTGGATTATTATTCCATCCCCCATGCTGTCTGATATTACAGAAAAAAAGAGAGACTATTTAAAATAAGTTACTTTACACATAAGATTAAATATTCTTCCTAATAAAATATTAACTAAGTATTTTAATTTTTATTATGTAGTAAAATAAATATAATAAAATCCGTATGAAAATATTCGAGGTATTTTTTTAAATCAAATGTATTATAATAACATGCATAAAAATAAATATAATAAAATTCGTATAGGTATAGCTCTTTTAAAAAACAATGGCATTAAAATACCATTTTATACAAATGTCGACTTAGTTTTATGTTTGTAAACCACCGAGTTGTAAACTAAATAATTTGAAACAATTTACTACTCCAGTCCTGCAAACATGCTGGAGCGCAGGTACAACATGGCGTAGGCAGATTGCTTAAAATTTAAATTAAATAACAAATAACTCCGTAATTACTACTTACTGAAAAAAAGGAAAAATTTTCACTTACACTGGTACCGGTGTCACTTCGGTTAGGACACACTTCAACAACACATTTACCCTTTATTACATACAAATATTTCATAAACAACAGATGTTTACAGCTCGATTGCATAAATCATACTGATCGCCATGCGACTGCTAGGCACCAGCCAGGCTCCACGGTGGCTTCATGCCTTAGTTCCTTGCAACAAGTCTATGTGGTCTGTGGTCGCACCACACTTTCCATTTCTTGTAATGAAGTAAGTTTTCACTCCATGCATTGTTGATTACATTTTATGATCATCGCCCCTCATGTAAGCCCTCAAAAATCCATTATGTTGTCTATAATTATATCTTGGTATTTTATAATGTCTTTCTTATACCAAAGTATTATTACTAAAATGGTGATTTCATAGCACAACAAACATAGCTTACAACTGTTCTCAAATTCGTATGAAGTGCTGTGGGTGCCACGGAATTTACATTGCGGGAAGTTTACTGTCATCATGCGTAATGCAACAAGCGTAGATCAACAGTCGATACCTGATATTTTCCCTCATCAGACTAATCGACCTTATCAACATTGCACCTATCCTATTTTTGAAAATATAGAACGATCTAAACGACCTTCATCAACCACATTACGTACTGTTACTAATAATAAGGTAACAAAATTTTCTTACTTTCGACACAAAGTGACGATTGTGATGTTTGCTTTGATAATAAAACCGACCTGATATGATTGCGATTTCATGCTGACATGTAAATTTACACTCATTTTTCATATCGAGCTCAAATAATTCCATTTTTCAATTTTATTTGCAAGAAAGTAATCAGAATAAAAAAATGCAAATTTCATTTGAAGCTGCAAATCGTTTCCTCAATTTCAGAAGTTGTATGTCGCCATTAGCATCAATAACAGTTTGATATTGTGGAGGCATACTGTCAGTGAGATTATTGATGTAATCCTGAGAGATATTGGCCTAAATTCCTGAAATGATTCTCTCAAGTCACTTATTGTTTGCGGATGAGTTGGTGATCACGTATGTTTCTTTTAAACATATCCCACATGTGTTCAATGCGATTGAGGTTTGATGACCTCGATGTGAGTGGAAGTGCTGGAATTCCAAGGTTTCGCAGTAAGTTAGTGACGATTTTTGCATGAGAGGATGGGAATTATCATTCAAGAAAAAATATTCTCACTGGTAGCACCAAGAAATTGAGAAATAATGTTGTTTATAATATTTTCAACGTACACTTGAGCTGTCATCGTTCTCTCAACAATAAGCAGGTCAAATCTTCCTTTGAAACATATGCCTTCCCACACCATGATTGAACCACCATCGCCATAAGAATAGATTCCGTAAACTTGACGATTTCTGGCCTAATCCAAACCCTAACTCTGCGATCATCTGAAAATCTACTCACTCGAGTTTTATCGGTGAATAAGATAGAACATCATTCATCTCGCCACTCGCCATTCTAATCTCGCTCGTTTATGATGTACGGTCAAAGGAACTCTTAAATGTTTTTTAGAATCAGTACTCGATCCCTTAACGGTTTGAATCATTTCTATAAATACACGTACTCCATTAACATTAGGTTTGTTCGTAGAGCAGTTTTCAACCGTTTGAAACTGTCAGAAGCATGCGCACATTGTTGTAGAGATGTGCTTGTTTATACAAAAGTTTTATAATGCAGAACTCTCATAATAATCGCATCTCTATAGTCATGAAACTATCACACATCATCTCTACGAACAAAGCTATTGTCTAATGCATTTGTTATGTTTCTTGAGGTACAGCATCTCTCTAATATTAGCAATCAGACAGATGTAGTGGTCTTGAGTTGCATTGGTTTTTCTTGGACTTCTAACCCTCTCAGATGCTAATTCAGTGTTTTGATATCGTTAAATAAAGTCGAGAAATGACAGTTTGAAATACATTGAATTCCACAGCGACTTTTTTTTTTGTAGTTTTTTATTGAATTGTTTTGTGTCTGCCTAGCGGAGATAGGTATTTCGGAGCACCTGTGGAATGTGGTAAAATTTGAAATATCCTTAACTTTCTTGGAATAGTTCATATCTAAGATACACAAACTGGGTACAAAGAAATATACTTTGAGTACTGCCATTATTTGTAGCTGAATGTTTCATATGAATATATGTAAATAACAAATAAATCCAATACCATACCACAAAAGGTAACAGTGGTTAAGGTGCACGGAAAAAAATCTAAACTGTATTTAAGACTACTATTCTTAAATTAAGACATTATTGTACTCATATCCGCAAGAATAGGTTTTTGCCATCAAGGGAAACGTTATTCTTAAAAGTCATTATCTTAGTCTCCTTCTTTTAATGATAACTAATATTAACTTTAGAATAATGGTTCTACTTCAGCTAAGAGGACGTTTCGAGCAATATTCAATACTAACTTATACTTAATCTAAGATTTCATTTATTCAGTTCAAAAGTAGAGATATTGCCATCTTTTACATTTAATACTTAATGTAAGGAATATGTCATTTCGTTCAACAACTGTATTATTTAAACAAAACTGATGAATTACTTGAATCAATAAATATTTGATGCTGACTAAAATCTTTTCTTTCTTGATTTAATATTGCGATCTATTAAATTTACCACTTAATGTAAGGATAAATTTCATTTCGTTCAACAATTGTGTTATTTAAATAAAAAATTTTTCCTTTTCTTATTTGGAACTTACTACCACATGAATAATTCTCGTTATCTAAAAAATATAGTTAGTTACCAGTATGTTATAGAAAAAAATAAACCTCTGCGCTTGTGACTTTACATTAAAAGATTAGTCAGACGGTGTTTTTTGAAACGTTAAGGAATTATATTATTATTTTTTTGTTTCATATTAGTTGTCAAAAAACACCCTCTGACTAATCTTTTGACGTAAAGTTACAAGCGCAGAGGTTTATTTTTTCAGTAACATACTGAGTAACGAACTATATTTTTTAGATAACGGAGAATTATTCATGTGGTAGTAAGTACCAAAAAAGAAAAGGAAAAATTTAGAGAATGCCACAAATATTGTTCAGACAATATTTAAATAAAACTGATAAATTATTTGAATCAAATTTGAATTTCTGGAATTGGCTAAGGACTTTTCAGAAATAAAAGAAGTTTTTATGAAGAATGAGGTTTAAGAAACCAAAAACAAAAAATGTTGCAAGTACAAGTCCATTCGTGAACACACTGTATATGAGACTTCAAATTTACCCCAGGAAGGCACATTATTTATTTATAAGCTTTTAAGTGTTTTATGAATTTTATTCTCTTTCCGATTTGAGGAATAAGTTCTATAATCTGTTCTTCTGAAATTTCTAGTAAATTGTCCAACGTTAGTTAATTTTCTTGACCTAGAAAACAATTATTTATGTTATTAAAGTATAAATAATTTAAACAAATCATTGTAGCTAACTATATAATAGAAAAGAATGCTCGAACTTTCAAACAGGTATAGCATAACAAGTTTTGTACATATGAAACCGAAATTTTTAAGCCCATTTGAATATTCACAAAGTTTCCATGCATATATACAAACTGTAAATAGGCAGCTAAAATACATAATAATTAATATGGTAGCTTAGCATTTTTCGCAGGAACAAAGAACTTTATCCTACACTGATAATAAATTAATATCAATGACTTCTGAAAGTCATTGATTAATAATGTTATATATAGTTACACATCAAGGTGCATGACTGGTAAGTCGCCGTATTCCTTTCAAGGGATGTTAGTAGAGCTCATTTGCAACTCATTTAACTATATGCATAATACAAAACCTAACCGTTTTTGAGATATTTTATTATTATTACTTTTTTTAGAAACTTATGTGTTTTAAAAAACGTCATCGCTTAAGCGGAGATTTCTCACTCAAAAATAGGACAAATAGTTACTATCAACATGGGTCCATTGCTGTTTTGTACTTGAAATGCAGAATGTTGAAGTTTTATTATTATTTCGGTTAATTTTGTAAAGAAAATATATACACCACTGACTTCTTAATTTTAGATGGCACAGTTATGTAGACAGTTAATTGCTGAAAAGAAGTCACCTCTTGATTTTTGTTAGATTTAGGTTTCGGGTAGGAAATAAATAAAATTTTTTTTATGTAGGGTACTTAATATCATTATTATTATTTTTTTTTTAATAGACTTAAAAAAGACTTGAAAAATTGCATTTATCTTCTACACGATGCCGATATCTAAAAAACGTCAAGAGGTGACATTTTTTCGGCAATTAACTTTCTACATAATTGAGCCTTCAAAAACTAAAAAAATCAGAGGCGTATATATTTTTTGCAGTTAATGCAAAGAAAAATAAAACTTCAATATCTCAGAAACGATGCAAAAATGGACGTATGTTGATAGGAATCAGGTATATTTGTCTTATTTTTGAGTGTAGAATTTCCGTTTAAGCGATGGCACATGTTTTTCGAAACACCCTGTATCTCTTTAATTTGAAAACAATGGACGCTCTACCTGTACCTAGTATTTTTATATTATTTATGGAAGCAAAATATAGTTTTTAAAACTTCATACAAACCTCATTCGAAAAGTAATATATGAAGAAGAGAAGTTATTAAATAATTTGCACGTTTAATACATTATGAATATAATATATTAATATATAATAATTTCCTATGAATTTACGATTGAGTTGAATTTTTTTCACAAATGTAGTTTTTTAGCTCGTCTTCTTATCTTATTAAAGTATTTAACCTAATTTTTGTTACATAACTATGTAAACTAACGCAGGAAACTGAAATATTAAAGAAAGTTTTATTATTCTTTTTTTTTAATAAAATATCCCAAAAACTATTAGATCTCTAAATCAATTGCAAATGAGTTCTACTAACCCACCCTCAAAGGAATAAGCCGATTTACCAGTCATCCTGTATATGTACTGTATAATAAAACGCCACTACAATAAAAATGCAGATCTTGACTATAGATTGTATATAATACACAATCAAAAATTATCAAAAAGGAAAATAACTTGGGAAATCTATGCACAACCATTAAACTTCAGATGAATAACTTTTCACCTACAATATAGTGTATAATGTTAATATACTTCTTTTTCAAGTGTAACTTTAAAAGTATAAATTATTTCATAATTATCAACATCTATGAACAAAGTACAGCACACACAATTCGACGCGTAGTAAGTAAGGTATGTCGTCTTTGTTTGGCAAAGGCTTTCTACCTCCCACCACTGCGCGATTCACTTGTTCCATCATTATTTTAGAACACTTCACATTGAGATTAGTAAGTATTCAATCAAGGATAACAGTTATTGGATTAATAGTATGTATAATTCATCCAGCAAAGTTGTTTGTAGTTTTATTCCAAGAGTAGTATTCTTATGTCAAGAAAAACATTTAAATAAGAATTTACTTCAAGATGTCCTTATACTTACTCTCACAGTTAACAGTACTCGAAAGAAGTGTATATTTAATACATACTTATACTTCGAAGGAATCAAACTTATATCGACTTAAAGACTTGCGTTAATGAAACTCAAAAATATATCTGTTCTTGGTTTACCAATTGCATATTATTGACACAATAATAATTTATTATGCCAAGTAATATTATTCTAGTGACAAGTATAAAAATTCAAGAATAATCGATTACTTTGATATAGAATAGTTTTCTTTCCGTGTGGCGTTTGCACTCCCTCGTCGCCAGGATAGCTTTAAATCGCTGTTAAAATGTTTCTGTTAGTAATAGCGAAAAACGAAAACATTAGGTTCATTCTAAATATCATATACTTAGATTTAATATATAAAATTACAGACAATACTGATTTTTACTGCGTATTTTTTTAACCAAGAAAATACGAATTATTTTATTTGGTGTCATTTTATGAAACTAAATAATCCTATTTTCTTGGTTTAAAAAAAATACGCATCAGTATTGCCTGTAATTTTATACATTAAATCTATATGGTATTTAGAATGAACCTAATGTTTTCATTTTTCGATATTACTAACAGAAAAATTTTAATAGCGATTTATAAATTTAAGTTGGATGGTGAAAACGCAACCGTAAGTTCAAAACAGAAAGGTTTGAAAAAGAAAAGGCATTGATTAAGGATATAGCTGCGAGTAATGGATATTCTGTAAGTTTAATTGAAAAATAATTAGGAAACGAAAATTTAAAGAGACACTTCGAAATTCCTCAACCTTTCAAAATAAAAGAGAAAATCCGAAATTTGTATCGATTCCATTCGACCTTCGCTCCATCCGTGATATTGGTAAGATTTTAAAAAATAAGATATGACAGTGGTTCATTCATCGGGAAATAAACTACAACAACTTTTAGGCAATCCAAAAGACAAAATTCAAACAAACGAAAAGACGGGGATTTACGAAATTAGCTGTAAGGACTGTAATGAAAAGTATGTTGAACAAACAACCATAAAATAGATATTAGCAATTTAAAATTAATTAGATATGTAACAAATACTAGACAGCTGGATGCATTTGAAAACTTGGAAATCACAAAGTATAAAAATAGTATGAATAGTGACAGAGCGACTATCCCAAATAGGTTAGTGGGTCGCGGTTCACCCAACCGTGACAATAGTTTAGGTATAAATAGGATACATTGTTAACATAAGGTTAATTTTAATCATCTCCAGATGATGCCAACTTGGATGGCGAAACGCGCGTCGAGTGCAGTGTATAGTGTTTTGGTGTTTCGTGGAAAATACGTCAGCGTTATCTTCACATCAAAGGTTCCAACCTACTCCAGAATATGTATTGTATATTACCATTTACTCCATATAATCTTCAAAATTAATTTTTATAATTTATTGTAGATTTGAAATAGCTGGTGACCACCAGCGAAACGTCATCAAATATATTATGTAAAACATAATAATTTTCCTTTTTTTACTGCGCCAATAAACCCAAAAAAATCCAAACAATTTAAATACATATTATAGGTATTTACTAAAATTCTAATAAAATATCGCTGACAAAATCAGTTTGAGATGCATGCGCGATCCTCCGTAGTGCGTTATAGGAAAAGGCAGGACAAATAATATTATCATTCATCGGTGATAATGAATTTTTCTATTTTTCCAGTTTTTAAATTTCATTTTATGTAAATTTTTTAACTAAAAAATAACAAAACAGCGAGGATATTTCAGTGTTTTTGCAGTAAAACAGAAAAAAAACGATACAAAGAAATAAGTTTGACGATCGTATAGAAGGGATAGCAGATAAGTATTTGAAACTATGAGATTGGCCAAATGCATAATATTTTAAATTTAAGAACAAAATCAAAATTCAGACACTAATGCTTATACGAAATATATTAATTGGTACATTCATATTGCCAGGTGTATATACCGTGTGTCCGAAATCGATGCTTACCATTGGAATCTCGGAAACGGGAAGAGCTACAAGGTCGGTTAAATGGGATAAGTTTTTGCAAATTTTTTGCTGATTTCATAATTCCATTAAGAATTCACGGCTAACTGAAACCGATTTTCCAAAAAACGAAAATTTTGTGATTTCTCTTTTCGGCTGTAGCCAAGTAATCCTTGGTCAGACATGTTTTAGACTTTTACATTATTAGGACACTTTTTGATGACTAATATTTTGGTCTAGAAATGAATGCTCGATAGTTTTTTGTTTTCGAGATATCAGAAGTAACTTTTATTTTTCTTATGGCAGCTATATTGGATTTTTCGTTTTTCAGATTGCCCTTAAAAAGAGCTTTCAGATGATGTATCACATGCCGAGAAAAAATTGTTTTTCAAGGGATTAATTTAAAAAAAGTTATCCATTGCTTAAAACAAAACAAAATAGTAGGCCATGGAAAATCAAAAAGTTTTTGTAAAGCCACAAGATACAAGGAAGGCGACTAATTACTATCTAATGTACTTAAAATCTACTGTAAATTGCTTTATTTGTACAATTTTCTAAAAAATTTTAAACTATCATTAAGGTTTTATTTGTCATAAAATTGTCAATAAAGTGTTCAAGATTTGAACAAAGAAATCCTCTTCATCAAGGGCATCCTTGCATCCAAAGTAGCTAGTAATTAGTAAAATTTGAAAAATGGTTTTCTAAAAACGACCAAATTCACACATAACTTTCAGTAAAATGCGATTTAAAAAAAATAATAAGAATTACTGTTAGTTAACAGTTGTTCACTAAATAGTAGTGGCATTATTGTAAATTGTTCAAGAATACTTATTATTACTGTTCAAAAGTGTGATTATTGCCAAATGGCGCGCAAATTCTCAAATGAAGAAAAATTTGATATGTTAGAATGTTATTTAAAAGTTTAGAAATTCGCAAAACGCATCGGCTTCCTATCTACAAACATTTCCTGAGATAATGCAACCACATAGAACAGTTTTTGGAAGAATTGTAACCAATTTGTTAAATTACGAGAGTTTTGATAATAAAAGAGACCGGTATGATATTGATAATGTTGACCGCACAAATAAATATTCTCGAAGCTGTTAATGATCCTCGCATATCAGTGCGACAAATTGCAGGTGAAACAAATATTCCGAAGACAACTGTACACAAGACATTAAAACAAAGGAAATATCTGTACAAACCTACGATTGTATAAGCTTTAAACAATAATGATTTTGGTAAAAGACTTGAATTTTGTCGTTCAGTCGAGATTTATATGGATCGATGAAAGTTGAGTCTTTAAAAAGCACAATTATCACCACTGGCCCACAGAAAATCCGCATGTAACTACGCAAAGAAGATTCCAAACTAGGTTTGGATTCAATGTTTGGTGTGGAATGATAGATATTACCTTTTCTCTTCCTATTCTACTCCTATGATCTGCCTATAACCCTTTCCTTAATTATTATTTTTAGATCACCATTTAATTGGCCCATTCATTTTTCACAACAATTTAACGGGAGCAGTCTATCGTGAACTTCTAGAAAATCAAGTTTTATCCAAGATAAGACAGTTTTTTACAGAACAAGAAATAAACGAATTGTGGTTCCAACAAGATGGCTGTCCTGCACATAATACTAATAATGTTAGACGAATATTGCAGGAAAATTTTGGTAACCACATAATTTCAAATAGAGGACTAGTATTGTGGCCTCCCCGCTCACCTGATATAACTCCTCCTAATTTTTATTTGTGGGGTACGGTGAAAAATGAGGCGTATGACTTTGAAAGCCCGGAAATTATCGATATTTTGGAAGACAGAGTTAGGGATGTTTTCGGCACAATAAATGCCAATACTCTCAGAAGAGTAATCAGCCCAGTTAGCGTAGATGCCAAAAATGTGTTCAACTAAATAAAGGTCATATTGAACAATTTTATTAAATCTTCTTACATCTTTACTATCATTTTTTCTATTATGTTAATTTGCTGTTATAAAAAAATGTTTACCATATCGATTATTTTCAGTATTTTAACAGAAAATTAAAATTATTTAAACATGTCGAACTGGTAACCTTAATATTACTGTTATTTTTTATAATGGTTGGTATTAGGTATATCCAAGAAATCTAAATGAAAATAAAATTTGCTAAAACTTTTGCCATTTAACCGACCTTGTAGCTCTTATGGTTTCAGAGATCGCAATGGTGAGCACCGAATTTGGAACACACGGTATACAAGAGAAATCTAATAATCTGAATGTAAACAAAAGTATGTAATTACAATTATTTACATTACTATTTTTCTTTCAGGATTTTGTATTGCTGCAAGCTTACATCTGCACTAAAGTACTTAATCGTTATTTGCCTTATTTTAGTTACAATTCGGTAAAAAGAGTAATGTATAAATAGAAATAACGGCAGGTTGTAAACTTGTAAAACTTTTTTCATTTGTAATTTGTGCGGCTGTATCTACGGACTAACTTGTATGAAAATACTGTGAGCCTAAATGATCAAACATAAATAGATTAAGAACTACATGCCTTATTTACCAGCCTATGAGTAGTTAATAAAATACACCATGTATGTGAATTAATATTTCTTCTCTTCCATCGATGGTTCCAAAATTCCAGTATTGACATGCATAACTCCTTAAATAAGTAAAGTTTACTCTTTGAGGTCAATGATAAAGCCATGATATTTAATTTTTATAATGATTACATAGAACTTTTAGTTCAAAGACCTGCAATTCGTCATCCTTAAAATTGTATGGGTATATTTACCTTGAAATAGATAAAATGAAGTAGGTATATTTATTTTCTATTACCTGTTTCTAGTAGTGAAATACATACTACTATAGTTGATACAATTAGAAAATGCAATAAAAAATTTCTTACAAAACAATTGTAATTGAACCCGTGTCGTTGAACATTTAGCATAGCAAACCACTTCACTACGAATATAACCGTTGTTGGAACCATGTTTTTTCCGGAAATTCCTAGGATGAATTCAAAATTTTATTACTTATAATTTTTTTTGCTGATATCATATCTTATCGTTTTATTTATTTAATGATTAATGAATACATTTTTAGTACCTTGCCTATTACTATATATTTTCTTATTTTTTTTTTTTAATATCTGTACAAATTAGATAAATAATTGTATCCGTATGTTCAAATATACCTCAAGGATTGCCACAAATGAAAATCTAGCAAATGTTTCAAACGCGTTAATTTTATTTTCTAGTAGACATATACATATTACAATAATTCATTATGTGTTATTTTGTACCGTGAGTTCGACACGTAAATTAAATTTTCTTAAAATTATATTAAAGTGATTTACATATGTACATCATCGAAGGCTAAATGGCCATTTCGTGATTTATATTTTTAATTTTTGTGTATTACAATGTGTGTAGATTCTGATCAGATTTCTTAATTAATTTTATAGCGTAAACCACTCCTGGACACTGCTTCACGTTAAAGTATATTATTATTGCTATAATGACTTATTGTTGCTTTTACCTTGATTGTGGAGATAATCTGGAAAATTCCCGATCTGATCCCCTAATTTAATTATACTAAGTTTTCTTTACATTAGTTTTAATAATAAATCAGTTTCTATACCAGTACTAATTTTAAACCTGTTTTTATTATCTTAATGGGTGTCAAAACCCTCTCCTCTATAGTTACCATCAAAAATTATTCCATAACATCATATTAATTATTGCTTGTTATCGTCGAAAATGAAAAAACGAGCCGTTACCATTTTATCGATTTCTTTGTACCAATATCTAAAATAGTGATGCAGCAGTTAAACCAAATGGTCCCTTTGTACCCAGAAAAGGTTTTTACCCCTGTAAGATGGATGTGATTTATTTTAAAGGCGTCCTTTGTATAAGCTTCTCGTAAAAGTGTCAGTCTAAATTTAGGTTTGTGTTTTAAACTCCAAGAAGAATTTGTTGTGCACAAAATATAATTTTAGACGCTTTATGTATATCAGTCGCTAAATTAAAATATATTTAGCATTGGACTATAAATCTAAAAACACAAATTTGCTGTGTATTAAGTCTGATGAACTCGATACGTACCTATCTAAGTTTGGAATGTATTTTTGCCAAATATCAAACTGCGTAGGTACAAAAATGTGTAGCAGGTAAAAATAGTTCAACAGCAGACGTTTCCTATGATTTTTACAAAGGGGACGGGACCATGATGCTATGAATGTAACCTTGAAAATTGTGGGAATCAGTTTGAAATGTTTATTCTTATAATATAGTAATGTCTTTAGTGTGTTTACATAGTTTTAATTTTAGGGTTTAGAGTAATTAGATGAGGCAGGCAGTGAAATTAAAAGTTCATAATTTTGACATATTTCTAACTCAGATGCATATTGATTAAAAGATACAGGCATATCCGGGTATAAAAAAATAAACATGTAAATTAAATGCGTGTAAACAGTGGATCAAAAATAGAAATGCAGCTTCCCGTCAAAAGTAAATGACAGCTAATAAATGTCATCGTTGTGCAAATAGCTTGAGGTTCCTATATCGATTAGAAAGAAAGCCAGTTTGTCTATATACAAGGTGTTACGAAAGTAACACATGAAATCTCCTAGGGCATGTTTCTTGAGCCAATTCTGTATCGCTCAGTATAAAACATATCCTATTTGAAGTTCTAATATGTAAGCAATCAAATGTGTGAGAATGAAAGGGGCCAAGTCCTAGTAGGATAATATTAAGAAATTGAGAAGATAGATTTTTTAAAGAACAAATTTTTTTTACCTGTTTTTTGTTTTTTTTTACAACTTTTAATATATCAAACTTGTGTATTTTTTTGAGTACTAAAGCCACGAAAACAACTCGTTAAATATTTTTGGAACATTGGAAAAATTAAATAGATAAATTTATGGACTTGGGTCAGGTATTTTCAAAATACAAAATACCATTTTTTGTGGTAAAAAGTACTAACAAATCTGTTATATCTATGCATAAGAAAACTTTGACCGGGTATAAAAAAACTAAAAATGCGCAACATTGGACATATTACAAAAATTTGAGGAACTAAACAAATATTCGAGCTGAAAAAAAAAGAGTTACTGGAAATTTTATATAAATATATGTATGTAGATTCAGGTAGAACATTGTGGAAAAAATTGAATGATTTAAATATTTATAATAAACCCAAAATTAATAATATACCTGTCGAACTAAATAAGCCTAATGAAATTAATAATTACTTTATGGAACACCTACAAGGAAGTACAACACCTGATACTAGTTTATTACACAATTTTACAAAAGCAATTTAAAAAGTAATTTTGAGTCGTTGTTTAAATTTGATTTGGTTTCAGAAAATTTAGTAGGTCCATATATAAATATTTACTCGAAATAAAATCAAAAGCTATTGACTCTAATTCAATAAGTATTGGCATGTTTTTATATTTAACTGATATTGTCAATACTTGTCTTAGAGGCAACGTCTTTCCCAATGCTTGGAAAATTTCACGTGTAGGTGCACTGCCAAAAAAGCGGGAAGCAAGGTCATTCAATGACCTGCGGTTCCTGTACTATCTAAGGTTGTTAAAAAGATAGCAAATTTTCAGATCCGCAGTTACTTCGGCAAATATAATATTTACCTATTTATTACATTTATTAGAAGCATTTTTGTAACATTATTTAAATGCTGTTTATTTTGTTTAAATTTTTAGTTCGACAGCGTAACGAAGCTGAGAAACCACAAGAAAGTGGTCTAGATCTCGTATAAACAAAATTTTAATTTTAAACCACCAAAGAAGTAAACAATTCTTATGAATTATTTTTGTAAAATGTTTATTTTTCGAGAGTGTGTACGCGGAAATGGATATATGTACATATCTCTACATACCCTGTAAACGGTAATCCTCCTGGGTCTCTCTCTGCTCTTAGGTATACATATTAGTGCAATGGTTATATTCTTGCGCAGTCGCTAATTTTTTTTTATCAGCTATAGCAATTTTTATTCAAACCATCGACCGATTTAATAAACTTAATGTTCATACTTATTGTGTGTATCTATCGCAAAGCAAATCCACTGTGCAACTAATTTGTCTTCTTTTAAATCGTGCATGTAATTTTTTATTTCTCTACATGTTAGCTTGTCCTCATTCACAGTGGTTATTGAATTAAACCAATAAACTCTGAGCGGGAAGTTCAAGAGTTTATCCTTCAGCTGAATTTTTGTTAACAATTGTACGTCTGAAACAAATGAATAGTATTTCGTATATCCAAGAATTTTTAAAAATAAAGTTATTAACCACCGAAGTAACTCAAATGTAGGATTTGTGTTAGATAAAGAGAGCTGTGGTTCTACACTTTATTGTGAAAATCAAATCAAATATTGGTTATTGATAGAAACAGCACCGTTTCAAGTTCAGCCTTGTTTACAATTTTCCTAATTCTGGAAAAAGTCTCAAGTAAAATATCACAACAGACAATAGCTCGTGTTTCGATATATATTTTTTTTCTAATGGAGATTTTATCCCCGAGAATTTTGACCGTATGATTGGAAAATCATTTTCTACTGAATTACCTAAATGGTTTTAACACGGCAGTGTGACCTTAACGTTAAGTGGAAAGAACATTATTAAGTCAAATCACGACCACATTAGTTTCCACAGTAGTTCTTGAAGTGAACAAATCCTTCCTTTCTTGTTAACTATGCATAATATTAACAGGTATTATTGATTATGATTAGTATTCAGCATATTATCATACATATTGCAAACAGGTAATTACATTAATATAATACATTAATGTTAAAAAAAACTTTTTTTTTCAAGTGTGTTTCTTTAGTAATATAATGTGTTAGAAAAACAAATAAAAATTGTTTTTCCTTTATAAAACCATAGCAAACTCGCAAATTTGGATACTGTTGACACAGCCTGATAATAGGATCATATACGGCAATAAAATTTTTCGTAATAAGTGGAAGTTATACCGTAATTTGACTGAATTTTTATAAACAATTTAGGGTAAAGTGGAATACAGTAGTTTGAGATAAAGTATAGTCGGGCCGCTGTAAGATTACAACTTTCTTCATAACGAGTCCAAGCCATAAATAATTTTATTCATTTTATTTGTTTCAATCCCACGCTACAATTATTATCCAACAATAAAGTTGTAAATAAGTAGCTTATGCGTATAACTATTAAATTATTTTGGCTTTGACAGTTTAAAAAGAAAATTGCAACCTTACAGCGGCGTGACTACCTGAATATTTAAATGCTTTTAATTTAATTTTTGGATCGCTCTTCAAGATTGGATTGAATTTTTTTTTATATTCGAGGTCGGTTTAGATTTTAGTTTGAAATTGGAAATTCGCTCATGAAGAGTATCTTATGATACTGTAATGTAAATTTCAAACATGTTATAACCCATTTTGAATGCTACTAGTATATAAAACTTTTAAAAATTATTTGTTGCATATTTTGTTTAGGAGTAATTTGAGTAGATTAATTTAAATAGATAGTTGGCTTGGTGGCAGTTCTTGATTTTTTTTTATCATTTAGTGATCATTAGTCTATTTCTGCCATCAAAGCCAAGACCAGGAATTTTGTTGATTCCCTACTATGTCGTGGACAGAGATCTTTAAGGTGCATCAATGTCAAATCTACAGTTTGACTGCGTATCTTTTGAAAGATGGTGTATCGTGTCCTCTGATCCACTATACCTGATGATTGATGAACTCAACTAGACTCGGATTTAAACCCGTGCACCTGCCTGGAAGAAGAGGACTACGACTTCTGGCCCAATTATTTCTGAAAAATTGGAACCAAAATCTTTTATCTGCCATTTGTCGTTATTGCCAATTTAACAATTTGTAAAGGATTTTACATTTTCAAAAATGTTCGTTTTTTAAATTAAGCGTTTTATAACTGTTCGCACCAATATTGTTAGGTAAACTCTAAGTTTGAACATAGCTTTTTAGACTTTAGAATTTTCGCACGTTTTTAAACAAATGGTAGTCTGATCGCTATCACTCTCATTTTAATACTAGATATATCCACACACATGGTTTGCAAGAAAAAAAAATTTAAAATAATTTAGTCGATTTTCTGTAATAGATATTTAGCCTAGAATTAAAATAGGTTTTCTGTAAATATTTGTTGATCAAACTGGCAGAATAAAATTTCGTAGTTGGCTAAGACAAAGCAAAACTATATTCTACGTCCCCTCGCAGGTTGTAGACTAAAAGTAGGTGGTGATGGTCTTTTTCAAAGCTTGCAATAAACTTGTGTATGTGAATTCTATTATCATCCGTGTTATTTCTATTTTGGACTTCATTTTACCCACCAACTTTCCTCAGTCCAAATTTTCTGAATCGACAATGCGTATCAACAAAAACTTGCTCATTAGGAACCCTTTGCGGAAAATGTTGTCGTAAGGCTACATGAGAACGTCCATCGCAGAAACCATAAACAAAGTGAATGTCCACATACTAGCTATTTGAAAAATATCGGCATTTTTTTTCTCTTAAACATAAAACAACTTCTACAACTACTACTGACCAAATTGATTGACAGGCACAAATGACATTCAAATGATTATTTACGTATTTCCATGGCTAATTCAAAATAATATCTGCTCTATAGCGGGTTTGCATGCTTTTGAAAAAACTTAATATCTCTGAAAATATGATATTAAACTAAGATCTGTAAAAGCGCGTCTCAATCTAAACGGATTGAGGATTTTAAAAAAATTGAAAAATTAAGTGGCATACTTTTTTCTTAAAATAATTCCGGTCTAATCTCGTTGCATACCACTGGTGTAACATTTGCATGAACATAACTTCAATAAACTACCCTACATGATGAAGGTATGCATACAAAATTTTGTTTAATTTGCTCCTTTTTCCTTGAAAATATGTTGAAAAAATGAATTTTTGTAAATTTTAACATCCTATATCATTCTTAGGAATCGAATGAGCGGTACATATTAATGTCATATTTTTTCCGAATCCATAATAACCAGGAGAGTTTTCTTCCAAATTATTCAAGATTAAAACTGAATCACCCTGTATAGATAATAAAATTAAAACAAATATACATATTGCGGATTGGCTTCATACACTATAATTTTTATAAGGAGTTTTATAAATGTTTTTAAAGTAATACCAACTTCTTTCGAGATAATGCCTAAATAATTCTATGTACCGTAGTAATTTCAGGTAATTTTAAAATAATCCTAAATCCTGAATTCCTAAAATAATACCAGTAATACTAAAATAATTCTTCTAGTATTGGCCTGGTATTTTCAAAGTATTTTCTACAAAATGTATATTGATTTCCAATAGTGGTTGACCCCTCGAATATAATACAAAATGTTTGTTTATAGATAATTAATTGCAGAGAAAATGATTATAACTAGACACCGGACAATTTCCGTGCTTGCAGGACCGCCACATGAGGCAAGGGACAATAACAATCATTTGTACGGAACAATAATACATACCTCGAGTGTCTTAACATTTCATGGAACCATCTGTACTGTGTTCAATTACTATAGATTGCAAGGCATGGGCCAGATAAGATGCATTAATCAATCATATTTGGATTAGGTGAATCGTAAAAGCCTGGCAGCTTTACACATTCACTAATTCCAAGATAGATGTAAGAAGAGGTGTAGTGGACAACAAATTGTCGAATTTTGAAATGGCACTTGCTTGATATAAAACGAAGATATATTAAAAATGAATTGATCGTGTTATACAAGGTGTTTTGTAAGTCAATTTATAAAAGTCGTCACTATGTAACGGTCCATTTTTTGAATTAGTAATTTGTACCACATTCGTTCTTGATTAACTAAAATAGTTTGAATTATACATTAACGTCCAGACTCGCTTAGAATAATTTTATTATGAATCACTGTATTAACCCTATTTAGTGACGCCACTGGGCTGATGGCACGGTGCGGAGACAATTTAAACTACCGCGCCGATCGGATGTTTTTCGCGAAGTGCGGGGGGACCTGGTTTTTGGGCGCGAAAGACGGGAGCAATGCCAAGCTATGGTGCGGTGTGGATGTGTAGTATTGAATCAGGGACCTTTCTGGGCCGCTGTCAAGTGTGGACCTGGAGTTGGGTGAATTACGTTTCCTTACCTTGATGTATATGCTTCTGCTACTACTTTGTGTTCTGTATGTTTACGAGCGTTATCTAGCCGTGGGAGATCAGGTTGAGAAAGAGAAGAGAAAGGTTGTGTTGGCCTAAGCCGAAGATAGATATATAATGTTGAAAATGTGCTGATCTTTGGTAAGGCCACTTTAAATTAAATCATATACTAGGTACCTAGTCAATTTTGCCGGTGGCAGTTTTGAATGCCCGCCAGATGAGACATTAATTTAAGGATCTTGATATGCATATCGTCCCATGTGTATAAATTTTAAGCACATAAAGAATAGTTAAACTTCTTTTCCATAATATTAGACATTGTGTATTGAGAGACTGATGGACGTAGTTACCCGTTTTCCTTTTTCGATAATAAATGTGTGTAGATTAGCTGGACATTGCTAAACTAAAAAAAAAAAGGTGGCACCTGACGAAACTGATTAAGTGAATTATAAATTGTAATGTTAAGTTGTTGTTCGCTTTATTGTTTTATGGCTTTGTTTAGTGTTAAGCTATTTGGTTATCATCTAGGAAATTGCTTGCTTCTCCGCCCTGAAAGAGAGTCTCATTCATGATAATTTTTGAATATTTGTATTTGTTTTTAGATTGGTTTTATTTTAGCGAACCCTTTATGGATTTTTTATTTAAAATAACAGGGCAGGAAAAGCCTGCGTTACAACTAATAAACTTCTCGTATTTTTCAAGATAAGAAAAAATTCCATCAAAAAAAAGTTGTTTGGACTACAAGTTGCGCATCCTTCATTTAAAAATATAAATTTACTTTTCTTCTAACAAATTGTCGGCAACAGGGCGATAGGTCAAAAACTACCTTGCCTACGTTTCGTTTATTGTGCATAAACTTCCTCAGGGCTCAATAGCCAAATTGATATAGATATGACAATTTTTTTCAAAACAGAATAAATTTAATACCACTGTAAAAAAATAATCACGTTTATTTCAATTTAGCTATTGAACCCTGATGAAGTTTATGCACAATAAATGAAACGTAGGCAAAGTAACATTTTGATTTGACATATCATCCTGTTGCCGACAATTTGTTAGAAGAAGAGATTTGTTCTCAAGGACCTCATTTCCACAATTTCATCATAAATTTACTTTGTTGAAACTACCGGTTTTTTCAGTGAAGTAGTATTTTATTTTGAAAGTATTTTTTCCAAAATAAATTAGTTTCATGAATAACTTTTGTTTTTAACGTGTTATCTTATTTTTAACAAAAAACTGAGTATTATTGAAAAAGGTGCACTTCCAACAAAGTACATTTATGTTCCTAAAATATGGTAAATAGGCACAAATTACATTCTATACAACTGTTTTCAATGGCATTTTTTCATATATTGAAAAACAAAGGTAAGTAGTTTATTAGTGATGAGTTTTATAAATTTACATAAAATACCCTTTTATAACACCGATTTAACCTCGAATTTAACCCACTTTTATATATCATAAATTTACACTATTACACATCTTGTTACATCTATCCTGGTACACAGTGTATATGCTGCTGCGTCTGATACAAGCAGTAAAACATGTTCACTTTGAACATCATTAAATTATTACACAAAGCATTTACCACTATTTCCTCAATTGTTCGCACATTGGTTTACTACACCTATTTACTACATATTGACAGTGGAGGAGGCGTACTTAAAATACGAATAATAATAGTAACGATTTTATCCCTTGAAATCTATGACTTCCTCAACACAAATTCACACGTACTGATTTTTCGCGACCTCCGTGATATTGTCGACATAGTTGTTACTATTTATTTTTATCCTCGCGTCGTCTGTCTACACACTCTATATGTAAGCAGAATACTGAATTAACACAGTCGGGATCTCACTGCGCACGCACTATCTTTTCCTATGGGAGCTCAGAAAGGCCTATTGGGAAGCCGGTCCGGGATACGGAAGATTTCCGATGTCAATTATAACTTTATTTAATTAATTGATTTAACCTACTTGATGAAAATCCATTTAAAAAAAAAAACAAGAATCAACATAGTCAAAACATCTAACATTATTTTCTAGGGTTTCCAATTACGGAATATTATTTTTGATGTAAAAATCATATACATACTAAAATTTAATGGGATATTTGTAATGAGAGAAGTGCGTTATCGCCTCAATTTCAAAAAGTGAAAAATAATTAATTTACCAACTTTTTAAAGATTAGTGAGTTGTGACATTTGAATATTTGTTATATACTATTAATATTCTCGCATAGTATGATGATAGTCCCTAACTAATTTTTATATCTAACAAGTTGTGGGATGGAAAGCTGTATCTAGAAGTTGGTTAAAATTTTTTGAATTTGGGCCGAAATTTTTGAAATTACAATTCATACGGGGTTGCTGCATAGGAAGGAACTTCTGAATTAATATAGAATGCCTGTGCGAACCAAACGAAAAAATCAAAAAATTTTAAATGATTTGTGTCTGAGGTGGAATTAATACAAAAATAACCATCGCCCGCAGAAATTGAAGAACAAAATTAAGTTGCCAATTTCGTCGTAATGTTATATTTTGTAGTCATGGGCATAATCAGATGATTTCAATAATTGGATTGTACCGATTCGATTATTCTAATAATCGGATGATAATTTGATTTAATTCTAATTCGGTGTAGCTAGCCATGCTAAAATAACTTCTCGATTCTAGCCACTATAATAATCATATTATTATGAATTATGAATTATTAGAAATTCAAATTAACTTTACTGTGGTTTGGCGCACCGCGCTATAATATAAATCGTGTCGATTCGAGTGATATGAAGAATGGATTTATTATAGGGAGATAAAGGCAATAAAGTTATGTTAATAGAGGTGAAGTTCGCCTGCGCAGACGCACGCACCGATTGCTGGCACACCGATAATCGAGATAAAATCGTTCAATTCGAAATTCGACCGATTCGGCGATTCGATTATTTTGATTCGTTTTCATTCATTCTGTAATCAGAATTTAGTATTCGTATTTCATAATGTATAGTCTGTACTTCCAGTTATTTTCCGATTATTTTTAATTCGAATTACGGAACAAAATAATCAAATTGTAAATATTATTTCAATAATCGGATTAGGGTCAAGTGGGGCAAGTGCACATCCAAAAACACTAAATTCAACTTTTTCCACATGTAGACTTAATTGCATTAATTGCATTATAATTAAAACCTACATGCCAGTAGTCTGTTTTATTGTGAACCATTTTATGTGAAAAAAATCATCAATAGCATCATTGTTATCTTAGTTACTAATTATTAATTTTGTTGCTTGCGATGTGGCGCACTTCCCCACACAAGCGAGGGAAGTGCACCATACCCTGTTATTTCCTACTTAAAGTGTTTTATGCATTTAATGGGCACCAGAAGTCAAACTAAATAGTTTCTTTTGGGAAAGAAATTTTTTAAAACATAATATGTTCAAAGCTTGAAATGAACATAATTAAATTTTGAACAGCACACATAAAAGAACAAGAAATATTTAAATAAAGTATATTTATTCTAAATACATAAAAACAAAACTATAAACCATTTTAGATAGTTATAAATAAAATACTGCACTGAAAAATAAACAAATAGGTAACTTCCTCGGAAACTGCTGATCTATTTAGCCAATATTATAATAATTTAAATTAATATCAGAAGTAATAAAACCTTTTTTGATACATTTGGGCTGAGGGAACTTTTTCCCCAATATTAAGATATTGGCCTAAGGGGCAAATAAATTTGCCAATAGTTTTATTTTTTCATCTCAAAAATGATATTTGAAATTCTGGATAATTTTCCTTCACAATAATTTTTCCGACATAATATTTAATACTTTGCATTTTTAGAGGGCTTCTTGCAACTGATGGTCTGTGTAGGCGTGACGCTGTGTCTTCCTAATAGTAGTTTTTCACTATTTCTCAAAGATTTAGAACGACATTATGTTTATCAGTTGGAGGTGCACGTGTCCCTTTAAGAGTGGCGCACATTCCCCCTTTTCAAATATCCTGGGAAAATGCACCACCCCATCTATCATTACAAATAATGTCAATAACTAAGTTCTTACATGTCTCAAAATTATCCCATCACTAATATTTTGTTAATCAACAGCACTAATCAAGTTGGTAACAGTGCTTGTTGTACTTACGCCTAGCAGTGTCGATAAATTGCCAGCATTCTGCGAAACTATATACCTACTATGAATATAATATACACGTATCTCCCAATGAATATGATAGGTGTGGATGCAAACGATCACAAAAGTTAGCCGTACCTACACTAAAGCATTTATTTCATTTATGATTCATTGTGAATGGAATGCAGAAGGCACATTCTTTCCGCGGGCTTTTTTTCTCTGGTCAGACAGTACTTGCTTGGTAGTGAAGATTGATAGTTCGAATCCATTCCGGAGTAAGTTCAAAATTTATTTATTTGAAATGTATGTCGTCTCAATTCGTAGCCGTATGAATCAAATTATCAAAAATAAATAGAAAGGTCAACTCTACCTTTGAGCACTGGCGAGTACTGGGCAACGTTTCATTTATCTATATTATCATTGTATTTGTTGATACTATAATGCCGAGGCCACACAGAGTGCTACATACGATATGTTCCCTATGTTTGCGATGCATTCCAAAATTAGCCATCAGTATTTTAAATGTATCCGGCCACACAGACAGTAGTACGGTATGCTGGCTATGTTCGCGACGTAGGCCACGTCGCCTAATGTTTGATTGTTGGCTATATTTTTAAAAGATCGCTAGCCGTCGGCCAGGCTGCCCGGCAGAATTTTCATATATTATTATTGTGTTTGTGTAGTTTGAACTGTGTGAAGGAGAATGTCGTCTCTCGAACTGTTAATAGAAGAAGTGCGGAAGCATGGTTGTCTGTGGAACAAAAGCTTGGAATCCTATAGAAATCAAAATATAAGAGATAATGCCTGGGAAAGGATATCTAAAGAATTGAAAAAACCAGGTAAGTTTGATATTTATTGTAATTTATCTAATTTACACGATTTACTACTCTTTCTTGCATTAGACATAAAATAATTCGTAAATAAATTCCGAACTTGAAATGCCTCCCTTGTTGCATTTGTTGCAGCAGCAACATGCAGTGGCACTAAGAGGTTGATCTGTATTTCTTCGCTTGCAACTGCAGGACTGCTTTGCTTAGGTGTCTCAAGGATATAATTATGAAGAACAATAGTTGCTAAAATTATTTTTTCAACAAGGTCAATGCGACACTCTAACGGCCTTTGGTAAATTCTCCAAACACTTGCAAGAATGCCAAAGGCATTTTCTGCAGTGTTCCTACTTGAAAGCCTGTAGTTAAATATTCGTTCGGATTCGGAAAGTCTCCGACCGAACCTGAGATAAGCACGCATCAGGTACGTTTTAAGCGGAAATGCTTCGTCAGCGACTATCACATATGGTAATAAATTTCCACCTAAATCTTCATCAGGAGGTAATCCAATTGTTTGTCTTGCCAAGCGCTTGCATATACTGCTATTCATTAAGACATTCCCATCGCTAACTCTCCCATATTGCCCTACATCAACAGAAAGGAATCTTTTATTGCCATCAACCAGTGCTAATAAAACAATTGAGTGATATTTCTTGTAATTAAAAAATTGTGAGCCTTGTGCCGGAGGTGCTTTGATTCGGACATGTTTACCATCTATCGAAGCAACACAATGAGGGAAGTTCCACTTTTCTTTAAATACACTTTCAGATGCTTTCCAAACATGTGTATTAGGTTTCGGCATAACTATAGGCTTAAGGTTTTTCCAAATGACATCACACACATCATCAACAATTTTACTGACAGTAGACCTACCCATACGATAGTGAAAGCCATTGACCGAAACGAATTCCCAGTTGCAAGATACCTAGAATAATAAAAGACAATACCTAACTAGTTAAACAAATTAATAGTCGTGAAGTTTGGGTAAATAATATGTAGTAAATTATATACCTTAAAGTGGTATTTTTTATCCCGAGGCGAAAAGTTTGTAGCCTGAGCGAAGCGAGGGGTACAATTCGTTAATAATTAAATTAAATTAAAAGAAAAACACCATTGGTACTGACGCGAGCAAAAAAAAAAAAATAGGACAAGTCTTATAACGTATTTTTGCTAAAATCTATTTGTGTACATCTGACTTTAATTTTTATGATATTGTCAGTTAGTTGTCAAAATTACATGTTACATATTCAAATAGAGACAGATTTACATGAGAAAAAAAAGTTGTCCTATTTTTTTCCTCACGACAGTATCTAATTTATGTACAAAATATCATAAACGCTGTTGTCTGGTTTTTATATTGTTGACACATTGTGTTTTAATACGTTGCTATGATCATTTTAAAAAAATCCCTTGACGCTAACAAATTTATTTGTCACAAAAGTGTTACATTGGTGAAAATTTTAAAAGTGAATATTGAAAAATAATGTTGCTTCATAATTCAATAATTTTACTTTTAATCCCTAAGGATCAAAATATCACTTTTAATCCCCAGGGATTAAAATTACCACTTTATTCCCTAAAAATTGGGATTAATAGTGCCACTTTAATTCCCAAAGTACATAAAACTTTATTTTTCATAAATAAATAAATAAATAGCCGACTTAACAAAAATTACAGTGGAGGACCTCAAACGTGAGTGGAAAAGACTGCAAGACTGTTACAGGCAAGCAATGTTAAGGAGAAAAACGAAGAGTGGACAATCTGCAACAAAAACCAAACCTTGGAAGTACGAGGAGTTGATGTCTTTTCTTGCATCGGATACACTGCCAAGGAGGTATATTAAAATACCAAATAAAAATGTTGTATGCATAGGAATAATTTAATTTTTTTATAGCACTCAGTCCAACGTTGATGATGATGATGAAAACTTGAACAGTTTAGAACTAACCGAAGCTAATGAGACCCAGACACAACATGATGAAGAAAATCCGCCAGAAGATGACCAGCCTAACTATGCTTTAAACAATCAAAGTGAACACAAACGTTTTAAAGGTAACAGAAAAAACGCAGAAAAAGAAGATAATCAAGTTGATAAGGTTATAAAATTTATAAGTACAAAAGAAAGCAATAAAAAACAATGTGCGGAGATTGACTACTTTTTTGCAAGTGCTTGCGAGAGCACCAAAGGCCTCCCACGATATCTACAGATTTTAAATGCAGAAAGTGAATACAATAGCAGACCACAGTCCTCTGCCAGTTCTGCAACTCACTTCTCGTTACATTCAATTTTAAATGCAGAAAGTGAATACAAGAGCAGACCACAGTCCTCTGCCAGTTCCACAACTCACTGCTCGCCATATTCACCACCATCCGATCTGTTCCAACAACAATCTAATATACGTCAATGAAATAACATCGGGCAACACACATTACGTATGGACAATCATTATTATCATTAAGTAATCAGAATGACCGCCACATATTCAAACTTACTATGATATTATGTTATTTCCAGATGAGAGAATTAAAAATAAATTAGATATAAAAGTAGTTTTTACTTACCTTAGACAAAGAACTAATCTTTCTTTAGCGGGAATGTTTTCCCTGTAGTTTGTTTTCTGCTTTTCAATATCATTTTCAATAATGTTTAACAGTTGATCAAACTGCTCTGAGTTCATTCGAAAATATTCCTTAAACTTATATTTATCTTGTCGCAACTGGTCTACGAGATGATGGAATTCACCAAAATCATTCCTCCTCATGTTGACTTCGTGGACCCACTTCCTTTTACGTTTATTGTTTTTGCACAATGATAACGATAAAGGTAACTCATCCTCATCGCTATCACTATCCCATGGCATCCTGCTTGGTAACATCGTGAAAGTGTAAGCTAAAACTGGGCCTATGCTTCGTTAAAAATAAATGCTCAAACAACAAACTGTAGAGCCTCTTGTCTCTTTACCTAAACACAAAATCTCTGATTTTCAGGGGATTACTACGGTGACTAGGGAGGCGGGTAAGAAAACTTTTTTTTAAGAGAGAACATAATATATTAGAAATGGAACTTTAATCTTCTTTACAGTTTAAACAAAGGGCTTAATAAAATTTACACATTATGGCTAGCAAGTAAAGGTCGTTCTGCTTTTTGTAAAAAATACTATATGACGTAAATAACGCACAAAACCTGAGTGTTTGTTGCCATATTCGTTTCTGAGACTTAAATTTTTTATATACCTTTTAAAAACAACCCGTTTAATTATTAAAAACTGTTAAACTATCATTTGGAAAAATCAATACATCAGGCAAACCGTTGCGCCCAAGGTAGACGACTGACCAATCGACTCCTGTCTAGACCAATCTAATTGAATTTTAATATTTGAGAATTACAGAGATATTCTAATTATTATTTCAAATTAAATACAGTAATGTCCTGCCAGAATAGAAATATTTGCAGATGGATAACTGAAGCAATAAATGTAATCAATCTCCTGTAAGATATTTTCACTTGAAAAATTTTTAAGATAATCGTCATGCCATGACAAACCAGTTCAAGCTACTCTAATAAAACTGAATACAATTCAGGTTATCAATGAATAGATCCCAACACTGAAGTGGTAGTGCTCTGTGTTTTGTTATTGGTCCCTATAAAACAGGTAGAAATAAAAATTGTAAGTATATAAATTAGAACACCTGCCTATCTGCCGGCAGCTTTCACCCAAAATTTCATAGACCACATAAATTAATGCGAAACTGTTTTTATAGCTTATCTGTTTCACGCACTTTCATTGTATAATTGCTAATGTTTTATTCACTGTGGTTAATTATTGCTTTAAAATTGAAAATAATATTACTTGATAATTAGTAATCTATAAAGGACTTGTGGCCGATTTTTACATTCCGCGTATTTGATTAAATATTTTTTTTTTTATATTTTCTATGAAAAACAAAATTGGCAACTAAAATAATAGAAAGTTAATTTCAAACTTATTTGCAACATAAAAACGTCGGCTTCTTTGATCCATCAAAGAAACAGACGCTTTTTATGTTGCAAATGCGTTTGAATTAAGCTACAAATATTGCCTATAATTGGAACCCATTGCTATCAAAAATCAGTGGTACATACAATATTTAAACTAGTACCTAAAGGTGCGTTTACAGCTACCGAACGAAGGCAAATGGCAGCATTCGCATGCTGTAAACCATCGAATGCTCGCTTCGCTGGCATTCGTTAGCAGAGCGGTACATCAAAGAGAATTCGTGCTCGTTGTGAACAGTGAAATGATTCGTTGGCATTCGTAGTTAAAGGCAATCAGTGGAGAAAAGAAGCACGGATATTATTGTACACAATAGTTAATGGAGTGGTTAAATGAAAACAAACTACATTTAATTAATTTATATCAACAAAGACAGTGTTTATGGGAGCCGAAAGATAATTACAAATTGAAAACAATAAAAATGATGCGTGAAGGGAATAGGGGAAGAAATGATTTTACTAATGTAGTAGAATTTAAGAAAAAAATGGAATCGTTGTTGTTTTCGTTTAGAAGAGAACGTCAGCGCTAAGTAAAATCAGAAGCTGAGCAGATGAAGTATATAACTTCAAATGGTTTGGATTTAAATGCATGTTGTTTCTAATGGATACATTCGCACCAAAAGCTACAATGAATACGGATAGTGATGAAGTGCACAGAAATATTTTCACCAGTATATTTCCACATTTTGTAATAAAATCAAACCACTGTGTTCACGAGCAACCTCTTGGTGAGAGAGAATCTAAACAAATGCGAATGTTCTGTAGCTGTAAACGTCCAAGCGAATTCTCGCTAAATACTGCCGAATGTTTGTTCACTGTTGTTCGTTCGCCTTCGTTCGGTAGCTGTAATCGCACCTTAATACAAAACTGTTTTAACGTCAGAAACTGAAAATACCATCATAATGTAATGGTATATACATACTACGCAATAAAATTAAACGTAGTATCGCATCATTAAAAAAAAACGTATGTATTATCTATCTATAAGTAAAAATGTATACGATATTCAAACTAAAGCCGATTTCCGTATTTTTTTGGTACTGACTGCGATTTTTGTAAGAATCTATTATTTTGAATTACATATATTTTTAATTCTCAAATCTACTGTTTATGTGCACATTTAATGGTGTGTTTTTAAGAAAAAATAATACAAATTGAGCATTCTGAACAGAATTCAGAATTGAAAATTCGCCTTGGAGTTCAATTTATAAACTATACCGCAGCAGTTGTAGTTGAGGTGCCGCACCTGTAGCCCGATCACTTCAGAACAGTTTGCAATTTATAAACTCGTGCAGTGTCTGTTGCTGTATAATATGCATTTATTTGATATTGCACATGAAATTTACTTTATCAGTTTTAAATTCTACAATTTCATTGGCTGTCCGCAGCAGTTGCCGCCCAAGATAAAAGATTGTCATCTCCTAGCGGAATAGGAACCTCAATTAATTGCTGCGGTTGTGGACTTTATAAATGGGAAGTGATTTCCTATAAGTGCAGTGATCGCTGCGTTTATAAATTTAGCTATGGACATTTTGTGAGAGATACATAATTTTTTTTTAATGGAATATTTTCGTTCATGATTAATGAATCCATCGTCCTTCGTTACAGAGATACAGGACGTTTTGCTGATTTTGGTCAAATTATTCATTAGTCACAAGTCATATCATCATAACACTAATAACTTTTGAACCACCTTGTATAATCGGTTCGTACTTGTTACTTATATTTTACTTATGTTATTTGACAAAACTCCACAAGTTCCAAAATCAAAGTCCAGGTCTGGCTTTAAAAAAAATATACTGTTTTTGATTTCTTAAAAAAACATAATTTTGAAAGTTTGTTTAGAGATTTGAAAAGATTATAAAAAAAGACATATGGCGTATTATTTTTTTTTTTTTATTTTTACTTTCGCCATTTTCCAAATACAAACCTGTTTTTAACATAAAAGAAATTTTTGAAAAATACTACAAAATTCATTGTGTCAAAAAATTGTTTTAGTTTTAAAATCGCCAAATATTAAATGTTTATGGAAAAGAAAGTCAAATTTTTAACACTGCTGTTGTTTCTCGACTTAAACGCTCGAAAAAATAAAATCAAGGTTTTTTTTATTTTGAATTCAATAAGAAATTTTAAAAAAATTTATTAATGTTAATTATTTTTTATTTGAAACGTATTTAAATTTCTAAAAAGTAGTAATTATTACTATTTATAAATATCAAAAAGACAAGTCATTGTCAATAATATTTTTTAATAGACAAAATACAATATTTAACTTAAAAAATATTTATGAATTATATGAAAAGGTCTTAAAAAAATTTGTTCAAAAAATTACATTGAACACCCGATTAATTAAAGTTATAAATAGCTAGTGTAATAACAGATATGTTCAAAAGTTATGTTATGAGTGTTATGACCAAAGAAGAATTTGACCAAAATTAATGAAACGTTCTGTATCTCAATAACGAAGGAGATGGATTCATTAATAATGGGTAAATTTGAACCACCAGTGTCTTCTATCCACAGTTAACGTATGTACATTTAACTTTGAAAACATCATGTATAATCCAGTCCTAGAAAATACTGCATATGTATCACAATTTTGGGTATCGTGTTGTTACTTAAAAAAAAATTGAATTGAGTTTTATTTGCCAAGATTATTAACGAATAATTAAAATTTAATGGGAAAATTACAACAATATATTTATCAGACTTAATTAAAAATATGTTTACTGCAACATTAGTGGAAAGCACTATTGGTAGTTTTACGCATTAAAATGTAAGATTAAAATTATCAAAAATAAACAAATATGTATAAGTATCATAACTTAAACAATGACCAATAAATTAAAATGTCAATTATACATAGTAATTCTATAATTCTGTAAATTATAATATTTTACATTGATATGTCTAGTGGATTTTTCGATGGTAATATACATTTGATACATAAGATGCATTTGATAAAAATATATTTTTATCATAATGATTGGCTCTATTTTACATACATTTTATTTATACATTGTTAGTGAAATTTCAAAAAGTTGTGATTGCTATTATGACAAAATATTAGAGAATTTTGATTTTTCGGTTTTTTTTATTAATTTTAATTATACTAAGTGTTTCTCTCTTAAGGAGAAACCACCACTATAAAACTTGTTTTATTAACAACTCTAAAAACTTTTTAAATTAGTAAATCAGGGCCTACTGTGATTTTCTCCAGACCTAAAATGATTAAATCATACTAGTATTAGGGATTTTTTCAAAAAACAAATAATACGTAATCTTATTTAGGATTATCAATCTTTACATCAATTAATTTCAAACATGCACAAAATTTACGCAATCATTGTACAATGTCATTAATACTAGCCCTTAGCGTTCAATATTATTGCGCAATAAGAATTATTGTTAATTAAATTGACAATATCATTGCACGTCTAGGAGGGCTGTCTTTATTATAACAAGTTCCAGTGATACAACTTTTCAGTGGTAAAAATTGGATAAGAAATAAAAGTTATAGAGGTGGCTTCTCCTAAAGTGAGACACTATATAATATACAGGGTGGCTAGAAAACAAATACGATTCATCTCATGAAAATATGCAGATTATTAACACGCTTTTATTAGCTTCACCTGTATGTTTGCTTGTTTGTTTGTTTGTTTGTTTGCTTGTTTGTTTGTAACCGACTCTTTGGACTCGATTTTGACCCACTTTAAACGGACAGATTTAATTGAAACTTTGTACACTTACGAAGAACCGGTAACAATACAATAATTTGATAAGTTTATATCATTATCCTGATCAGGATCGCTAATCCTTTCCTCACGTATCCCTGCGTGAAAGCAAAGGCTTAATATGTGAGTAGATTCAGTAATTGTTAATTAGCTCGGTGGTCGAGCGGGTTAAGGCAGTCGACGCGAAACGACTGACTCCTCCGGCGTGAGTTCGAACCTCACGGCTGAAATAAAAAAATATTTTTTAATTTCAGAAATATCTGTTGGATCGTAATATGTTATAATATCAGCATCAATAAGCAATATAAATATAGTTTAAAACAACTAAAAAAACACGCTTTCATAGCACATCAAACTAAAAAGTTAAAAATAAATATAGTTTAAAAAAACTAAAAAACACGCTTTTAAAGCACATCAAACTAAAAAGTGAAAAATAATTATTAATATAAACTGAAAACAATAATGAACGAAAAATACTAGTATTATTGTGAAAAAAGCGTGGGGTGCTTTGTGCAATATTTTTCGTATATCGAGCACCCCACGCTTTTTTCACAATAATACTAGTATTTTTCGTTCATTATTGTTTTCAGTTTATATTAATAATTATTTTTCACTTTTTAGTTTGATGTGCTTTAAAAGCGTGTTTTTTAGTTTTTTTAAACTATATTTATTTTTTTGTATGAATTCAATAATAAATAGGAATATCATTCTTTATAGTGTAGTTAATTATTTATTTTTATTGTTCAGTATAGTAATAACCATGATCAATGAAAACAAAAAGAATGTATTTGTTACGGGCATCTTAGGAACTAAATTCTGTTCAGAATGCCCTTTTCTTATTTTTAATTCTTCTTAAAAACAACTTGACATATTTGAGGCCATAATATCTAATATACTAAAACCTACCTGCATTTATCATTATACCGTGTTATCATATTTTCACACTACATATGGAAAAACGGCTTCGTTCGAACTCGCACATTCCGAGTGGAACGGAAAGCATGGACTCTGCATCTGTTCCTGTTCTGTGGACTAATGATTGTTTTGGCACGCCGCTGTGGAAAATTGACGAGTAGTCACATTTTGTATCTAGGGGACTGCACGAGTTTGACCGAACGCTTCCTTATATAGTGTTTTGAGATTAAAGCACGGTATATTATTTTCGTAAGGAATAATATTTACCAAAACCAATCACTAAATATAGCATATAAACAGTAGTTTTAAAAGCCATGTCCAAAATAAACATTAAAATAATGTAGGTCTCTTTTAAATTATACAAGAACACATAAAATCCCAAAAGGGTGAAAAAAATTAATGGCATTTTTTCACGAAAAATTCAAAATTTGTTGGCTTAATGCTTTCATTTTAGGCTTGAAACCAAGGGGTCTCGGGTTCAAATCCGGGCTAGAGCATGGATGTATAGTGGCGTTTTAAAATACCGAGACGATAACACAGTTGGCCAGAGCGTTGTTGTATGACAGAACACGGCTAGTCACTGTCTTATCTTTCCTGAGTTCGAGTCTCAGCTGTGGCATCTGGCAAATGTCGGAGGAAATGGTCGTTGTGTGTGTGTGTCTATTTTGGTTGAGTGGTGGAATAGCATTGTGCGTTAATATAAACAAGGCGTTAAAAAAATACAACATTAGGCATAATTTTATTACTACGTCAAAATTTAGTTCAACTACCTACCGTCAGGTGCCAACAGCAGTCAAGCACTATCAGCAAATATCAGGCTGTGTGCGTGGAGTGGAGGGTCACATTCGCATCCAAGTGCACTCTAGTGTTCCTCTCCTAATCATCAAACTTTGTAGCATGTGGGGTGACATCGCATGATTTAACTCACATGTTATTAATTTAAGGTTGGAGTTTCGCAGAATGAGAGGAATTATGGTTGGTTTCTTATAAATATTTAAAGAACCAAACATAGTAAGAATGGATAGATCTCGAACACGTGGAGGAGGTTGCCATCTATCTCGTGTTCTCAACATGATTTTTTAAATTTAAATTTTGAAGAAAATATATGGATTCATTTAAAAATTAAAAACCATAAGATTGCTATTGGAAATATTTATAGACCACCATCTGGTAATTTTTTAAAATTTGTAGACAGTGTTGATGCCACTTCATCTCAGATTGTTCCCACTGTAGATGAAATAATTTGGCTGATATGGATATTAACTTGTTATATCCTGATAATGCCTTAAGCAAAAGGTTTGCTGCTTATGGTTTCGATCATATAATAACCCACACGAATTAGTGAAAAATCCTTGTCTCTTTTAGACCCTATCTTTGACTCAAACGTAATTTTAACTAAATATAGTGGTGTTCTTGGCGCAAGTACTATATCGGATCATTGTCTAATAAATTGTAAATTACATATTAATAAAAATCTGGTGCGAAGGTTTGCACTTTCAGAGATTTTAAAATTTTTGATTATATTTACAAGTTTTGTGATGATCTGATGAATATTATTATGAACATTCCCAACATCGATGACAAAGTAGAATATTTTAATAATCCGTGATGATCTGATGAATATTATTATGAACATTCCCAACATCGATGACAAAGTAGAATATTTTAATAATCCTTTTATTTTTTTATTTGATAAACACGCCTCTAATAGAGTAGTTAAAGTAAATAAACCTAGATCTCCCTGACTCACTTATCTAAGTAAACATATAATGAAGGAAAGAGATGCTGCTTTATCTAAATATAAAAAAAACTATATCCTCCGTTGACTGGAATCGTTATAAGGAATTGAGAAATTTTACATTGTCAGCGACGTCGTGAAAAGAAAGCTGTTTATGAAAATTTGTTTAATGAAAAAGACTCGAAAACATTATGGGGAGGTATTAACACTCACATTTTAAATAAAAAATATTATATTCTACCTCCTCATTTAGACTATCCAAACGAGGTAAATGAATACTTTTCATCGGTTTTTGTTGACAGAGAAGTCAGTGATGATTTAATATGCTCTTATGAACTCCAGAGGTTTGTTGATAAAAGTAGTAATTTTGAGTTATCTTTGTTATCGATCGAAGATGTGAATAATATATTACACCGTATAAAATCAAATGCCTATGGATCAGACATTTCAGTAAATATGTAAATAAGTACTGTAATCATTACTTGAATGGTTATATCACACATATTTTAAATTGCTGCATTGAAACTAGCTACTTTCCTTCTCTTTGGAAAAAAATATGTGGTAAAAACCACTACCTAAAGTAACTATACCTTTTAATTATACTGATTTACGTCCAATAAGTATTTTATCAGCATTAGCAAAGGTGTTGGAAAAGGCTATTTCTTTGCACCTTATATAATGCATCTAATCGAACATAAAGTGTTGCCAGAATGTCAGTCGGGGTTTAGAAGGGGTTACAGTACATCAACTGCTCTTTTGAATGTATTCGATGATATTGTATCTGCCATTGACAGGAAAGAAGTAATTACTTTAATATTATTATATTTCTCAAAGACATTTGATGCTATTAATCACAAACTTTTATGCAGTAAGTTAGTTTTTTACGGCCATTCAAAAAATTTAGTAAAGCTCATTAGTAGAGTAGGCAAATCGGTCCGCAAGTCATGGGCGGTGCCAGGTAGAGAAATACCCAAATACGTAAGCGAGAGTTGTTTACTATTTTAGCAAAGACTAACATTTTAGTCTATTGTTATGCCTCGTAGTGTGTGTATAACGTAATTTATTCCTCTCCGTTGTATTGTTGCCAAAGGGTAAAAAACGGCCATACGCTGACAAAGTGAATAAATTTATCAGTGATTTCCCGGATTTATTCTACAATGGTGCTATAATAATTTGTAAGGTGTGCGAGACAGACCTGATGTGCTGGAACAAACCTATTGTAAACGTCACGTAAATTCTGTGCAACGTAAAACTAAAAAAAACGGCGTGTCTTCGACAACACGATTTACTCTTAATGCTGATTGCCTGTGATGTTCCACTGCATATACTCGATAAACAACCATTTCAGGAGTTCTGGAATAAATACAATCCCAAGATGACATTACTAAGTCGCACAACGTTACCTAACTGTACCAACTGTAGGCGAAGACATTGTAAATAAGATGAAATGTGTACTAAAAATACACGGCTGTGGTTATGTGTTGACAAGATGACAGATTGTAAAAAAAAAACTATTTTAAATGTGTACTGGACCCTCTTAAACCGACATTTCCACTGTTACTAGCTAGCAAAAGATTGACTGAGTGTACTGGCCAAGCAATTATGCGGGTGGTGCTGGAGACGTTAGAAAAATTTGACCTGTCGAAAAGTCAAGTGTTGATGTTGGTATCCGATCGTGCCGCGACAATGCGTTTGGTAGGCCGTTCTCTTTAAGAACACGGTTGTAGGTTGCTACATATTACGCGTAAAGTGCATGCTTGTGGCAGAAACTATTAGACAGGGTTTCCCAGAAGTAGATATATTAATAGCAAGTACAAAAAAAGTGTTTCTTAAATCTTCTAAACGTCTTCGCGCATTTCATAACAAGTGTCCCGGTATTCCCGAACTACCACAGCCGATTCTTACACGTTGAGGAACATGGTTGGAGGCAGCTTTTTATTATGCTGATTATTTACAAGAAATAAAAGGAAAGCCAGACAAAATTCGAAGATGTTTCTATTGAAACAGCTTTAAAAACTATTCACAAGAACTATAAAGATTACATGAGGCCATACAAAACAGTGCGTTGTCGTTACCGGTGCCACTGCAAATAGTGGACGAAGTAAATCGACTGCTACACTTTATAGGTGACGCAAGAAATGAGCCCGTTGGAGAAAAGTTTGCACGTGTGTTAAAGCAAGACAACGGTTTTACCAGATTTAGAAAAATTTTTGATGGTACTGATGGTGCATCTGCAGATCCGTTAAGTGAGTTCAAAGACTATTATGTTTGTATTATATCAATAGATGTCGAACAGTCGTTCTCAAAATATAAGCATATTTTTTCACCACGTCGAACATTACTCTCGGAGACAATCATAGAAACATACATGATGCTGCCAAGTTAAATTGTAACAGTTTATTGCTTTTATTACTAGTTAATTTCTTTTATTACACTTATTGCTGCATACGCCTATGCCCTGCGGAGCATTTTTGCCAACTCTACTTATTAGTTATCCTCACAACCGGTTGCAAACGGTCAATATAAATGGTAGGGTGTCTAAAAAAATGTTACATCAGGAGTACCACAAGGTTCCATATTAGGACTTCTTTTTTTAGTCTACACCGTTGACATACTAAGATCAGTTAATCACTGTAAAATCCAGGCTTTTGCTGATGATACTCAGGTTCTGTTTAATTTTAACGTTGATAGTCTCAGAGACGCCGAGAAAATAATGAACAATGATCTTCACACAATCAGCACTTTGCCAAATAAACATAAACATTAAATAAAAGTAAATGCCATGTATTATTTTTTGGAAATAAAAAAGTAGAGATATTGTAGAAAGTAATATATACTTAAACGTAGAACCTTGCAATCTATATATATTTCGAAAAATCTGGGTATTATATTTGATGCAGACCTTAAATTTCATCTTCACGTTAATAGTTTGTTGAAAAAGTCATGTAACACTCTGAAATTACTTTATTCATAAAAATTGTCTAATTACCTATATGTAAAGAAAACATCGGACGTTTTAATTATGAAGATTGTGTGTATGGACCATTTCTTGAAAAATTTAATCAACATAGAATCCAAAAGGTGCAAAATTCTTGTAGATTTGTATTTGGGTTAAGAGAATACGACCATGTGTCGCATAAAATAGATGTGTTAAATTGGTTGTATATGACAACGGACACGAAATTACGATAATTTGTTTTATAAAATTATTAATAATAAGACACCTCAATCACTTTTTCAAAAACTATTTAAACGAGCAGACTCTCATAATCAATATCTAAGAAATAATCAATTTTCATATTCCACATCATTCATCAGCCATGTTCCAAAAACCGTTCTCATATTTAGCACTGATATTCAGGCCTATCCTCTTACGTTATTATACCAAGGTTGTTAAGAGTTGTAGCCAATCAGAAATAAATATTTTTCAAAAAGGCAGTTTCTGATTGGATAAGATTTTAACAACCCTGTTATAAGAACGTGACCGGATACATCAATATGCCTGATTGTTTAACACCGTTATCAAAATTTTTACTCACTTATAGGGCTTCTAGCGGGGTCATTTGAGTCACTAAAAGTCATTTTATTTTCAAAAATCACTTTTAGTCACCTAAAGCCCAATTCCTGGTAGTCCTCACCTAACAAGATTTAAATTTCCCACTCGTATAATTGCTTTGCACATTATATTATATTATATGGTACTACAATATAATATAAGTTACAGCGAATAAGGCAAATAAGGCAGTAATCCAACATCAAGTTTTAAATAGGGAACCGTCTTATCATGTAGCCATAATTATAAAGTTAAACAATTTTGTTTTAATCAATTCTTTCTTTCGTAAAACTATGAAGCATGGTGGTGTTGCTCTTTACATGAACAAACAGTTAACCTCAAATTTTGTTACTTATTCTGTCAATGAGTTTTGTGAAGAAGGTATTATGGAATGTGGCTGTGTAGAACTTGTTTATTATAAAACTTAATCGTTGTAATGTACAGGCCTCCCTCTGGGGATTTCAACGTATTTTTAAATTTATGTTATGTTCTACTGAACAAACTATATAGTACTAAAAAGTCTATAATTATTGGTGGTGATTTTAACATAAACTTTTTAAGCCATAGTACGAATTTGTCACATTTTGAAGACCTGCTCTGCTGTTTTGATATCCATATTACTGTTAACTTTCCAACTAGAGTAACTTCCTTTTCTAGCACGTGTTTAGACAATTTTCTTATCTCCTCATGTATTATTAATTTTAGAGTTTGTGTTTCATTATTAACAACAAAAAACTGAATAAAAGCAAATATATTACACCTGAATTAATTCAATGGAAGAATAATGTAACCTTATATACCAATCTTTCTAAAATGAATAGGAACTATAAGGATCTCAGTGTTTACTTAAATAAATTATATTGTAAAAAATTAGAAGCAGCTAAACAGGCATATCATGACCAACAAATCTGTGATTTAGACAATAAAACCAAAACAATGTGGAGTGTAATTAGAACAATACAGGGAACAAGTGCAATTTCTTGAGAAATATGTTTAATAAAAGATGGCAAGGAAACTTGCATAGAAAATGTAGCGGAAAATCTTAATTTGTATTTTTACAAATACAAATTCAAATGCCCTCTGCGATTTTAATAATATATATATTAATTATATATATTAATTATATATATTAATTATATATATTAATTATATATATTTATTAATTATATACAGGGTGGGGCAATAGTGCGTCCGACTTCGATATGTCGAATTCTATGATAGCTATAAACTTGATTTAAAAACATAAATAAACTAGACAAAAAAGTCGATAACTGGAAATTATGTTCGAATATACAGGGTGAGCCAAGACGATTCTACAGGGTCAACTAATTTTTTTAAATGGAATGCCATGTATATCAGAAAATTTTTTTGAAACCTCTTTGTCGCCCCCTTCCACTCCTGTATTATTACTGGCTCTCTCTCAACCACTTGGAAGTAATGATTTTCTTTTTGTTGAAATTATGCCATTTACACGTGTATATTAAAAAAATCACTACACTCATAATTAACGATTTTAAGAAAAAAATATGTTAGAACCATTTATGAGATATCTATGTGATGACACTTTTTACTTCCTAAAAGTATACAGGGTGGCCAAAAATAATTTAAAATTTACAACTATTAAGTGAATTTTCTCAATTTTTTCAAATGGAACACCCTGAATATTTTTGGGCAATGTAATGTAGAATTGAAAAACGAACATTTTTTGTATGTTCATTCCTATGGCTGTTAGTAGCCATTTTCGATTTATTGAACAATAACTGCAAAATTCAGCAATAAAAATTAAAAATAGTTTCTTTCTGTAATTCAAAAGAAGATATTAAAAAAAGTGCTCCACATGTTGCCGATTTTGATGGACACGCATTTCTATGCGTCTTTGGGATGAGGTTTCTACTGTTCATAAAATTGCAGGAGTGATAGTTCTGAAAGCATTTATTATCCTTTCCTTCAAATTTTGGATTATTGTTGGTGTGGTGTTTTTATGGGCATCATGTAACATGCTTATTATAATATCTTCTCTTGAATTATTTGAAAAAAAAACTCATTTTTAATTTTATTGCTGAATTTTGCAATTATTGTTCAATAAATTGAACAAATAGCCATAGGAATGAATGTACAAAAAATGTTTGTTTTCCAATCCTACATCACAAAAATATACAGGGTGTTCCATTTGAAAAAAATTGAGAAAATTCAGTTCAAAAAGTTGTAAATTTAAAAATCCTTTTTTGGCCACCCTGTATTCTTTTAGGAAGTTACAATGACTGAGTGTCATCACACAGATGTCTCATAATAATTGGTACTAATATATTTTTTTCTTAAAATCGATAGTTGTGATTGTAGTGATATTTTTAATGTACACGTGTAAATGATATAATTTCAACAAAAAAAAATCGTAACATCCAAGTGGTTTGGAGAAAGTCAATAATAATACAGGAATGAAAGCAGGGCCCAAAGAGGTTTCAAAAAATGTTCTGATATAGATGGCATTTCATTTAAAAAAATGTTACTTGATCCTGTAAAATCGTCTTAACTTACCCTGTATATTCAAATACAATTTTCGGTTTTAGACTTTTTTGTCTAGTTTATTTATATTTTTAAATCAAGATTCTAGCTATCATAGAACTGAGATATCGAGGTCGGACGCACTACTGCCCCACCCTGTATATTAATTATATATATTAATTATATATATTAATTATTTAGTCACTAAAAAGTTACTTTTTTAGAAATATTTGGTGAGTGAGTCATTTTATTTAAGTAAAATTAGCTAGAAGCCCTGCACTTATCAAAGTAATCTTTCAATATTAATTTATTTAGGAAACTAATGTGTAAATAATTGAATCACGTATAAGTATAATCATAAGCTAAACTTAATTAACCTGTTTTAGTAGTTATGTTGTGTACTTCTTCCCCCATTTAAAATTATACTGTATTTTATAAATTAGGTATTTATTTTTGAATATACATCGCCTTAAATTTTATGTTATAAATTTTGTATATCTAGGTTAAGTGTAAGAGTAGCTTAAGCTAAACTTCGCCTAGTTTGTATATTGTTTCTCACTTACTCTGCAAAAATCCCAATCTTAATAAAAAATTGCAAATAGTTTAAATATATGTAGTTGATTGCCATTTTATTAAGTTGTAAAAATAAATAAGAAAACTATTTCCATTTCTAAATTTTTATCTCTTGAGGTGCCATATGAAAATAAATTAAACTGCGAAGTTTCACACACGCTGAGATTCAAACTTTTCGAGGCCATTTAAATATAATACCAGTTTAATATGTTTTAATACTAATTGTAAGATAAAATAAAATGTAATAGCCGACAAACAGAAATGACAGATATTAAGTGTACATAAAATGATAATAATGCAGGATCTGTGCACCACGGCTTCTAAGCAGATCCTGCTGGTTTTCAAGTTATTTTCGAACCTAGGATATTGAACTTGGTTTATATCCAAGGCGGCTCTGGACTGTGCAGGTTCAAGGTCGTTACATTTTCCTTTGTTTCGATATTTGAAATGGTGCCTCTCCTGATGAATTTGCTTCCGGGCAGGCGTCCCCTAGGGCTACCGAATTTCGTTTTAACAGAAAATAAACGGTCTGGTTGTTATAAATAAATATCTCAATATAACGTATATCAGCAAAGTTCATTGTAGTGTGAAAATAAATGATATATACCTATTATGCATAATGTATATACCTATACATATACAGGGGTGAGCCAATAGTGCATGAACGGAAGATAACTCAATTATTTGACGTGATAGAAAAAAAATTAATACAAAAGTTGTAGGGGACTATAAAAATAATGTTTTTTAAATATTTTAGATTATGTAGGGTTTTTCAAGAAGTGTGGTAATTCAAGCTTATGTTTGGCACCCCCTATTTATTTTTTATGGGGTTGGATTGTGAATACAATTTTGAGAAAAATTATGTCGGGTTTGGTGCAGTTTGCACTGACAGTTCTCAAAATATTGACCTTCAAGGGCTAAAATAGACCTAATGTTAATATTCTGCGACACTTACTTAAACAGTATTTAAAATTATTTTCATAGAAATACACCGGTAGGGTCCTCTTACTTCGTTAGAATCCATTACATTGAGTGTAAGCCTCCATATTATACCGAGTGAAAATGTAAAGTGGCTCAGCCCCTCTATTTCATTTTATAGAATAAATTGATGAAATTTTAACACATTGTTATACACATAAAATTGCATTAGAAGACAGTATTTCCAGTTTTTATGCACCCGGTTTCGCCGGAAATTACCCCAACTTTCTTATTTTAAACGGAACACCCTGTATATTTTTACAATTTTTGGAATCTACGGTGAATTCTGAATATAACAGTATCGTTTGATTTCTTATTTCTTTTCTTAGCGAACATTTTAATTTTTGATTTAGAGTGCAATTATCTCAAATAAAATCATTTGTTTAATAGCTATTTGTGTATTAAGAGCGCAAAGTGATATATTGTCGCTCTGCGCGAGAAGTCTGACGCACGACGCGTAGCTATAAAAATTGCTAATTTTTTATTACTTTGTGTAACTAAAGTTGGTAAATTGTGGTAATTGTGATTTATGTATATTTGAATGTATTTTATGCTTCTTTTTTGAATTATTTATTAGAAAACATATATTTATATTCCTACATTTCCTACCGCCTTTAGTAAAATATAAATATTTTAGAAAATGAGAGTTTATAATAATAATAACTAACTTTTCATTACTTTGTATAACTAAAGTTGGTAATTTGTTTTATTTAACGTAATAATGTGGTTATGTACCTACTTAAAATTGATATTATTATTAGCGTTTATTTTGTCGCTCGGCGAGCGACAGTAAAAAAACGCTCGCTCCTCGGAAAAGTGCAACTTTGCACTTGGAAACGCAAAGTTGTACTTTTCGCTCGGTTGTAGAAAAAATATTTGTCGTAACTAGTACACTTAAATTACGCTTCCAGTAATGCTAGTATAGCCATTGTTTACTTGATAACTATTTTGACAGATATTTTAAACAAAAAACTTTATTTGAGGTAATTGTTTTCACAGCTCACTGCTTTGTGTATCAACATTATAATACCTGTTTTTTAGAGAATTTTGATTTTTCTATTGTGAATTCATATAGAATTGCGAAGTTATGGATATCACTGTAATCGTAAAAAGGTATATTTTCTAAATATCGTGACCATCTTGAGATTTAACAAATGCATTTTTTTTGGAAAATCGATTTTGCCACCTTTGAAGGATGCTATGTAAGAGAGTATTTATAAAACAGTAATTCAATTTTTGTAATAGTAAAAACCCCGTCAGAAACATTTTTTTTGTAAATCACAGCACTCTAAATTAGAAATTAAAATTTCGTTAAAAAAAAATAAATAAATCAAACAAACATAAATGTACACTGTTATATTCAGAATTCACCATAGATTCCAAAAATGTAAAAATATACAGGGTGTTCCGTTTAAAGTATGAAAGTTGGGAATTTCCGGCGAAACCGGAGGTGCATAAAAATTGAAAATACTGTCTTTTAATGCAATTCTATGTGTATAACAAGTTATTAAAATTTCATCAATTTATTTCTATAAACAATGAAAATTCTCTATTTTCATTGTTTATAGAAATAAATTGATGAAATTTTAATAACTTGTTATACACATAAAATTACATTAAAAGACAGTATTTTCAATTTTGAGTGAGCCACTTTTCATTTACACCCGGATCGCATTTCGCGAAATCTAGTTTAAAAAATAATAATAATAAATAGAGCACCTTGTATATTATTTCATATTCTAAACACCCTTTTACTACACTTTCCACCGATACCATTCTTGATATAACTGAGAACAGTGGTTATTTAGTAATTTAAGATCAAAGTTGAAAATTGTTTCATATCACAATTTTGCACCAGCTTTTTTTGTTAATAAAAAAAAAATCAAAACTAAACCGTCAAATAGTTTTCTATTATTTTAAAAATATTAGTTTGGTTTATGCTTCTGTAAAGCAATGCAATAGGTATTACGTATTTTTAATATTTTATAATAAAACTAGACAGAAATTACGCAAAAAAAAAAATTAAATTAAAACAACTAAAGAAAACAAACATGAAAATTAAAGAAAGTGTTCAAAGTGCTCACCAAGTTGTTCAATACAAATCTGGATTCTGCGCCTAAAAGACTCTTACATTAGCTGTCATTTGAGGAGTAATTGACGTAAATGCTTCCCTTATTCTTCTTTTCATATCGTCAGAAGTAGTGGGAGGTCCTTGATATACTTTTCCCTTTAATGTGTCCCCATAAAAAGAAGTCCACTAGGTTAATATCTGGTGATCTAGGAGGCCAACTTATTGGTTCACCACGTCTAATCCATTTAATCGGGAATTCCTGGATGGACTCTTACGCTCAATGTACTGGGTGATAACGATCCTACTGGTGTATTTCTAGGAAAATAAGTTTAATGTCCTGTTTAAAAAATGTGGGCAGAATATCAAATTTAGGTATGTCAGCTGTTGAGAATTGTTAATACAAACTGCTAAACTCTCAAAAAATAAAGAGTGTCATTTAAAAAACATAAGTTATCCTCGTCCACACACTATTGGCCCATCCTGTATATAAATAAACTGCTCCAGGAAAGTTAAGTATTGCGAGAAAACGCATTTTCGTTTGGGAGGTATCGTACATTTTATCCATATGGAAATTTCCATTAATTTTTCATTAATTCGAGCACAAGTAATACCATTCTTAATTTTATTCACAAAAACCAAAATAAAAAAATACAAATTTCATTTGAAGCTGCAAATTGGTTCTTCAATTTCAATAAGTTGTATGTTCCCCATTTGCATTAATAACAACTTGATGTCTTCTATCAATGAGATTATTGATGTAATCTTGCGAAATATTGGCCCAAATTTCTAGATCACTCTCAGGTCTCTTATTTCTTGTGGATGAGGTTGTTGATCACGTATGAACCTATTCACATGTGTTCAATGGGATTGAGGTTTGGTGATCTCGATGGAACTAAAAGTATTGGAAAAATCCAAGCTTTTGCATGCATTGGTAACGATTCTTGCACGATGAGTACGGGCATTATCATCTATGAAAAAAAGTTCTCACCAATTGAACATTAATAATAATAATATTCTTTATTTCTCAATTAATTGTACAATAAATACAAGTAATTATGGAGAGCGTCAAGTATAAAAAACATAATAGTCTAAAATAAAATATAATAAACTTGAATAGGTACATTCTTATCAGAAAAAAAACGAAATATGTATAATATATACACACATACATTTAAGAATATTAAGCTTCCTTACACAAGATAGTAGTAAATAACAAAAAAACAAACGACAAATATGTGTAAATAAAAACAAAACAAAAACAGTGAAAATCTGATTGAAAATTAATTTTTTTATGCTGGTAAGCAAAGCATTGAATATTTTACAACCATTAAAATATAAACTTTTTTGATAACGTGTAGTTGAAGGTTGATCGGTAATAAGGTTGCCTCTCAATCTAATTGGGTAGTTATGGTGAATTTGAAATTTTTTAAACAAGGTCAATTTTTTGTACACGAAACAACCTAATTCATACTGTCTGGGCGGGGAAAGAATGTCCTGCATTCCATTCACAATTAAGAGTAAATGAAATAAATTAATTAGTACATGAAAAATTTTTGCGATCGTTTGCATCCGCACCTGCTCATTGGGAGAGACTATATTTTTAGTATATGGTTTCACAGAAAGCTGGCGACTTTTCGGCCGCGCCGGCCTTCTTTCGCCTGCTGGACAGTGGATATATGTACTCGTTACTGTATATGTGTATATGTACTGTATATGTACTCGTTACTGTCAAGATTTTTAACCCTTTGACTGCAATGGTTTACCAGTGATCGTAATGTATAGCAACATGTTCGTAATTTTTTAAACTGAAAAAAATGTTGTTTTGGATATTTTCAACATACGCTTGAGCTGTCATCGTTTTCTCAACAATAAACAAGTCAAATTGTCCATTGAAGCAGATGCCTTCCTACACCATAATTGAACCACCGCCATAAGAATAATTGACGACGATATCTGGCTACCCCTGGCCCAGTCAATACCCTAACTGCGATCATCTACTCACTCGAGTTTTATCGATGAATAAAACAGAACGTCATTCATTTTGTCAATGTATTTTTACACTCCTAGTCCAATCTCGCTCGTTTAGTCCAAGGAACTATTCTCAGACGTTTTGTAGAAATTATACTTTGATCCCTCAAACATTTTCGAATCGTCTCTATCAATGCACGTGCTCCACTAGTATTGCCAGCATCTCTCTTTCTATTGGCGGTCAGAGTAACTTTTGAGCTGCGTTGAATTTTCTTGGTTGACAACTTCTAAATGTTGATCCAGTGTTTTGGTACCGTGAAACAAGTCTAGAAATAACACTTTGAGACACATTAAATTCTGCAGCGACCTCGACTTGATTTCGACCAGCACTAATTATTCCAGCGACCATATTTCCTGCTTCGAAAGTTAATTTTCTCCATGGCATATTGTGATTAAAAACTAATGAAATGTTATTTCGTGTTCACAATCAGACGACTAAGTGTTTTAAAATTTAATGATAAAGAATCAGCAGCCATTTTAGGGAGATTCAACAATTATTTGAAAACGTCGAAGTTCAGGCAGATATTTGTCCATTCGCGAGAATGAAAAAACTTGGAAATGTTTTAAGCAACAATCCTGACTATGCTAGGTTACAAAATAGTTATAATACGTGTGCACCAAAAAAATCCTTTAAATGAATTTGAACAATATTTTTCTCTTGCGAATATAACATCTGTAGGTGCAGAATGATTGGTTTCTTTATACAAAAATATTTATTCAACGCAACGTATACTCCTCAAATATGGGGAGATTTTGCAAATTTACAAATGTATGCCAGATAATATATAGTTTTTAACCTATGTACCAATAGTAACAAGTATGTCGGTATAAATTCATTTAGCCTACGCTCATGATCGGCGGCACGATTTGGTAACTCTATACTAGTTTCTTTAAAAATGAAATGACCCATAAATAAAACGGAAAAGTTGTAGGAGTTGTAGGCCAAACCATAAATAGCAATATTTACATAAATTGCTTTACTTCCATTTACTAGTACGTTATTATTTGTATGTATTTAAAACGTATAACATTTAAATTACTTAAGAAATGCATGGCTTAATTATGTTTAATATTTTGCAACCACAATTCGTTCGAAAAATATCACCCAATTTAACATTACAAATATCTATTTGTTGGATTAAGCTTTTAATGTTTCATGTAACACTAAACCTTACCTGAGGATAGTCCCAAAAATTATTTTTCTAAATGTTCGTCATAATTCTAAAAATAAAGGCGATTTATCTATTATTGAAGTTAACATCTAGTGGAATTACCAAGAAAGAAAAAAAACTACTTTTTCAATTAGGCGAATTTTCGCCGATATTTAACTGCATTCTCAGAAAAATTGTAGCCTACATAAATAACATTGGTTGTTAAAAAAAATAAATTTGAAACGAATACTTTAAAAATTAAATTATAAAAATTATTTTTTTAAGGTATCTTACCTTATGCTTATGTTTAATAATCATTAGAGCCCGGATCCCAATATTAGATGACGTCAATATCAGGGGCATATCCAGGATACCGGTGTAAACACATGCACAGAAATGTACCAGATTAAAATAGGTATATTTTAAGCGCTGTCCAGCCACCTTCATATATACAAAGCTGCGTCCGTTACAAACTGCAAGACACGTCCTTTATTATTTTCGTAGTTCTCGCCCCATAGTGTTTTTAATACTGCTATCAACACATTCACATGTCGTTTCTGCATTTGTGCGTTCTAATTCTTTTGTTACTATCAAGTGGGCTGGCATTGTCACTATCTTAATCGTCCCCCAACCAATACATTAAATTTGCGGTGTTTTAACTACTAACGTCGACGGTTTCATCTACACTAACCCATATGTGTTTGTCTTGCAACTCGGAAACAATGGACGCGTTTAGCGAATGCAACTGCTGAGCTCAACCCGTTATTATTACTGTTAACAGGTGTAATTTCGTTGGACACAAGATATTACCTGTGCTGATTAGAAACAGCGTAATATTTGTCGATGTCTACTTTGAGCCGCAATTTCCAGTTAGCGCGTAGTCAACCGTCTCGTTCAGCAAATTGCTGCCGGTCAACCTCCCAACTGCTTTCAACGGTTGTGTTCGCTAAACGCGCCCAATATCTGCTTTAATTTCGTTGCACAATGGCGATGTATAATTTTTCCTTAATGTGGATTCCGCAGGCAATAACGTTATTGTACTTTCCACAAACACAATTTTGCAGAAGCTGTTTAAAATGAGGGTTATCTAGTTTGGTCAACGTCAACTAAATCTAAATTAAATTGTTTTTGTCCTTCAGTAGCACTAATAGTCTCACACGTGTTTTTTTGATTTTCAGTTGCAACATGCTGTAAAACCTGTGATTTCACTGTCCATGGCAGTATTTTCTCACAAGTATTGCACCGATGTTCTGTGCCATCAAACTCTATCTCTGGGAAATTTTTTTATCCATATGCAACTCTTTGAAGGGGAAGTGAACGCGATATTTTCAAAATGTTCCACGACAGTATTCTCCGATTTAAAAAGTATACATACCCGCTGCGTTCACAGGTTGACAACTGGAATATTAACTTGTATCGTACTTTAGACAGGACGTTAAACTAGATGAGGATGGGATAGCATTAAGGGCTGCGTTAGCACGCCCTCGTCACTAGGATTACCAATCTAAAACTTTAAATCGCTGTTAAAATTTGTCTATTGATGGGAACAAAAAATGGAAACAGATAATTCATCTTAAATACCATATGGATTTAATATATAAGATAAGAGGCAATACTGATGCGTATTTTTTTTATTAATAAAAATTACGTATTTTATTTGATGTCATTTTATGGAACTAAATAATCGTATTTCTTATTAATAAAAAAATATGCATAAGTATTGCCTATAATTTTATGTATTAAATCCATATGGTATTTAAGATCAATATTTGTTTTCGTTAATATTACTAACAGAAAATTTTTAACAGCGATTTATAAATTTAAGTTGGATACTTGGTGAAGACGCACTCTTAACTTGACCAAAATGTACACTTTAATGTAGGGAGGTAGCGACAACTTTTACATAATATTATATTGTAAACACCTAATAAATTATACTTGTACTAAATACCTAAAATTATTTCTTTTCGTCTGCTTATTGGTTTACTTCGTTGTAGCAGAGACTTCGTTATTTAGTATTTGACGTGTAAAAAGAGTGGATTCGTTTCATGAGAACATCAAAAGTTAAATCATTTAAAATTTAATTCTTTCTTTTGGATTAAAATACGCAATAATTCATGTTGCAAGTACATCCATTCCTGGAATCTAATATTCGGATCCGTACTCTATTAATACTTACAAGAGATTATATGCTTATATTTACAGAATACATGTAATTAACCTTAAGAAATAATAATAATAATAATAATAAATGATAATAATTTCATTTTTGACCTATTTGTTTATTAACAATTAATACTGTTATTGGTGTAGGCTACTTTAATTTCTTTGTGTTTCTGAGGATTTCATTTAATATTTTCAAAACATTGAGTAGTTTAAAATGTGCTTTTTTGTTCTCTTCATGGCCTAATTCTACTAGCCGTGATCTCAATAGCACCTCGGATTGTAAGGCTAAATTATCACTAGTGTTTGTACTAAAGAACTTTAAGTCGTTGGCAAATATCAAGCAATTACTGTTTATGAAACCAGTTGTAATGTCATTAATAAATAACAGAAATAGGACGGAGCAAATATGAGATCCTTGTGGGACACCGGATGTCACAGATACTTCACAAGAAACTGAATTAAGTACGGTAACACATTGAGAGCGATGACTCAGTTACGATCTGATCCATTTCAAATAATTGCCCGATATACCAATTTCTGAGAGTTTCTATAGAAGCAGTTTATGGCAGACTGTGTCGAATGCTTTTGACAGGTCTGTATAAATAACGTCTATTTGGTGGCCAGCCTTCAATAGAGGAGAGTATGTACTCATGGTATACGCCAAGATTAGTTGTCGTTAAACGTTCATGATAGAAACTATGTTGATTTGGTGAGATGTAGTTTTTATAAGTGGCAAATGGTTCATCAGTTAGGATGGAATTGTAGAAGTAATAGATATTCCTCTGTAATTTCTTATGTCGGATTTTTCGTCCTTATTATAAATTGGTATAAGAGTTGATGATTTCCAGGCTGTAGGAAATATTCAAAAATTTTTTGAAAAATGAGGTTTAAAGGAGCTGCGAGTGAGTCGCAACAGCGTTTTATAAGGAAAAGAGGTAATCCATCAGGGCCCGCTTTTTTGATAGGATCTAAACTGTTGATTTTGGAGGCTACTTCTTCTGCAGTAAAAGTATAAACTGATAGAGTCGACGTAAACGGCACTGATAGGGGAAAGTTGTTATAATTGTCAGTTTTTGAGGAGCACATTTGGAAATGACTAACAAAGGTATTGGCTATGTCAATAGGATTACTTAATTCTAGATCGTTGTACTTAATTAAGTTCGATAGACCGAAGTTTCTCTGTAAATTTTTAATAAATGACCAAAAGTACTTTATGTTCTCAGGGAATAAATATTCGGACTTTGTAACAAACATAAGTCAGTCCTAAACTTGGGATTGCGTCGTTTATTGGAGTAAATTATATAATCTGAATGCAATGGAGTCCTATTATATTTCGTGTGAAATTTGTTTTTCTCGGTAATTACTTTCCTTTCGATGAGAACTGCAAAATTTTAATTTGAATTACCGTTGTGGTTGGGGTGTTGTGTCGAAGTTCTTGTATTAATTGTATTCAAAGCAAGGTCAGTGTGGAAAAGTGTATAGTTTGTCGCTTGTGAATGCTCTTGAACCAGCTTTATTGTGCAGCAGATTTGATGCATTATTTCTTCTTTTTCGTAGAACGAGAGTAGACCATTTACATCAGTAACTATTGATTGGAAGAAATGTGAATAACGAAAATCACGAGTGATATCTTGTAATACAAGATCATATTGTTGAATTATTTTGTTAAGGACGGAACGACTGACTTGTAAATAAGACTACGAAGGCGTTTTTGTTGAACTTTTTGATCATGTTTTGACATACTTTAATGTAGTATTCGAATAATTTTCTGAATGACCACTGACAGTTGATATCGTGCTGTTTATGTGCGAGACGCTTGATTATGTTTATTAGACCTCTAATGTTGCTATCACCCATAATTAAAAATTTGAGGTATATGACATGTGAGAGTGTTGTTTTAGTTAATTTAAATTTAGATGGATTTTTAGACGTGTCATTAAGAAAATGCAGAGATATTCTTGTATTTTGATTATTTGGAGTCGACTTTGAGCCAAATTCTGTCAGATAATTTAGATCGTGAAGTTTTTTTTAGTTTATCTATTTCTGATAAGTAAGTAGAGTTTTCTAGTATTTGAATAGAGGTAATCATTTGTTTATTTATGGTAGTTAATTTGGTGATGTCGTTCTCCATTTTGATTGTAGACGCAGAAGATTCATCAAATCTTTCCAGACAACTTGAATGAAAAATACTGCTACAGACTATGCAGCAGCAATTCGAGAACTCTTTATATTTATAACATTTAAAACCTCGAATCATATTTATTTAGTTTTTAGAAATATTCGAAGAACTGGCAATACCGCATCTAATTTATATGAATAAATCAATCACGTTAAGGAATTAGTTGAAAAAATAAAATTGAATTGTAATTCTTTTGTATAACTAAATAAATTTTGTGACTATATTACACTGTGACGATTTAACACAATTATTTGAGAGTAAAAATATGAAAAACTTTATAAAATCTTGTTACGTGTTTGCTATCCACACAAACACCTCTACTCGTAGATTCGTTGATTGAAAGTCCAGGTAACACTTTATTTACTAATTAACAATTATTAACAACAATAGATTAATTATTATTACTGTCTTAACTATAATCACACTTGAACACTTATAAGTCTCTTTCTTATTTCTTCTTTACTCGTTCACGTTCAACTTAAGATTAAATCTCGGCCCACCGTGCGTCTTATTTATACATCCATTCACCCAGTCTAGAGCACTCCAGAATATTCCTGGCCGTTCCCATACAATTCCAGTCTCATCTAACCAGTCTACACAGTCCAGTGGCGTAACAATCTGAATCAAAATAATAACATTCGATTGTCTCAGATTGTAATCAATTAACCAATCAAACAAGATTTATTAACATTAAATCGTATATATTTATCCCACGTGTACAAGACACCGTGGCAATTGTTGGGTTGGACGGGGAAAAGCCATTCGGGATTTAAGAAGTAAATAAAAAGGGGAAGCCCACCCCTATCTCCCTTAAAGATTTATTGGGCTATTTAACAATATATGTTCTGAAGAAACTAATAACTTAATATTACGAAACTGTAGAAAGGCCACACTATTCATATATTTTTTCTAACTTTAAATTCACAATTGCATGTCGGAATTCACAATTGTAAGTCGGAATTCACAATTGTAAGTCGGAATTCACAATTGTAAGTCGTAATTCACAATTGTAAGTCGGAATTCAAAACTAAGTCAGATTTCACAATTGTATTTCGTAATTCACACTTGTTATGTCGGAATTCACAATTGTTATATCGGAATTTATAATTGTAAGTATGAATTCACAAATGTATCTTGAAATTCACAAGTGTATCTCAGAATTCACAATAGTATGTCAGAATTCACAATAGTATGCCAGAATTCACAATTGTTATGTCGGAATTCACAATTGTGTGTCAGAATTCACAATTGTATCTCGGAATTCACAATTGTAAGTCGGATTTAACAATTATTGTTATTGTGGATTTACGATAGCGATTTGTCAGGAATTTACTTTTTTGTATAAATGTGTTTTAGGCAGTTGAATAGAAGGTAGACAGATTAGAAGTTTTTGTAATTGGATAATATTGTGTAATAAAGCATTCGTAATACCGTGTTATGGCGATGTATGTACGGCACGTAGAACACAAGTGCGTAAGTGAATCCGACTAGCCAGTATCAGAAAGAAACCTTTACATCCATCATGTAGTTACATATGGTAGACCAAGGTGTTGATGACACATTGCATACCACAACAAATCCTTTGGTCTCAGACCTAAACCATCAACCTTACAAAGACAAATGTTGGTTTTGTCGATAAACCCAGTGCTTTTATGTTGTTTTAGAATACGCCGTCAGGGATTCATCGACGTGCTGCAGGCACAGACTTCCCTGTTTAGCAACTCTAATTCAGGCAATTTGGCTACAGCTCAGTGACTCAGCATTAGCACGTCGCTGCTCTTCGTATTTAAAGTCAAATACTATACCGAGTTAATCTGCGGCTCTTTTTGTCGCCTTGAACATTATTTTAACACAATTATTAACATTTCTATATTCTAAAACAATGGCTTATTTTAAAATTAACTATTGAAGCAAATTTCTTAGTGCTTTCCACAAAGAAAAGAAACCTCACCATTTTAATTTGAAATATCCACAAAAGTAACCACCAGATAGTAGGAAAACACTATAAAATACTATATTAGGTTTGTTTCAACAGCAGTCTTGGACTAGTTTGGAACCGTCAGAAATATTCGCCCAGTTAAGTATTAATATAAATACAGTGAACCTAGCGTATAAGAGGCAACTGGGTGAATATTTCTGACGGTTTCAAACTGATCCAAGACTGCTGTTGAAACAAACCTATTATTCAACGACCATGTAATAATGACATACCATGGCATACATATTCGATAAAACATTTGAGAACCAATGAATAATGAAATCATTATTTACAAGTGATTAATGGATAGCATTATCCTTGAGGAATTAAACACATGGATGATGGATACATTAATTAATAGTCGTGGATAAACAGTGATTGTGACAATTGCATCAAAACAAGTAAACAATAACTGAATTGCGCCAGCCAACAGGTAAGAAAGACCTAATCATCCCTTCAGCCCCTCTGACGTATTTGGACACTGACTTTCATCGCTTACCGTGTGTATTATTTTATTGTTAATTTAGAGGTCATTGGTATTATGAACACTACTAGTTATAATAAATGTAGTTAGTATAGGAATGCAAGTTAGGGCTATCAAAAGTATAGCGGCACATGTGCGACAGCCAGCGGTCACTGTTATTACGCATTCTTAAAGCACGTGCCACTTCACTATTAGAAGCCCCAACTTGTATTCCTTTACTGACTACACTTATTATTGGAACTAGTATAGATTTAATCTTTGAAATATGAAAAATTGTCAGAGACGAGAAATCATGATTTTTTCAGAAAAAGATAGTTATAAAACATACCTATTATGTACATACACTACATAATATTAATTTTTAGATTTAGTTTTTCTGTTTTTTTGTGTTAACCAAATTTTACTACAAAAAAAAGTCAATCTGTTCATTCATGAATACATTAATTATTTTGAAAAGTAATGCATATTTATAGTTTGTTTTAAATTTATTTGCAACTAAAAAACGCCGACTTCTTTGATCCCTTTACCGCTGCCAAACAAGCCGACGTTTTTTATGTTGTAAATAAGTTTGAAATAAACTTTACAATGTATATCAAGCATGTGATACACATTTTGTAAATAGTATAATATTTACCTACAAAGGTCGTTGGTGGGACAACGGATAATAAATGTATATATTTTTTTGTTATATAATGTAGGTGGTCAAAACTAACCTTTTAAGTTGTGCTGTATAAATAGTTTGGTTTGGCTAAAGGCAACCGAATAATATTTTATTTCTTTTTTTGCAGGGCTGTGACGGACCCAAGGGACGGAAGAAGAGTGGCATTAAAAAAGTTACCAAATGTGTTCCAATCGTTAGTCTCATCCAAAAGAGTTTTTAGAGAATTAAAAATGCTCTGCTTCTTCAAACACGAAAACGTGAGTAATACTATTTCACGTACTTATATTACGATTGTAATTTTTAAATGAATCAGCACGATAAGGGGTCAATCATAATATTTTCACATGTTGTTCTCTTGTACTATTTTAGATATCCATTTTGTATATATTTTTTTATTATTTGTATTTTACAATTGGTTGTATAAAGATGATACGGACGAGCAAGATATTATTTTAATAACTATATTGTTTTCTCATTGACAGCGATGATATCAGATAATTGAATTTGATAGGCAGTTATAGTTTGTGCAAGGGTTTCAATAAAGTTCTGTTAGTTTTATTTACTCATAATCGTGATTTTTTAAATAATCAGATATAGATTTTTTTTATGTTTTAGTAGTTTCGTTTTAATTAAATTAATTAAAATAAATCATTTTAATTTCTGTTTAACCTCATAAAATAATAATAATTGACATATACAGGAAAAACATTGTTTAAATGAATGGCGATGTTCAGCCAGAGCAACTCTTTCACATAACAATTCATTTTTAACAAATTCATTAAATTTATTACAGAATGTATGTGAGACATTCAATTACTCTATTTCTTTTATTAAACAACAGGTTTTTTGAAGTGTTCTCTAAAAGTAGTTAGGCTTAATAAACATTTCATATCATCGGGTAGACTATTATATATTTTTGTAGCATTATACGTAAAGGATCTCTCAAACTGGGCAGTATATAAATCTCGATATCGCGTAGGGCAGTCGTGAGTAAGATCACCTTCAACAATTTAGAAAACAAATATTCAGGGAGTCGTAGATTATATATTTTATGTTTATGTTTATTTTGTGTAGCTGAAAACGTTCGTCTAGATTTAACCAGTACGAATCTCTAAATTTGTCCGAAATGTGGTCGAATTTTCTTAAATTGTAAGTAAACTTCAAGCAGAAATTTTGAATTTTTTGAGGACTTTCTTTATCTTTGCTTAATAAAGCAGGCCAAAAAATAGTGCCACAATAAGAAAGGTTACTTAAAATCAAAGCCTTAATTTTATATCTGAGCTGAGAACATCTTTATGAATGTAGAATGTTTTTAATTTACAATATGATTTTTGTAATAAACTATTAACGTGTAGTAAATCTGAGATTTATATCAATGTTTAATCAAACCCAGATTTTTGCAAGAATCAGTAAGTACCAGACCAGAGGCACCTCATTGATAACAACTTTAAAGTCAAGATTACTCACAATATTTTGTCCATACGTTTCAAACACGAACATTTCTGTTTTACCCTCATTTAAAACTTATGTGCTTTTGGTACCTCAGATATAGTAAGCATGTCAGAGTTACTGTTTTTACAACCTTATCCATATCTTTTAAATTAAATGAAAAATAAACTTGTGTATCATCAGCATAATGATGGTGTTTCAAATATTTTGAAAAGTTAGCCGTATAAATAGTAAAAAGCAGAGGACCCAGGATGCTATCTTGGGGAACCCCTTCATTTAAATTAACAGTATTAAGAGTTGTAAGACATTTATTAATAATAAAAGTTAAATATTTGCTTACATAAGGTATAACGAAAGAAAGCATCTTAAGATCAATTCCATCCGTCCCTTTGGCATTAGATTTAATGGTAGACACAGTTTTCTCAATTTTATCAACTGATACTGCTTTAAAACAAAATTTATCAGTAATAAGAGGATAAATCAAATTGTCATACTTTGCAGAGATAAAATTGACATTACTGTTGATGCATTCGAGGTAGACTATTTACAAAAAATTCATTGAATGAATTTGTTTCAGTAATTGCAGAACAAGGATTTTCCACGTCGGGAATAACATTAAAAACTCGGTGATTTCCAAAACATTTTGCAATCTTTTTTAAATTTGTAGTTCAAGTAAGTTTTTTTTCTGATTTAATTGCGGTGTTAACTAGATTCTAATAGTCTTATAATAATTCAAAGCTGCATCAGTTTTACTTTTTTTATATTTTGAAAGTACCTTATATATATATATATATATATATATATATATATATATATATATATATATATATATATATATATATATATATATATATATATATATATATATATATATATATATATATATATATATATATATATATATATATATATATATATATATATATATATATATATATTTTATTTTCTTTTTCTTTTCTTGACCGTTAATATCAAATAATATCTGATAGTTTTTTTTTGTGGGGATTTTAGTCAGGTATAACTAATTTTATTATTTTTTTTCTAACGTTTCGGTTTATTACACCATCATCAGAGAACTACAATTAATATAATATTTTAAAAACAGCTATGGTTATTTTACATTACAAACTATTAATTATTAGGTATTTGTTTTAAATTTTGTTACATTTTATTAGATTGTCTGTTTTACCGCAACTAAGATATTTTAACATGGTTTGTAGGCTCTTAAAGTGATTTATTGTAGGTGTTTTGCTTAAATAGTGAATATATATTTTATTTCAAGAATTATTATTTTGTATCGGTAAGATGTAAAAAGTGATTTCATGTTGTAATGTACTCCAATCATTTAATTAATTAAGTTAAAATAGGTTTCGCTTAAATTTTGTATATCAGTGCGATTATTTATGGCGTTGGTGTGTCTTTTTATTTGCAGCATTTCATGTATGTTTCTTCGGTTATAGTTAGGTCTTTTTCTAATATTTGTATGTTGTTAAAATTAAATCGGTGGTTTCGTTCTATGGCGTGTTTGGCTGGTGCTGTCGTGTTTTGGTTTTGAGTTTTTATGCTATATTTGTGCATAATAATAAGGGGTGCAAAGGACCGGCAACCTCCGAGCGGTGCACCCTGGACAGGCAGGGGCAACTCTGCCTCACAAATGTCGGCCGGGGGGTACCAAGGCTAACCATCTAGTACCCCTTCCACTTCTGGTTCCCTGTAATCTCAGAAGAATAGCCCCTCACGACCGACCCCAAGCGGATGGAGATCAGAGACAGGTGGGAGGGGCCTCACCGGACGGTCTCAATAATGACGAACGCAAAGGACAATGACGCTTTAAGTGGACGAGGGAACTTCGGGATGACTTGCTGACCTGCCGTGAGAGTAGCGAACCTGAACGAGGAGGATACATGGCGCGATTGCATGCGCTTTGGTGCGAAATGCATCCAGAACATCGCGCCTTCTCTCAACAACACCTGAGAGATCAAGTATCCTTCTTGCGCAGGACAGATTACGTAAGGGCACCCCGTCAGCTAGAAGAACTGCCAGCCGCAATTCTACCGCGGCAATTAGCAGCTGATGGGGAACATCCTCCAGAGTTCACCGATGTAGACTTAAGGACGAGGGTAAGCCTTAAAACCAGGGCTAACCTAAAGCCACAAGACCTGACTAGAATGGACGCGGTCATCGATGAGGAACTTCCAGAAGATGCAGACATCTTGCAAATCAACTGTGCCGTGTACAACGCCGAGAAGCAACTCGTCCCCCCTAAGAGGTCAACCAATCACGGGGTCGAGAAAGCCAAGCGGCATGTACAGAAAATCGAGGGCAAGATACAGTCGGCCAGACAACACGCTTCCCGGATCCAGAGTGTGGTGGATTACAAGACGAGTGGTAGAGTCTTTACTCCCAGAATCCGGCGCATAGCAGCCTCTTGTGGTTTGTGAAACATCACGAAACTGTAGGACTGGGAGCAGGATTGTTCAAGGCAGCAAAAAGAGCCGCAGATGAACTCGGTCTCGCATTTGACATCAGGCGAGGAGGCCGACGAGATGCTGATTTAGAGTCAGCCACCGAACTTCAGCCAAATCGTCTGAAAGCCTGAATCAGAGCTGCCGAACAGAAAAACCTGTTTCGGCAGCATGTCGATAAATCCCAGTATGGTGTCTTCTATAGAAACATAGAAACACTGAGTTTATCGACCAGGCTAACATTCGCCTTTTTAAGGTCAGCCGGGCTTAAGTCAGAGACCGAGGGATTCATTATGGCCTGCCAAGATGGTGTTATCAACACCTTGGTCTACCGGAGCCGCGTGTGGCGTGTAGAGGCTCCTGATATCAACTGCAGGACCTGCCATCAGGCGCCGGAATCGCTCATGCACTTACTTTCTGCATGCCCCATATATGCGATTTCGGCCTACATCCATCGACATAACGCGGCTTTACGAGTGCTATATTACCATCTAAGGAACTCGTACGGGGTAGGCCAGACACCAGTGCTGCCTTACGTCCCCGGAGATATTGAGTCCATGGTCGAGAACGAGAAATGACGAATTTACTGGAACTACTCGTTCCCGACGGTCAGGCTGATCCAAGCCAACAAGCCTGACGTAGTCCTCCTCGACTGTCAACTCAAGGTGATGTATGTCATCGAGTTTTCGGCACTTGCGGAGGAAAACATCACCTTGAAGGAGGAGGAGAAACGGACCAAATATCGTGATCTCCGGTACGAGCTCCAAGTGACTCAGGCCACTCGGTAAAAATGGTAGTCCTAATAATCGGTGTACTCGGAGGGATAAAGCCTACGCTGCTCTCGGAACTGAAGATCATACCGGCCTGCCAAAAATCAGACAGGCCAAATGCAGAAGGCGGTCATCCTGGGTTCTCTCCGTCTGCTTAGGACACACAATTCCGGAATCTACAGTCACTAACCCTGCGGGATGTGGGGAGTGGCTGTGATTAATGTGATGGTGCGACTCCCGTGAAGCGTCGGAGGCCACGGGAGGACTGTCCAGCGTCGGGCAACCGAAATAATAATAATAATAATAATGATACGTTAGATCCATCGTTGAATATTCTCAGTTGTAGTGTTACAAACATAAAAAACTGAAACAATTAAACTGAATTATTTTTGTTTTATTGTTGGCAAAAAAAAAAAGAAAATTTCTCTTTAATCTTTATTTTTTTTTTATAATTTTTATGTGTATATATGTGTGTATGTGTATATGTTTATATGTTTCAGTATATAAGATGCATACGTGTAGATATACATTGTAAATCTATTTAATATTTTGTATACAATTTGGTTAATTTTCTCTTGTACAATTATGTGATTTTCTTTGGTATGTTCCTATTCTGTAATTGGGTGTTTTACCTGTTGAATAGTGTAATAAATATTGCATAATTCAGAAAGAAATTTTCTTTAAACAGAGCTAAATATACATGATGTATCACTTAAAATAAAAAAGTTTAAGTAATTGTCGGTTAAAACGGAAATGAAAAACATGTAAGTATGTGATACACACTTATAATCAGTAGAATGTTACATGTCCATTTCTGCATTAATGTTCAGGGTGTCAGTTTTTGTATTTTCCATTTTTCGGCCATAACGTTTTTATTTAATGTTCAATTATTTTTTTCTTTTCGAATTCGGATTCCTCAGAAGAAAATACTTAAATATAGTGTTGGAATTTTTTTTCCTAGGTGAAGAATCAAGCAATGAAATCGAGTGAGGCATTTAAAATGATCACCCTGTACAATGTTAAAACAATATTTAATACAAACATTTTTTCACAATTTTTTGTTTATTTTTATGTTCACATAGTAAACGTTCTCCAACAGTTTTCCCAATCTCTGCAAATTTCTACAAGTTTTAGTACCTTTAGCGCGCTTTAAAAGGTTCAAGCACGATTGCCAGGCAATTTTTTTCTCGTTCTCGACAAGATAATTATTTGAAATACTGTAATTGAAACCTCAAAACATAGGTTTTTAAATTATAATTATATTATATAAGTCAAGATAAGTTTGGAAAAAGTAAATACATATTATAAAAAAGTTCAGAGGGTTATAGCAATTATTTTTATATTTTTGTAAAAAAATCATTTTAGACACTGGGAGAAAAAAATAAATAAAGTAGAAAATAGCAAAATGTCCTAACATTTTCACATTTGATGAAGTATTCAAAAATTATATTGTATTTCAAGAATGTAAAAAAAATTAAAAACGTTTTTTATATTATTCTTTATAGTAATAATTTATATAGTAATCGAATTATGAAAAAAAAATCAAGAGAAATCTTGTTTTCTTTTTTTTTTTTTTAATCAGTGATTTGCGATTTTTTTTTTTAATCATGAGTTTTGTCAACCTTGGATAGGGTGTTTCAGAAATGGTGTACCATACTTACGGAGTATACTCTGTGGGCCAAAATAAGCAACAAAGTTCATAATATGGACATGTTCTTTCCGGAAATGCACAGTTTTCGAGCGTTAACGTTTCGTGAACGACTAACTTTTTTGGAAATATCTACAATCTTACTAACATCTTTTCAACACAGGCCTAATATTTATTTATCTCATCACTGTCACATATCTGTGGATTTTGTAGCTTCCCTGAGTTTTCCATTTATTTGATTATTGAATTTATTAAAATATGTTTAATTACCCAGTCGACCATTATTTTTTATTGTTAGGTAATTTAGTTCATTTAAAAAAATGGTATATTTTTTTTCAGGTTCTCTCAGCCTTAGATATTCTACAACCACCCCATCTTGACTTTTTCCAGGAAATGTATCCTTTTATAAAATAGTTAATAATATAATATGACAATGAATATAATATGACAATGAATCTTCACAATCTTTAGCGATTTTGATTATAGATGTAAATATATTATAGGTATAATATATACAGTGCGGAGTGGTCTAATTTATATGCATTTATTGAGCAATGATAATGAAGCTTAAACTAAAGCGAGTATCTTTAATTAAAATTTCCTCATTTTCGCCAATAACAACTAACCGTTTTATAAGAATTAATGCGAATTTGCGTAATAGATAACCCCGTTAAAGTGTTAACCTTTGGGGTCGAAACCAACTAAATGCAAGAGTTTTTAATTTACAACTTCCGCTGCTATTTAATTGCCTATTAAGTGACTTGAATTCAATGGTTCATTCACTGCCAGTAACACTCAAGATATATAATTAAGATATATAATTTTATAAATACTGTTTTTGCCTGTATCGTTTCTGGGCAAACATGTTATATAAGGTATAAAGATACTCCAAGAAGGTCTAGATAGAAATGGATAGTATGCTGTTTTTGACTTACTTATACCTAATATCAGGAGGTATAGTAATTATGATTTTTTTTATTGCAAAACTGAACTTGTTTTAGGATCGTTTTATCAATGCTTAGTTGATGCCAATTAGAAGATAACATCCATGGAAACAACGTTACAATAGTTGTTTGTGCTAATGATGTACAACCTACTAATTTAATTTGTATGGTACTGTAATATTTAAGCTAATTTGAATTAGATGTAAATTCTATTATAGTTAGAATTAAACATTGATAAACTGGCCTTTAGTGATGACAGTGATGAACTAACAGATGTTTAAATGGTTAATAATAAGAGCCGTTAAATTTATGCTGTGTACCATTTTCGTAAATAAGAATACCTTTTTTGGCCATGTGATACGTGAGCTATTTCATTGCCATGCATTGATAACGAAATATAACGTATGTTGATATTATGTTTTAACTCTTAACAAAAATTGTAAAATCTTCATTGGTTCTTGATATGTACGGGAAAAAAACCTTATTTTAATTTCATTTCATTATTGAAATGTGTGTAAATTCCAAAAATTCATCATTTTCCATATTAATTTGAGGTTTTTTAGGGTACGCTAGGTTTAAGCTGATGAATTACTGGTAAATATTTTATAATAACAATTAATTGGCATTCCACACATGCCGGTGAGTGATGAGGCAATTATGAATGACCGTATATTAAGATAATTTGATATTTCCAAATATGCGCCTAAAATAATCAATTTGTCTGAAAGAATAACATAGATACAATAAGAAAGCTTGATTTAAAAATAAATCCCCATCTCCGTTTACACTGAGAATTTCATCAGATGGTACAAAACCTGGGGTGGGCTTAAATTTATCTGAATAAGATAATGAACCTGAACTGATACTACTGTAGACTGTACCATATATCTGCATGTCAAAAACATGTTTTCGTTCCACGTTCCTATTCAATCCGGTATGACGTATATAGTATTACCCTTTTTAGCTTTACGACAAACGTAAATAATATTTAAAATGTCAATATCCAACTCTTACGTGAGCGTCATTAACGTGGAATTGACGTAGGGGCAGCAGAAAAGCATACTGGAATCAAAATTTAATTTCGGTCTAAATATATCTTCAATTATGAAAGCAAGTAAAAATAATTTTATTTGAAAAACTATAAAATATTAACGCAAAAGAGTGCTCATTAGTTAATCATTATTCAAAAGAAGCTGAAGTTACAGTTTATTTAGACATAGGAAATTGAAATTACATCAGATTTCATCACTGAAAAAAAGAAATAACGCCATTTCGTTTATTAATGATAAATATCGAATATTGAAATATGTGTGTTTTTGAAATCACTTTGTTTTATCGAAAATATGTTTAGATTTGGCCAAAAAAAGTTTCATAATAGGTTTAATGATTAGTTTATTTCAATAAAAAAAGCTTGTATAAATTGGATGATTCTCCATATCCATGTTGTACAAAAAATTAATAAAAAATAATACAAAGGATGCAAAAGAGAAATCGCAATATTTGCTTAAAAACATTATTATTTCTCTTAAATTTTTGGTATAGCACCCATTAAATTTATACGATTTGTTACACATTGTTAAATTTTATATTTTAGTTATTTTAATGAAATTTCTACTTTTTAATCTAAAATCAGTTTTTAGTAAACCTTTTTCTTAATATCATTAAAAATAAAAATGCTAAGGATATATTTCCGCTGTTCTAAAATGGGTCACCTAAATACTCTAAAATGATATATTTGTTTATTTTTAAAATTATTTAATAGTTGTAGTATGTTACATAATTTTGGCACTTTTCATATTATTTTTACGACCTTGGAAACATATATTTTTGTTGATTTAAAAACCAATTGCACGATAATTAACAAATTATGTTATTTACTTTCCTATGGCTTTAAACAGAATTTCTTGAATTATTGAAATATTAGATTATTAAACGTATGTAAATAAAAAATATATAGGTATACCGATTTAAATCAAATCTAAAAATATGTGTGTTAATATGTTATTCACATGCCCCCTGACACGCTGATAAGGCTGGTTGGTTGGGCTGCGTAGAAATGTGCGCATATGTACAAAATACATATTGCAGAAGCTCTTGAGACACGGTGTATAAATAAAGCCTTCACAGTATCTATGCCACTCCTAGTTCCCCTACAACAACTGTCGTTTGTCGTATCCAATGACTTCAGAAATTCTGAAGTCATTGGTCGTATCTTATTTGAGTATGTATAGTCGGGTCGATGTAAAATTGGAACTTACTTCTTAAAGAGTCAAAGTCATACATAATTTAGTCAGCAGACCAGTTCTACATAGGTATACGCATAAGCGACTTATTTACGACTATTTTTTTGGATGGTTGTGGCGTAGATTTGGTGAACAGTGATTCTCAAACAGTAAATGATATTTGTGCGTTTAGTTTGAAATTTATTCAACTATTTATTTTGTGTTTTTCATTATTCCTAAAATTAACATTACAAATTAGAATCATGTGACGACATTATTAAATAGCTGTTTGTAACTAGAAAAAATTGTCAGTTGATAAAATTTTGTGTCCCTGATATATGTACATAGGTAATCTATTTACGAAAATTGGACAAGATCTAAAAGTTCTGAGAAAATAATATATTCTTCTGAAAAAATTATAAATAAATTATTCATACACTGAACTGATTCTGCGGTTGGATCCTTGTGAAATATTAAATATATGAAGGAAATTTGCTTCTTGATGTTTCAAACATTTTTTATTAAAAGCACGTATTTCGGCGTTTTAAACCTATGCCAAGAGTACAGGGGTAATCCCTCTACATTTGACAAAATCCTGAAAAGCCTAAACACGTGTAGAGTTTCTTTACAAATTTACTTAGAGTAGCCGAAATGGTAACACGTATGTTAACCGTGAATTTGTTTATTCAAAGATAATCATATTAAAATGAGCATGATCGAATCGAGCGAAATGAACGTCAGTTTATACTAAAGGTAGAAAATTATTTTGAAGAGTATTATAAATTGTATCATACTGTTTAAGTACTGCTGACAATTGAACCGAATAACATTCTTTATGAAAGTTGCAATCTTACAATGGTCCGATTATATCATTATCGTGGCCAGTCCGATCTGAATATCATCATCGGTTAACATCATTCTCCAGTATTTGTGAATCACTGAATTTGCTAAAATTCTAATAAGGTGGTAAAGTCTGCGTATTTTCGATGTAAAAGCCAAGCAGCTACATCAGGAGATAAGCTGTTCAATGCAAACACCAGATACCTAAACAAAAAAAATTCCCTATCCCCCACTTTGTCTTTAACGTACTCATCGCAAATATACGGAAACACAATTTAGCTTTCCTTCCAAAGAATGATGATGCAAGCAGGTTCGTTCAACCACTGCCGACTTGGCTTAACCATATTTAAACCAGAGCGGGCGGGGCAGTCTGGAACGAAGCGCGCGCCACTGTCCCTCATACTATCGAGCCGATAAACGTAGATGTAAAATAATGATAATGAAAGAATGACTAATGATTTTCCAGTTTTTATCGATCTCCATATTGCTTCCTATTTCTAAGATAAGATGTAAAAAAAAGTAGAGGCAAACCTCTTATACCATAATACGATAATTTTCTTAGCAACAGGTCATGAGGAACATAGTCAAAAGCTTTAGAGAGATCACACAAAGCGATTCCTGTGTGTTCTTCCTCCTCAAAATTTCGAATTATGTCGCCCACAACTCGCTGTACAGCTTGCGTTGTAGAAAATTTGGAACGAAAGCCAAATTGGCTAGGTGAAATTATTGAATTACTTAAGCATTTGTTTTTTTGTTGTAACCGTTGATACCAAAATATTTGTTCCAATATTTCTTGCGGTTTTTCTGTCCTTTGATTTTTTTAATCGAGTGAATACGATCGAGGTGTTTAAATTTAAACCTCTGTTATCTATACAAGACAAAAATAACATCGAATACAAGATAGATAGCATCAAGCATAATATAGTCAGTCAAAACAATACTTATAAAAAAGAATAGATACACATAAAACGCAATAACGCTCTTAAAACATGCTCTAAAATATAACCGCAGTTTTAATTTTGAACGTGTAAAAATCCTAGAAAAAGAGCAAAACTATAACCGAAATGTTACAAATAAAAATACATAATAATGCATTAAACAACCTCAGTGGTGCAAAGAATTTAAGAAACATATACCTCAAATTAAATTAACCGGAGTAATGGAGTAATTTTTAATTGTAATGATAATTTAATTTTCCAAGAATATAGCAAAAAATAACATATCAATTATTGTGTTCATATTAAAAATTATAATTCAAGCACATCAAAGTTAATATACTTACAGGAAAACAACCATTTACCATTGTTTATACCAAATATAGTTAGTCAACTAGAGGCCTTTGGTAATGTGCCGTCTATTGGTGTCTTTGAAAACTAAAATTCCTCATATAGAATATACGGTGGATTTCATTTTATTGTTGCCCTCTATCGGTGTCGTCCAAAAAGTGACCCTAGGTTGATCAACTATATTTAGTATAAACAATTCGGAACACTAATCTAAAATAATTTAGCTGAGTTCAAACAGCAGATAGATCAAATATGTGCCATTTAAAACAATAATAACAAAATGTAATTCAGCTAATTTATAGAAATATATCAGAACGTAAATTTTATTGCAATTCTCTGATAATGGTTTAAGAAACCGAAACGGAAGAAAACAAAATTTTATTTATATCATATCGCAAATCCCAAGAAGGACTAAAAAATGTTTAATTTTCATATGCCAGTAATTGTCACCGAGCTATCGCTAATGTTCAGAATAATTAATCAAAAATAACAAATATCCAATGATGCGTTTATAATATTTATAAGCATATCTAAAGAAAAATGTACTTTTAAATGATTATTTTCCGCGGAGCCCGGGAAGATACCTTCCAAACCGGAAAACTCCAAATGAAATCGGAGTGGTGTCAACCCATAATTGAGTTTACATTGGTATAGTTACTTGTACCAGTCACGAGTACAAGTAGCTAGCCCAGCATTGTCACTGTTAGTACAATTGTACTAGATCAGTACATTCAAACCCAATCTAGTACGTTAGTACAATTGATGCAAGTATAATACATTAATGCTATATTTAGTACTACTGAATTTAGCAAGTTTTACAAAGATAAATTAATGTTTTTTGACATCTTTACAATTATTTATAATCAGAAAAGTGACGCCACCTTACCAGTAGCCACGTAATTGTGGTGTTTTTATATTCTGTAGTTGAGATGCGTAGTACTGTTGTTGTTTGATCTTTTGTTTTATGTTGGTAACTGTCGGCAATGTTTTTTGTTTAAAAATTCTATAATTAAGTTTTTTATGTGTTTATTTTTTCAGTTAATATACATACGTAATACATTCCTTAAAAAAAGGTTTAATCAATTTAACCGATGACATGATTAACAACCTTCTAGTTATTTCACACACAACCCAAAAAATGAGTTAAAGAAAAAGAAAAATAACTAGTTAGTACATTTCGAGGTTATTTAGTACATTTCAAGACATACTTAGTACATTTGAATCTTTCATTCTGGCAACACTAAGCTAGCTTGGTTAGTAAACTTTCCCATACTCAACCTGTTCTCGCTGCTGGTACAAGTACTTTCTCATTCGGTTTACATTAGGTACTAGCTGTCATTCAAGTTAGTGGTACAAGTAATTAATCCATTTACTATATCAATGTAAACGCGCCTTTAAAACGTTTTCTTAAAATGAATATTCCAAAACACGTGACCTGCTGGGTGGCAAACAAACCATTTATTTCAAATTGCATAGTTCAAGATTTTCCATGCAATTAATTTGTGTTCGTCTTTATTACAATTTGCAATTTATTAAATTTTAAAAATTAGGACATAGTACATAGGCGACAACTCAAGAATAAATAAACATAAAAAATATATAAGTTTATGCTCATCCAATAACTGAATGGAAATAAATTATAATAATAAAATTGTATAACGACCTAAAACATTAATAAATTGACGACTTTTAGTCTAATCATTTAAACAAAAAGTCGTATTTCAATAATATTGTTTTATTTCGGTTTGTAAATTTAAATAACCGTTTGGAGCATACCAAGTTCTGTCTAATGTGGCCTATTTTGCTACGTTATCGGCCAGCTGGTGTGTGGAAACAACATCTACGATCTAGGGGGTGGAGCGCTAGGGTGGGGAGACATGTAATACTAGAAGGGTGTGACGTCATGAAACACGTGTGAAAGCACTGAAAAAGTGCCGTTGATATGTTAAAGTCCTCTCACCGAATGAACAAACTAGTTGATAGAGACATGCTGATATTACTCAGAATACTTTTCTCCTTAATTCATAGCATTTTATCAAAAAACATACTTTCTTCTGTTCATATAGAAAAGAAAAATTGAAAAAAAAAACTTTAAAATTATTTCCCCATATTTTAAAAAACGCAAAAATGCTTCATGACAAGTAAATTAAGTTTAACTATTTTTATATAAATTTTACAATTTTCAAGGATTTTTAATGTCGGTAAATACGTTACGTTCTATCAAGTTTTGAGAAGATTAACTCTAAGCATTTTGAGTCTGACCTGCAAAATCACCAAATTTTTACAGTTATTCATTGAGAATCTGTAACAAATTGATACAAATTGATTTCTTCCTCATTTTAACTGATATATTACAAAAATCAGTCTTCACTTTTAATAACAATAGTTCGTATACTTTATTAATTGGTGGTGACCGTCGGGGTCGAGATTGTAATAAAATCAAGCTGATAACTATGCTCCATAAAGAATACAATCCCTCTTGATATGGTTTTTTTAAATATCGACAAAAACCGGAAGGCTGCTTATTTGGAAAATTATTGGTTTATAATGAGAAATGTAGACTGTCCACGCTCCTAAATAAATTGGTAAAGCGTTAACCTATAAAATAAAACACCTCATAAATTGAACAACCCCCAAATCCTAAAGCCGAAGCTGCCGGAAGGGTTACACTTTGAAAAAACTTGGACACACAACCATTCACGATTCACGAATATCTTGAAATTCTTCGCAAAGTTGGATAGCAACCAAATCGATCTGTAATAATTATTGTCAGTAATACGTGTCTCATTTTTTAAATATTGACAAAAACTGAAAGGCCTTTAGTTATTTGGAAAATTATTAGTTTAAATCGCAGATATACTAATTAATTATGTTTGCAAGGACACTATACGTGCTCTTAAGAAAATTGGTAAATTCGTTCGATATAAAATAATACACCTTATAAATTGGACAACCCCTAAATGATAAGCAGAAGCTGTGCCGGAAGGGTTACACTTTGAAAAAAAACGTGGATACACAACCGTCCTCTCCGACGTTGCCATCTCTACTAGACTAAGATTCGATTTCGAACTTAGGAGTAAATAAACACATTACCACCTAAAAACAAGACCTCAGTGCTGATCCGAACATACATGCTTACGTCACACCCGCTAGGCCCACCATTCGAGAATCTACCACCAGAATACCGCGCAGTTGCACGTTTTTAGTATAAGAGTGCCTTTATTTATACGTGTTATGTATGGATTAAGTACATCTTAGCTTATTATTTGTTTTTTGCGAGTTTTCACGCTATAATTAGTATTTTTTTTAATTAAGTTTTAGGTGGTAATGATAGACACTGACAATATAGTCGAGCTTTTATCACGTAGTGTGCTCTAGTCAACTACGATACCGTTGAATCTCGAGTCCGTAAGAGGCGATGCTCGGAGACTACCACATATTTCAAGAGTAAAGACAAACTTTTTGGTTAAAATAGTAGAATTACATAAATGTGTCAAAATAAAGAAAAAATAAAAACAAAGCCTCCACCATGACCTACGGGAAATGCTTATGGTATTGATGAAGGGTATTACGAGAACAACTTTGCAACTATTTATTGGTTGTTCAGTTTTGAGTATATTTTTCTGTCTTCAACTCATTATTTACACGAGTTTTATCTTTCTTTTGAGAAAACTCGATAAATGAATAATCATCATAAATGTAAGATTAATTTTTTATTTATTTTTCGCGATCTATCCATTTATGCATTTTAGCTAAATACGATTGTTCAGTTTTGAGTACATTTTTCTGACTTTAACTCATTATTTACGCTAGTTTTATCTTTCTTATGAGAAAACTCGATAAATGAGTAATCGTCATAAATTTAATATAATTTTTTATTTATTTTTCACGATCTATCGATTTATGCATTTCAGCTCCTGCATTGAATAATATTTTTAAGTCGAAATAAATTGCCAAATATAAACGTTTAAACCATTTTCTAATATATTTGTTGTATGACGCCTTTATATGTATAAGAAATATTTTTTTCAAAAATTTTACGTTATTTTTTGATAATTACAATAACTAAATTTATTTAACGTAAATAAGAAAATAATTATTACAAACATAATTATTTATCTACATAACAGAACTTTGGTATTTTCCTAGACAATTATTATGAAATTTACTGAATGAAGTGCTTGATTTAGAAGATTGTATTAGTAATAATATCGAAGTAAATTCTGCAGCTTGCAATTAACCAAAGTCCATAATCACATTTTATTATATTAAATTACAGAAAATAAAATATCCAAAGAATTATCAAAAAAATAATCATGCCATAAAAATATTGACAACAAATGTGACAACTACTTAAAAATCATGCTTCATACGGCTATTGTTGATTGTTGCGATAGATATAGTATTTATAAAAATGTGATGATGATTTTTGAGGAGATGGCAGTGCAGTGACTTCTATTTCTACAAGTCTCAAGAAATGTACAGTACAGCATCATGAAAATCGCGTTATAAAATTATAATTTAAGAATTTTGTTTAAAGATAAAATGCAGAACATTAGTCGTCGTAGACGTGAAGTTATAAGGAGGCCATACTCTAATCAAATGAAAATTTTAGAGAGACATCAGAAAATGTAAAAGAGGAAAAGTATTGCCCTGGGAAATTACTACTGTTTTGATGTATGTACAGGGTTATCAAAGGAGGATGTCCCGAATCATAACTCTTTTATTTTTTAGTTTCGTCTTTGCCAACGGTCTCAAAAGCGATTAGTCGTTTTTTAGATATTTGGCAAAAACCAAAACACTAAATTTTCGTCATTTTTGGAAATAACTCGGAAATTATTGCAGTTAGCTTTAATTTATCGACTGATTCAAAATCAGCATTCAATAAAACTTTGTTAATTTAACCGACTCTCTATATCTTATAGTTTGTGATATCCCATTGCATTGGTGAGAATCGCATTTGAGACACATTGTACAGTATCATACATTAATAGAACGACAATTTAATGTAGATTTCAAACTTGTAAAAATCCAATATGGCGCCGATAAGAAAATCGAAAGTTATAGGTCGGATCTCAAAAAATGAATACTAGAAAAAAAACTAACAACGCAACTAACACACTCATGATAAACTGCTTTTAGAAGGTCAAAGTCTTGTTTTCGTACAATTAATCGTTTTTGATATATATTTGGCAAAAAACGAAAATACGAAATTTCCGTTTTTGAGAAATAACTCGGAACTACGATCGTAGTTAATTTCCGATATCCCAATAATGAGGATGGAATGGGACACACTGTATTTCTCATGGCAAATTTAATTCTTATCAGAATTTTTAATATTTATACAAAAATCAACATACAAAGTAGTATATTGTGCATACGGTTGGAGCAAAGATACAACATATATAATCGTAAGAAAGCGTAGATTTCAGAAATCGAAAAATATATGAGGTATTATATTTTTAAAAATATATAAATAACTTCTATGTGCGAAGCTCACTTTTTTTTTTGAAAATACATTTTTAAAGCTCTTAAAACACCTTACAACTTTTATATAAAACTTGTTTTCCAAAGTGAAAAATTAAAGTTATGATCCGGGACATCTTCGTTTGATAACCCTGTATATAGGAGATATTTAGTGGTTTCTAATACTAATACAGTTATGATAATTTAGATGCGGTACAACAGGAGTCCAAAACTTATCCGGTAGATATAATATAATCGGAACTTTATAATGTATGAACATCTTTAACTAATCGGCTCAGTAATGTGAGGGATATATCTGTCAAAATTTTTATGGAAACTGGTGCGACCATAAAGACTCATTTCATTGCTTGGCCTCCAACTTTACCTGACCTTACCTAATTTTTGTATCAATAACTTTGTCAATGCTCACCAGTGGCGGTTGGTCAGGGGAGGCAAGGGAGGCTGAGCCTCCTTTACAATTTTGGGAAAAGCAGAATATCTCCAAACTAATATTTTTCACAAGTAGAAATTTCTACTTAGGTATATATCAATTCTCAATGTTGTTTATAATTCATTAATTAATTTTCAGTGTAAAAAAAATTTTGCATTTCCTTTCCACAAACATGTAACGTTGTAGTCCGGATAGTCCGCATGAAAAATCTCAGGAACATATTTGATCTTGCATTAAATTCGAAATGTTGGGTAAACAAAATATTGTAAATTTCTTGGATTCTGCGCATAAAAGAGGAATAGAGGACATTTCAAGGAGCTAATAGATTTTTTTAAAAACGTATGATCCAAAATTAGAGAACCTTTTGAATAACGCCACTGTTTTTTCCGGGACGTATAAATCAATTCAAAATTACCTAATTGATAGTGTTAGCTTCATTATTAAAGGTAAAATTTTTGAAGAACTACATAATTGTGAATTTTTCTCGTGGCAAATTGATGAAACGACGGACATTACTTGTAAATCTCAACTTTCCATAATTTTTAGATATGTTAATGCACGGTGAAGTCGTTGAAAGGTTTGTTGGGTTTTTTTATTTGAGTAGTGGAAGATACGCGGAGAGTTTATTTAAATTATTAATCGACGAATTTGGTAAATTTGATTTGAAAAATAAATTAGTTGCACAAACCTATGACGACGCTGCGGTTATGACAAGACATCTTAAATGGACTCCAAACTAAAATAAAATATATTGCTCCTCAACATCTTAATGGACTCCAAACTAAAATAAAATATATTGCTTCTCAAGCTTACTTCACTCACTGTTACGCATACAAATTAAATTTAGTTTTAAGTAAAGCCTGTACGGAATTAAAGAAGTTAGAATATTTTTTTCAAATATTACTGGTTTTTCGTAATTTTTTTCAAAATCTAGTAAAAGATATGATATTTTAAAGACTTTTTAAATGACTATCAGACTTTAAAAGCAGCTTACGGATTAAACTCGTTATTGTTGGATAAAAACTTCATATTTTTTCTAAAGGTTTTTAAAATGATTTTTGAGCAAACTGATGTTGTTTTCCAAATTTTACAGAATAAATTAACTGATATAACATATTCTAAAAATAGACCTAATTCACTTATATCTAAATTAAAAGAATTTCGCAATAACGAAATACATTTCAATACTTTATATTAGTTTATATAATGGTTTTTTAGAAAATATTGAGGAATTAGATGATGAACCACAGTTTAAAAAAAGAAAGACAACATATAATTTAGACAGGACAGACATACATTACAAAAAATTTTTTTACAGAAATTTTGGACACCATTATAGTTCAAATTGAAATTAGATTTTCCTATTTAAATGCCTTGCAATGCTTCGATTTAGTAAATCCTAAATATTTTATAATATAAAGAAGGTTTAGTGCCATACCCAAAAAAACAACATTATGCAGCTACGGACACGTGTTTCGGAGTTATTGCCCATCATCAGTGTAGCGTAGCTAAAGAATTGGATTTAGGATGGGATAGATCAGGAACAATAACTAAAATAAAGCTGGAAAGTACAGTACACAGTACTTAATTAGTGCCTTCATGTTCCCATGTGCCACAATTGGGGCCTCAATGAGCATAGTCGACACACACAGCTCTATGTGTACTGCCCGTGGAAACGGCTTCATTTTATGAAGAAGTAATCAACCATTTTGCTAGTTCTGAAAATCGCAGGTTACCACTGATTTATTATAAAAATATTTAGACTTTACACCAAAGATTAATATAGTTAGTTATTATTTTAGAAGAAATATTTATTTACGTTATTTATTTTTTAGAAAATATTTTTTATGCAAGTTATTTTTCCAAACTATTTTAATTTTTATTAAAAGTAATGATTTTACACTCTGGCAGTGATAATGAATACAATTTTTTGTTTGTAGAAAAACACTTATTTATCAATTTTTTTCCAAAACTATTTTGCTTTTTTATTTGAAGTTATAATTTAATTATAAGTGGGATAAGTAAGGCTACTCTGGCGATCAACCTACGACAAAAAAATGTAACGCGCCGTTGTACTACCTCAAGGGTCTTGGGGAAATGTTCAAATTGTAATCATATTGAAATTTAGTTGCCATGTAAATTTTAAGCCTCCTCTGTGGACAGTATCACGAGCCGCCACTGACGCTCACCCTCTATGAGATGTCGATTATTCAAACACAACATCGTTGTTATATTCAAAACAAGAAACAGTTTTAGTTGTGCAACGCGGCTTACACCATGAATCCAAGAGGATAACTTTAATAAAATTCAGTGTTTTTAATATCTTTTTAAGCACGCGTCCTAAAAATCATGCCTTGCCATACAATTTTTAGGCTGGAAAATATTTCTTTAAAGGACTAATCCTGCAAAGTACTTTCCGGTCTAAAAATTGTCCAGTACTACCTGATTATTAAAATGGTTCAATGATTAGATAAAATTAAGCAAACATATTCTAAAGAAACAGGGTGCCTAAAAATTACGTACTCATCCGGAAACGCCCTTTACAGGACTTGTAGACTTTCAGTCCTCGCCTTCGGCATCATCGCATCGGTCTGACATTTGCTTACGCATCTAGTAAAGATCTTTTTCCGAACTTGTTACGTAAATTACGGGGTAAATTACTATTATTCAACCTTTGATGCAAAACTATTAAATTGTTTTTTGTTTTTTTTTCCTTTGTGACTTCATTTTATTATTAGATGTTTAAATAATAAATACAAATTTTAAATTTAAAAAAATTATAGAACATTTTTCGTGCATGACACTTTATGAGTACCTAGTAGTAGAATCATGGTTATAAATTATGTAAATTAGTATATTTATTGATGGATTTTATGTGATAATAAAAATTCTGTATTCACTACTCATTCAGAAATAATCGGTTTATATAACCGTTACCAATTTTTTTATTTCGATAGATTGATTCTAGCCATAAAATTAAAAACTATGGTGTATTTTAATGATATTTATATTTTTTAATTAAATCTTATCTAATCATCACAAACCGCTGCCAATTACTTGGGGATCAGAACTAGTAGTAAAACTCGACGTGTGATGGAGTTTGTAATAAAAGTAATTTTTGACATTTCAAAAAAGTCACATTGGTGGAATGTCACTAATATTTTTTTTTAGACATTTAAAATTTTAAGAAGTATCAATCAAAATTTTAATTTATAGCTTTATTTAAACATTTGAACACAATATTATAATGGGTTTGTATAACATCTGATTTGTAGTCTTTCATCACGAATACATTTTTTTGTAAAGTTAGAAATAGAAATGTTGGGGAAGGGTAGACCCCGTTCCAAGGGACCGATTTTGCTCATCATCGAACTCAATCTCTTCCTTGACCTCTAGAATGTATGTACTAAATTTGAAAGCTTTATCTCAAAAACTGTAGCTGCTATCGCAATCCACAGAGACACACATAGACACAGAATATTTTTTCTGTCTGAAATTTTGTGTCTCGTCATAATTCGTCGAGAATCGTCCAGAAATGCAATAAAAATTTTCAAAATTTTTTCACGAATACATACTTTCCTCACTTTGAGGGGTGAGGAAGTAATTAAGTGTTATATACAGGGTAAGGCAATAATGCGTCCGACTTCGATATGTCGAGTTCTATGATAGCTAGAAACTTGATTTAAAAACATAAGTAAACTAGACAAGAAAGTCTATAACCGGAAATTGTTTTCGAATATACAGGGTGAGCCAAGACGATTCTACAGGGTCAAGTAACATTTTTTTTAAATGAAATGCCAAGTATATCAGAACATTTTTTGAAACCTCTTTGTAATAAAAGCAGTGTATTAATACTGCTGCCCCAAAACTTTATAGTCACATATCCTTTTTTAAGCAATCTACCAGAATGCCAACCTCGTAAAGATTACTCTTTAGGAACGCCTTTATTAGTCCTAGTGATTGTTCCATGAAGAGTACAGTAGTTTTCAATCGTGTACGTTTATTATAATATTGTAATAGGTTCCATAAAAGTCTACCTCCGGAGTGGATTAAAGAATTGAAATCCATAGTTTGGTTAACCCATATTTAACAATAATTTAGAAATAAACACAAAATAAACTTCTGTTTGATTTTCACAATTTTAATAAACTTATGACAATTGTTTCGCCACACAGTGGCTTCGTCAGATGGTGAGTACAAGACTAAATTCTTTATTACAAAGTGTGGGTATATATATCAACTAATCTAGGGTAATAAAATGGAACAGTAATAAAATAAGGTACAAAATAATTTAGAAAATATTTAACAGCGGTGAACAGTGTAAATCTTTTTCCAAAATTTCTTCCCGTTTGTCCGATGTATACTTTAGGGCATGTACCACAAGTAAGCTTATAGACTCCACTTTTTTGTTCTTTTTTTAGTTTTATCTTTATTGTTCTTGATAAATTTTCCTAGAGTGTTATTAGTTTTAAATGCTATTTTAATATTATGTTTTTTCTTAAGTTCAACTGATATTTTTTTCGGTAGGTTGGCCTATATAAGTAAGGGTTTTATATCTTAAATCACTTAATTCACTAATTTCTACTTTTGGATAAACTGCCTCTATTGCTATATTATAATTTTTCTTTTTTAAGTAAATTGTTAACCAAAGTTTCTTTAAAACCATTATTCACTGATATTTGTTTAATAAAATTTAATTCGTTGTTGTAATTATCTTCAGTTAAAGGAAATTTGGTTAATCTGTTTATCATACTAATATAGGCAGCGTGTTTATGTTTTACAGGATGTGTTGAACTATTATGTATCGTAATATCTGTGTATGAAGGTTTATGGTAAATATTAAATTCATGTGAATTATTAATTTTTGTAATAGTTAAATCTAAAAAATTAATCGAATTGTCTTTTTCATATTCTACAGTAAATTTTATGTTAGGGTGTAAATTATTGATAAATTCTACAAAAGTATTTAACTGTCTTGTTGTACCTGTAAAACATGCGATAATATCATCTACATATCTATACCAGTATAAAAAACTTTTACTTAATTTAGAAAGCATTTACAGATTATTTAATTTTTCCCTATTTATAAAAGGGTGTATTTATTACCAGAATTATCCAGCTTTTGTTCTCAAAATATATTATTTCATAATAATCGCAATACACAATTAAAATCCGTTTAAAAATATTGAACCAAGGATACTGTTTTTATTCGCCTTAGCCGTTCTTGCTGGTTACATAATTTCAATGCGTAAGTAAATTTAATTAGCGTGGACAAATGCTGTATTTAAAATAGTGTTCACAAAAGAATTAATCAATAGAAGTGACAACAAAACGACAGAAGAGTCAATAAATGCATTGTTTTAACTGGCGCTTATTGAAGGAATTCTGACGTTTGTTGCTGTCACTAAAATGAAATGATAATTACATTGGCACTCATATTATGTATGATGCTATGTGTAAAAATAGACGGGCTAGATAACAGGTATGTTTCAGAAAAATAGCAGTTTAGTTTTCTTGAGTAACTTGACTATAGTTAGAATTTAGAATACAATTTATTGTACAAGTTGTACTAATTTACATTTAAGATATATTCTGTAAGCCAACTTGGTTATTTTGGTTTCTGTTTTATCGTTCCGTAAACTTCAAATTCCTGAAAATCTGGTTACTTATTGGATGACTTACGGTACGCCATTCATGAAAAACTTTTACACTTTAGCTGTCTCTAAATCGATCCAGTGGCGGCTCGTAGTATTATGTGTAGGGTCGGCAAGAAGTCCATGAGGTTGTTATAAGTATGTTAGTCAGTTTAATTTTTGAACAAAAAAAAATTTTAATTTCTGATAATGTTTTCGTCCTCCAGCCACTGACATTTTGATAGTCACTGGATAACTTTGTAAACGCCGTTCACAGAAATGATGTAACTGAAGACAGTGTTGCCACTGCCAGAGTTCGTCATCACAATTATCCTAACTCATGAATTGCAAATTTTGAATTTTTAAAAAAATTATTAACCTTTTGTCACGGACATTTTGTGAGACGATATTAGACTTGTTTAATATCAGTGTAGACGCTGCACCAAAACAAATGTAATAGTTTATAAAACATTGAGCTCTTTTTAAGAAAGCATGATATCTGTACACACTGGCCGAAAATAAGAAATAAACTTCAAGGCGGCCAAGGCGCGATTGATTAGTCCTTTGTGGAAAGCGACACTTGTCACTTGTAGCTTGCTCTTAAAATAAGAGATGTTAAAAGTATCCGTTTATCTATTTTTCCTTGTAAAATTAGGCAATCCTGACACTTTTTTTATAAATAAACAGAATTTGTCCCATAAACTCCAAATAATAAAAATATGCAATACTTTTTCTGTGTATTTTAAATTATTGTCTCTAATATATAGTTTAAGTTTAATATGGTTCATTTCTAAAAATGAATCAAAGTTGAAAATAATCATTTTAAAAAGACGCATTTACTTTAAAAGAACGAAAATGCAGATTTGTTTACTTACCTAATACAACAGTTACTACATGAATATATCATATGGGCTTGACGTTTGGATAGCATTCCATAGCCGTTTTGCTTGTCTAGCATTTTCATCTACTTGAAAATATGCATTTAACATATCCAGCATTAAAATAATAAAATTAGTCGCTATGGTTAATCACTAATTTTTACAAAATGAACCACCAAAGGAACAAATTATAAATAATAAATTTCGGTAACATAGTAACACAAAACTTCAAATCACAAATTTAATCACAAAAACTATAAATAACGGTATTAAACACAATTTTGTAAATGCTAATGCAGACAGGTACGCGAACTACAATAAACTGATTTTTACATGGGGGTGTAATGTTGCCAGATGTGTGAGATTTTCACATAGGTTATAAATTTCATTATAAATAAATCATGATGCTTTTCAAAAAATTTCTATTGACCTAACTGACGGTTAATTTAGCTAACTGAGCATTGAAAAAACGAGTCTTACCATCGCAACAGAAACAACAGAAAACAGCAAAAGACTATTACTAATTTGGGCTTGCACAACTAGCGCTGTTTACACGAGGTTCCGATTTATAAAGATCTACGTCCACGGTATAAAATTTAATTCAGTTTACTCTTTTTTTAATGGAAGAACTGACCAAGGTCGGGGCTGACGACCTAAATTTAACGTTTTTATCAACTTTTGCTAATATTGGTGTAAAATGGTAGAAATTTTTAAATAATAGTTTTATTATTTAAAAAAAGTGCAGGTACACAAGGGAAAATAATGGTATAAATACCATGAAAATGGTATGTCTGGCAACACCGATTAGGTGCGTGGTTAGATGTGTGAAGATCATAGGTTACATATGCGACGCTAATATCGCAGTTCACATTATGGCGTGGTTGAATTTTTATCATGTAATGGCCTATCCCGAATAAAGTGCTGTTTTCTCAAGAAAAAAATTGATCTTTATTATAAAAAATGACGTATACTATCTTCATAACCGTCCAGAGTATTATGGAGGAAAAAATACAAACTGTCAGGTATGACCAGTGTAAAAAGTGACAGAAGTGCAAATACTGCAAACTATTTTCCATCACCTGATTGTCATTGTGTTGCACCTTCAGTGTTTTACTATTAGAGGCCAATTAAAATAGCTGATTTATTCCTTGAACACCTACACATTTCAAATTATTGTAATAGCAGAGGGTAAGTACCTACTTCTTAAAAATAATAATCCTTTTATAAACTTTGAAAAAAATGAGATGGGAACATTAAACACACACACGCACACACGTGCACGCGCACATGCGCGCACACACAATTCCACTGTCCGGCAGAAACCAACGTGAAGGTCTGGAGTGATCAGGAAGCGATTTTGGAAAAGGAATAACATGTTAGTAATAGGTGGAAAATAATAATAATGGTACTTGCTATGCTACCAAAAATAAAAATAAAATAACATAAATCAATGAAACTAAATTATCTCCTCTTGAAAACGTAAAAGAAAGTAACAAAAATAATTCTGTATAATAAATAAAATACATATTTTGGTAACAAATACGTTGGCCAATAACAAAAATAAAAATGTAAAAATCAACAGAAATACTTGTTTTAAAATAAATAAATAATACATAATTAAGTATTTTTATAATTTAGATCGATTCTCCTATTTTTCGAGACAGCAAAATGGTCCATTATTTTGTCAAAATGTTTGATCCCTCATTAATAATTTTACAAGTTCCTTTTCTATTGCTATTGTTGATAAATCATTTAATCGTGATCGCTAATTGAATTTCTCGTAAAACTTTTAATTTGTTTTAGAGTTGAAAAAGTTCTTTCCACGGAAGCGGATGTAGCTGATAGTGATAAATATTAACGATAGTAATTTATATGTTTCCGAAACATCATCTTGCAAAGAATTTTGAAAAATAAAGCGACATTTCATTAAGATTTGAATTTGATAATTCACCGAAAATATCTTTGTCTGAATATAAAATCCGTAACTTATTTTGCAATTTCAGTTTATCAAATAATTTTGGATAACTGGTAATTAGCAAATCTAATAAAGAATGAGGGAAATTTTTTTTCAAAATCTTGAAATTTTGTTTTGTCTAAAAGACTGAAAAATTTTAACGAATTCAAATTTTTAAATCTATCATCTATTTGATTAATTGTTAAATCCAAAATTTCGTTAAAAAGACGTCTAAAATATGTACTGCCATCATTTTCTAGTCTATCGCAATCGCTTTTTTGGCGCGGGACCTACTTGTGTCTACAACATCATTATATATTTTAGTTACGTAAGATTCGTCGCTTCGGTAATTTCTCAAAGTTGAAAGAAGCGAGCGACTCTATCTATTCTATTAGTGCAATACGAAATATCTGTTAATTTTGAATTATTGAAAAAATAATATCTGTTTGCTGAAAAATTAAATTAAAAGTTTGCAATAAAAACAGACAATTAAAATCGTTAACATTTTTTTGAATCCTACAGCTTCGCGAATTGTTTCATGGTATCTCTGAAAATCTTCACTTTTTATAATTGTTTCAAAAACTTCCAATAAATTTTCTCTGTGATCTAAAACTGTCATTGTTATTCTAGATTTAAAATTCGTATCTAAATTACGTGGAAGTCGTCGATTACAAACATCATCTAAAACTTTCGTCCTTTTTGTCGATTTAGAAAAAAAAAAAAAGAGAAGAAAATCCGACCAAATTTGCAAAAAAGATCCTACATCCTTAATTTTGTTGGCGGCATCTTGTAATACTAAATTTAGCCTATGGGCATACAATGAGTAAATAGGGCTTGAGGGGCAATTTCTTTAACTTTAATTTGCAATCCGTTTAATTCTCCTGCTGACATAACAGATGCACCGTCGTATGTTTGTCCTACTAATTTTTCAGAAATATGAAATTTTTTCGAATTTTTCAGATAATAGCTCAAATAAATATAACAATTGAAGGGTACAGCAAGAAAACAAGGAATGTCTATTTTTTATTAATTTGAGTTTAATACCACCATATATAGTATTTTACGTGTATTTTCTTGTGGTAGGACACGTACAGGTATAAAACTGGAGATGTCCACAATATAATCTAATAATAATAATAAAATCTTATTCATTCGTCAGGTAATAATGGCGGGCGTTTGTGGACAGTTCTTCTTTTATGCCGGAAGGTCGGGACGTGTCTAGTAATTTTCACTAAATTCAACCAAAGTTAGGTTTATTTTTGGACTATTTTTCTTTATTTCGGTTTGTGAATGGTTTTTCAAACTCTACGAAGAATAGTTACTTTTAAAGCCTTTTGAATGTTTTTATTTCGAAATGAACATTAAAAAGCTGAATTTCTCTGAATGTTGTTTCTTTGACATTCTTCGTTTTATTCCTGTACCCTCAATTGTGAATATTTTACAACTAACTGTTGGTTTAATTTGTTTCAGTTCATATGTACATAAATAAAATATTAAATATTAGACATGGACCACATAAACAAGATATTTATTGTTGCGCCGCGCGCCGCAGTGGTTTCATTTTATATCGGAAATTGACAACTGTAGCTAGGCTCGGCTAGTCGACCCAGCAATCGCTGTCGCTAGTAAATCAACGACGTGTGTTGCAAGATCTTCCAAGACATCATTTCGGTAGTAGAATATCGACGTAGGGTAGATGGGCCAATAGTCGGCCATTTAGTAGACCCATTAAAGATAATAGATCACGGTTCCTCTCAGTGTCATCATTCTACTTGGAAGTTTCACAAAATCATTCAATGTTAATTCCTAGGCAACCTTGTATACAGATATATTGTAGTATATGTTGACAACTAATTTAAATTTGTAAATGAAGGGATAATTCCTAAAAATCCAGTAGTCGGCCGCTTACGTCCCTAATATCGGCCAAAGCTATACCAGTGGTCGGCCGGGTATGTTTTATTGGATTTAATTCAGGTTATTCATTAAATTAAAATTGTCCACTTCGCAAAATATTTATTCTGTTCCAACAAAAATAAAAAAATATTTTATTTTAAAACAAAAACATTCATAAAATCTGTATAAATGCATACTTATGTCATATAATATAAAAAAAAATTATAAAAAATTCACTAGCATGAATCACATTTAAAATATTCTTCTCTTAATTCGAAAAAGGATCTATCTGATAACCCGGTACATTTCAGATGGTACCATCTAGCGCAATTGTCGCATCCAACGTGCTCTGCATCCCCTTCATCTACATCACTATCCAACTCCACTTTACACTCCCAGCAATGCTCTTTGGTTTTATTTATATTATCAATATCAAAATTCAATTGCTTTTTCTTGTTTGTTATTTTATTTTCCTTATTTGGTTTTTTCTTATTTTTGTCTTTTGCAATCTTATTTCTTAAATATTCTCTGTACTTTGGGGAAGAGATAGCTGCTGGCTGAGGATCCACGTTTTTTCTCTTTTTTTGATGTAATAGGTGTGGGATAAACTAAATGTTTTTGTAAATTGGTTGTTAATCTAACATCTTGTAATATGTTAATTTTTTGATTTTCAAGTCTGGTCAGTTGATTTACTATATCAGATTCAGTCTTACATGTTTCTGAAGGTATAATTTCGTAGTCAATTTTACTGTTACAGTTGTCTTCTTGCAATTTGAGATTTTCCTCATCTGTTGAAATCTGAAGTTCCTGTACATCCACCTCATCAATAGCTCTCTCTGCACTTTGCTTTGTTTTATTCTCATAGGTTATAGTTAAGTCACCAGTTTCATTTGTTTCGGAGCTGTTCTCTGTCTTTTTATCTAATTGGTATGTTGAATTTTTTAAGTTGCTTTTAGATTCAACTGGGCTGTTCCCTTGTTCACGTATAATTGATATATCAATAGCTTCAGTCTTTTCTGCCTCTGCAAATGTATTTGTTGTGTTATTTTCGATTTCCTTAGACCCAGCTGATGTATTATCTAGTCTGCTCATTGCACTAGTTTTATTTTTGTTGGTTTTGTCGTGTTCTTTGACAATTCTATATGTTTCCTTCATAGTCTCTTGTACCTCTTTTTCATCGGTTAAGTAGTCTTCGAAATTCAATTCAATCAATTGGTCCTCGTTATTCAGATTATTGTGGACATCATTAGCAAATATTATTGGCACATCTTCAATAGCAATCCATTCATCAGGGTTTTCTGGATTTTCAGGGATTATATTGGGATTTTGTTGAACAGGCCGTTCATTATTTACAATTTCCATATCTGCTGGATGAGCTTTAAATCTTTCAAGTTTATTCACCAGCTCTTTGATGCTTTCGAAATTTTCATCCTGTAATCTGTTCTCGAAATTGGTTAACACTTTTTGGGCAATCTCAATTTCTTCAGCTGTAATTGGATGTTCTGGTAGTTCATTTACTTTTTCCAAATGATTTTGTACGCATTTGGTATAATCCGGTGCGTCAGGATTGAAGGGAAAAAGTCCGCATTTTTTAAACCCATTTATGATAGTTTGAGGTAGAGAGGGCTTTTCAAGAACAGTCTTTAGCAATGGGCAAAATGTTGTTTTGGTAACAGCAGAGTTAATGTTTTCGGGTTTTCTTAGCCATTGATGAATGATTTTCTTCCACTCACTTTTTAATGGTTTGAAGACGCCCACGTCTGCTGGCTGCATCAGATGAGTAGTATTCGGGGGTAAGCTGTACAATATAATATCATGCTTATGACAGAATTGGCTTAGCTCCATAGTTAAATGTGACTTGTGGCCGTCGACAAAAAAAATTACTGGAAATTTGGTGTTTTGAGATTGTAGCCACGGAAGCAACTTAGTAGTCACATATTCAATGAAAACATGGCTTTTCATCCATCCAGAGTCTGATTTTGTAACATGCCATGATGGATCACTGCTATCTAGAATTGCCTTAGGTATTCGAACATATTTGAAGACTACACATGGGACTGCGGTTTTGCCACTGGCTGTAAAGACAAAAAGTGTGGTAATATTTTCTCTATCATTTCCCTTTTTAATCTCCAAAATATTCCTGGCACCTTTAGGGCCTAAGACTTTGCCAGTTTTGGGACATAAATTGAAACCACTTTCATCCCCGTTCAAGATTCTGTCTGGATCAGACATAACGTCTAAATTATTGGTTTCTTCAAGATATAATTTTAAATCAGCAAACCATTTTCTGATATATTGTTCAGTTACAACCGCTCTCCCTTTGGTCAATCCTTCGAATTCACGAAGTGATAATTCAGGATGCCTTTTTAAAAAACAATTATACCACTTTTCTCCTGGACGATTATGTGTGAAGGGAGTAGGTCTCTTGTCTTCTGTTACGATTTTCTCTACGGTATCTAATAGATCACACTTCCTCTGGGGAAAGCCACATCTAGATAAATCTATCAACCATTTTACTATTTTTCCTTCCTCGTCTTTGGTAAGTACCGGATCTCTGCCCATTTGCCTAGGACCTTCTTTTACTCTCCCTTTTATTCGGTCCTGTATGGTTGCTCTTGGTACCCCAAATAATCTACTAGCTTCCCTAATACTAGTATTATTCTCTCTGATTGCCTTTAAAGCCTGATTTAGAGACTCTTCGGAATATTTAAAGAATGTTCGCTTTTCTTTGGACATTTTGATCGTAATAAATCCTAAGAAGAAAAGTAGGGATAAGAAAAGTATTTTTTTGAGAATTTTCAAAATAGTTGAGAAAATCAAACAAAAAAATCCAAAGGACGGCCTAAAAACTACCTAAAGTCAGCCGTAAAATTTCCAAGCAATTGGATTGACTATTGCACTGGCCGACTAATGGATAGTTGCTTGTATTCAGAAATATTAGTTCTAACATAATGAAAGAATTGGTTTAATATTAGAAAGAGTGAATAAGATTCAGATTTTAATAAACACGCAAATGTCCTAATGTCGGCCACAACAGGCCGACATTAGGAAACGAACGCTTTAAGTCTGCCTATGTTCGGCCAGTGCAAAAATGGATTAAAAAGTGAAACATTTGATGATGTTAAAGTTTTAATAAGCAAAATAAAGCCTACTGGACTACATAATAACGACTGAAAAGTCGTCATTTGATTCCGAGATATTCTCTAGCTATTTCCTGCACCATGCATCCTTAACAATAAGTATAAACCAATACTTACCTTTGATATACACTAAAACACTGTGTGGAACAAACTGACAGCACGCTTATAATTTTTAGGTTATATTAACCGAAAAATTTGAATCTTGGCGGGAAAGATGGCCGACTATTGGAATATAGTTATTTCTAGTTTATATAGTTGCCTTTTCTTATTTTTAAATCATTTATGTTTTAACGGCCGACTTTTGGGGGTGACCGAAGTTAGGCGCATTTACCCTATGTGTTTCCTGATTCACGCGCTGCTAAAGTGAGGACGGCACGCCGCGCCGTACCTATATTATTCGCCTGCTTACAGCACTTAGTACCTACAACCGCCTCAATGCACTTGCTGGGAGATTCTGCTTACCTGCACCGAGCAAAATTATCTTCATTTTCAACAATAAATAAACAATTAATATCATGTTTGTTGCAGTTTTATATGTAGTATAATTATTACTATTAAAAGGAAATAAATATTATTATTATTTGTGCCGGGTGTTGGGTCAGCACTGCCGACCCTGTCTTCCCTGAAAAACCGCCTCTGAATCGATCGGTGTTTTTAGTCGGTAATGTTGATAAGTTTTTTGGGAAATTATTTGATTCTGTTATCTGTTATTTTTTCTTCTTATTGTGTTTTTATTTTTATTCAAAATTTAATCAAAGGTAAGAAAATGGACTCAAATGGGGTAAATATTATAAATTGTAAATGACCTTTATACTTTACACTTAAAACTGATGACAGCACAGAACATCATCGTGAATGAATGATGGCAGGCGTTCCGTAAATAATGCTGCAACCATCTACCAAGAAAAAACCACTGTCATTTTTTTCAATTATCGCTAATTACCGCTCTGATTAGTTTGGTTGGCTTACGGAACCTATCTTCTGATTATAGACAACAAATTATGACATTTGAGCCATATATACCTATATACAAAATATCACGTTTTGGAGTTATGGAGAGTCAAATGTGACTTGACTTGGCCATATTTTTTAAAATATGTCTTTTCCTATTTTAAAATACGCTATTAGGAATTTCGATTCCTATATCGTCCGATTGATTCTAAACCGTCTTCCTTCTAATAATCTCAAATTTTGTTAAAGCCGCCAGTGACCATCCTCAATTACAAAGTTTTATTGTTCTTGAGATTTTTTTGATAAATTTGAAGATGCCAATTAAATCAGTACTACTTTGTCAAATAAAGTACACCAACCCTGAAATACCTCTTTTCATTGATGTGGGTTAATTAATGGAATTTAATTGCAGTTATTTTGTAAAAGTTATTTCATTTTATAGTTATTTAATATTAAGTAATTACCAATCCCAGCAGGAAGGAATATAAAATTAGAATTCTCGAAAATCAACAAGGCATGTAGTTAATATGACGTGATAAGTAAATGCATGTTAGAAATATTGTTACCGGTAGAACAAGAAATTAGTTTCAGATAAATACCCATATATGTAATCTGGGGAGGAACTCTGTGACGTAAAATATGATAATGATCTTTATCGCTTTTCAGTCTTGTAATGCGGTAAAACTCCATAACTTGTTTCTAGGTATACACGCACCACACAGAATCGTTGAAGTTTCACCACTTTATACTAGTGAATGCAATACCGCACGAAATTTTCAAAAACGTTATTTCGATATTTGCAAAATAAAATACCGGAATACCGGTTTTACACCGGTACTGCCTAAAATATTATATCTACCACCAATAAATACAAGAAATCCAAAACAAAACAATTGCTGTTTTATAAACATAACAAACATATAACCTTTTTATAAAATATACATAATATGCATAAAACTTAAAAGAAAATCCCTGTAAAATTATTGTAAATAGTATTGCTATTCGGTTGAAATCTACCAATTTTGACTTACGTTTTCTGTCGTTCCAGTTCCAGGTTGCGTTTATAAATATAGAGTAATTTCACATGTGTACTGTTTCTTCTAAAAAACCTTTTCACCAGCTGCGAGGTGCGGCCTGCGGCGCCAGCAGGTCCTCACGTGTCTGCCAGGAGAAACAAAATACTGCATAGGTGCAGCTTGATATTAAAATCCCGAAATACCAGTATTTTTCGGTACTAATACCAATACCAAAATGTTCGGCGGTATACCGGTCTTTTCTGATATACCGAAAACTGATATTGCATTCACTACTTTGTACTAGGAAACTGTAACGTGTGTGTATGTAATAATTCAGAAATATTTATGAAATCTGTTTAATTTCCCGCCCGAAAAGCCATATAGGAGCATATTAGTTATTTATGTACCAAGGGCATAAAGAGACGTTTATGGCCGGCAGTGTAAAAATTAGGGCCCGAGGCGTGAAAATTAGATAACACGATAAGGGCCATAAACGCTGGTTGTGCCCGAGGTGCATACAAAATTTTATGTACCACCAGTCTTAATACATAAATATAGGTGTCCTTTTTCGAAGTGATTTAACGGATTAAACTGATTATTCTGATTACAATCACTTTAGTTAGTATTTTTTTTTAAGTGATTATAATCAGTTGTAACTGAACAAACTGATCGACCAAATAGTGTGAGCAGTTTAATCACATAAAAAGTGAGAGAACAAAATATACAAAAGGTTATGTTCATGTTCATTTTGATATGATTTTGAAATATGTTATGTGTGCATAGTTAAATGTCAGTTATTTACATTAATAAATGTACTTTACCACCTTTTCTTATTCTTTAATTGAAATGGAATTTCCATCGGCATTAAAAACAAGTTTTGAACTTTGTAAACTTTTGCTGGCGGGTGATAAAAATCAATGTTTTAACTTATTTGTAGCAAGAGAAGAATATAATAACATCCAAAAGGGTAGGTTATTTTATATTTATGTTACCCTGCATTAACATATTTACAATTCTCCCATTGTCACTGTCGTAATTTGTGTGCAGTATGCATCTAAGTACAGGAATAATGGGAGAAAAAACAACAATATTCATTAATCTGAACAAATTGAGCAAACTGATTGTAATCACTTGTATTTAAACTGATTTGATAACGACAAAATACGCCTCATATGTGGGCTATCTTGCACATACTCCATAAGAATTGTAAATCTGTTAAATTTTGACATTCCATAAAAATAAAAACCGTACTATCACACTGACTGGTGGGAATTTGATTTTAAATTTGATTTAAAAATAAATGCAGTAATTGTTCTCAGTTTTACAATCGTTTTGCCGAAGTGTTTTGTGTTTACAAATGAATTGGAAACGGAAGAGGATGAGAATTTATTTTCCTGTATTCCACTAGAAATTACCGAAGCGACAGAGCCTGCGACGTTAGCATTATTGTTCAAAAGTCGAAAATATTATATGAAAAATATAGTAAAGGGCTTAGGCGGGCCGTAAAGTATTTTACGGCTCGGTAGGCTGTAAAGTAATACTTTAAGCCTTCAAACCAAACATATAAAGTAACCAATTAAGACGGGTCGTACATAGATGTATTTACCTCTCAAAGATGGAGGAAAAAAACATTGTTTGTAAAAAATCATAACAGAAACGTATATTAAAATTTAGAGATTACTTTTTGGTTAGGATCTTAACGATATCATCCTACATTTATTGTTCTAGCACATGGGTGTATTAATAAATATTTTTTAGTTCGTTAGCTCCATTAAAAATTTGGCTTTAAAATACGACTTTTCAATCATTATTACAGAAAACAAATCACCGCTTTTGCGAAAATCAACTTTAAAAGACTGATTACATTGCAAGCTTCTTCTAGTGTAATCAATGTTATAAAAAATGTAAGTCATCGTCAAGATTTTAAACAAAAAGTAATCTTTAAATTTTGATATACACGTATCTGTTATGGTTTCTGAGTTGCACAATGTTTTTTTTTCTCGATGTTTGAATGGGTGTAATTTAAATATATGTATTATTAACCACATGTTTATAAAAATTTCGTTTTATATTGAGCCCATCTTCTTGCCGTAAGAGTTTGACTACATAATTTTGGAACACCTATAATATACTGTTATTGTACAGGGCTATCCAACGAAAAGGCCCACCCCTATATTTTGTTTATTTTGAAAAATGAAGGTTTCTTTGCCAACTTTTGGCATTTTTTTAAACTAAAAGAAAATTAAGAAGTCTACGGTCTCTCTTATTACTAAGGATTTGCTTCAATTTCTTTGTCCAAAAACAGGTGATTGACAATTACACATCCATTGTCAAGGGTTATGATTAAAATTTCAAGGAAATTTCAAGGATATTTTAAATTTTGGACAAGTTGACCGTATCCATGACCATCTTGGACACGTTGCTATTTGACCAATCAGCTTAATCTTAACCTGACCGGTCACTGACCGTTCATGGTGACCGTGACTGAGTGATTGCCAACACTAATAAATTTAAAAAGCAAACTGCGTAATAATTATTATTAAAGCTGCAAATCGTTTCTGTGTATCATGGTCGTAGAGTACAGATGTACTTACTATCGCCGGCATTTCGAGAGTTCTGGAATAAATACTATGCCCAGGTGAAGTTACCAAGTCGCACAGCGTTATGTAACTATCTACCAACTGTACACGTAGACATGGTAAATAAGATGAAATGTGAATTAAAAAATACACTGCTGTGGTTATCTGTTGATGAGACAACAGATTGTAAAAAAAAATTCTAATTTAAATGTTATAGTACGAGTACTGGACCCACTTAAACCGACAGTTCCACTGCTACTAGCTAGCAAAAGACTAAGTCAGTGTACTAGCGAAACAATTACCAGGGTGGTGCTGGAGACGTTAGAAAAATTTGAACTGTCAAAAAGTCAAGTGTTGATGTTTGTGACTGATGGTGCCGTGACAATGCGTTCGGTAGGCCGTTCTTTGCAAGAACAAGGTTGTACGTTTATACATGTTACGTGTAGTGCATGCTTTACATCTTGTATGGCAGAAACTATTCGAAAAGGTTTTCCAGAGGTGGATGCATTAATAGCAAGTACAAAAAAAGTGATTCTTAAATCTCCTAAACGTCTCCGTACATTTCATAGCAAGTGCCCCGGTATTCCTGAACCACCACAGCCGATTCTTACACGTTGGGGAACATGGTTGCAGGCAGCTTTTTATTATGCTGAATATTTCCAACAAATAAAAGCTGTGATACTACAATTCAGTCCAGATGAGCCTGCAGCTATTAAGGAAAGCCAGACAAAATTCGAGGATATTTCCGTTGAAACAGCTTTAAAAAATATTGCGAATAACTATAAACCTTTACATGAGAGCATAAAAAAATTAAAAACCAGTGTGCGTTGTCGTTAGCGGAGTCACTGCGAATAGTGGACGAAGTAAATCTACTGCTACACGGTATAGGTGACGCAACAAATGAGCGCGTTAAAGACAAGTTCGCAAGTGCGTTAAATAAATACACAGGTTTTACCAAATTAAGACAAATATGTGATGGTGTAGCCCCAGATCCGTTAAGTGCGTTCAAAGACTATTTTACGTATGTGTGTATTACATAAGTAGATGTCGAACGGTCGTTTTCAAAATATAAGAATATATTTTCACCAAAGCGAACATCACTCATGGAGACAACCATAGAAACATACCTGATGCTGCAAAATGGCTACACATCTTCTCCAGTTTGTAATAAGCAAGCTAATTCATCAAGCTAGTTAAGAGGGTAAGTTTTACATACATTATTATAAATTGTAACAGTTTATTGTTTCTCGTATTAGTTAATTTCGCATACGCCACTGTCCCACGGTACATTTTTGACAGTCCCAATTGTTATTATAACTACTATTATACACACTATATCAAATAAAATGTTACCCGTTGAAGGGTTCTTGTTATTTTTATAAATAGTGAACATATCGTATCGCTCTGAACAGTAAACGTTTTCACAAATAATATGACACACAAAACCATACAGTTTGCTTTTTGAATTTATTAAATTATTTTGTAAGGCATACATATCAAATTAAATATTTTTGGTTTAGTTTGTCCCGTTTTTATGAGACCACCAGTATATTCTTTGTATGGATTCTAAAAGAATTCATTTGATTCACTACAACTTTTATTTGAAACAATTTTTCCAACTCGAAAAATAAACAAAATATAGGGGTGGGCGTTTTTGTTGGATAACCCAGTACATTTGGGATAAGAATAGCGTTTTTTTTGTTTCGCTGGATGTCGAGCATTTTGTGAAAAACAATAGCCTCTGTGCATGTTGGAAAAAAATATTCAATTTTCAAAATGATTTCACGTTATTTTTAAGTAACCTGCAACTATTTTATTTTTACATTTTACTTTCGTATTCCCCCCCGACAACATATCACAGATTATAGTTTATTTCAAACTTATTTGCAACATAAAAAACGTCTGCTTCTTTGACGGCGGTAAAGGGATCGATGAAGCCGACGTTTTTTATGTTGCAAATAAACTGTACATCTGTGTTGTATATAGTGAGGTCCTAGTCATTTCCTCTCCTCCCTTGCTAGTCTGTGGTAATATTGTAAAGTTTTCTCACATTATTTTTAATTGTTTTGTTCATTAACGAAGTTTCCTAGAATAAGATATATTAATTTAATTTAAATAAAAATATTAATTTAAATACTTAAGTATTTAAATAATTGACGATCATAATAAATTATGATCGTTATTTATTACTAGCGCATTCGACAAAACTTAAACATATTGCAATTTGGCAGTTTCCCAAAAAAAACTGCTAGCGTAAGTTTAAATTCTTAGTTTTGAAGATAATTGATTGAAATTTGGGATATCCTATATACATAATAAGCGGCACTTTTTGACATACAAGTGATTTTTTCCACTTTCGGTTTCGGCGGAAGTGACATTAACTTTCGATTTTTAAATTGAACACCCTGTATATATCGCATTTTTGAATTGCATAATTTTCTGAATCCAACGATACCAAATAAGTGACATTTCAAACCTCAATATGTGGTGTATTCATTTTTGATTAATTCGTATGGAAAATACAAGTTTCTGATTGAATTTTTCCTTAAAATTTTTGTTATGATATAGGGTGGACATTTAATAAGACACCTCACTGAATTTACAGCTTAGTTATTAAAATAAATAAAAAAAGTCAAAGTCTATAGTTATGGCATTTTTTTCTCAGAGATTTAAATCTATAAACAGAAAAAATAACGACCGGGCAAATATGCCACAAATGCACTTCATACAGTAACAATTCGATAGTTATTTTAATTTTAAAATTAACAGTTTGGATACTGTTATTTGTTATTAAAAAAGTATTACGACACCACGGGTAATATAACCCCCTATCCCCTATATCCTTGAAGGTACCTCACCTCGAATACGTTTTGTGTTGACGTTTATTGTGACGTTTTAATGTGTTAAAATGTTCGACCTTAAATTGAATTCTAACTGTTTTTGTTGAGAATAAGTATGAAATATATTGCTGGATCGGAAAAATATATAGACATTGGAAATAGAACATACATAGTAGATCAAAAATTTTGTTGAACTGATTTTTATGAAAATTTGAAGTGAAGAAGTAAATTTAATTAGACTGTGTCGATAAGGGCTTAAGGATTTTGCAAATTTGTTGTTTGCTCTAACTTTTTATTTGACGTTCAATTATTTCTCTCTAAATTTAAATTTCTTGGAAAAAGTGCCATGTCCGTATTGTCCGCATTTGAATTTTAATTTGTCTCAATAACTAACCCGTGATAGTGTGCCCTTATTAATGGCCCACTCTGTACAAATATTGAGTACTCCATATCAGATGCTCAAAATTAGCATCATTTGCTTCTGACATAAGTCTATTCTCTCCTCTCTCACTATGACAAGTTATGGGCTCTAATATTTCGACAAGCCTTGACGATCGTCGATGAAAATCTTGTAGATTCTGATTGGAATTCATGTACGACTCTTTTCAAATGGCCCCAAAGAAACAAATCGAATGGTTAGATGCAAATGGACGAGATGTTCATTCAAATGGTCTCCATCCAATCCATCTTGTCTAGTCCAAATACTGTATTTTTTGTTTCCCGAAAATACCAAATGTTCGCCAAATTTTAGACCACATGTAATCTTAAACTGTAACCAGATATTTACTTCGTGTCATTTTCTGATATTACTTGCCAATAAATAACATTTTTGTTTTCCAAAAATTAATAGCAAAACAATGAAAACTAAACTGTTAAAGTCAGCAGTGTGATTTGACTGTATATTTCATTGATTTCATTGTGTTCCGTGCCGTACAATAACCATTCAAATGTATGTTATACCCTCGTTAATTTTTTAGGACAAGGAAAATTATAGCCAAATATTAATTTGACGTAATAATAGTTTTTTTGAAAAAGTGTTTATAATAATTATTAAAATATTTATTTTGGCAGTATAGTCGCGTAACTTTGGTGCTCTAAATTTGGTGAATATTTAGTAAAATTGGTACAACCTTAGTATTTAAAAAACAAGCAGTAGTAGTTTTACTACTGCTTATTTAATAGGAAACTATTATTTTAGTAGCGCAAAATTCATTTTTCGATCTACCATTATTTGGTATGTAATAAGTATTTTTGATTTTTTTTTTTTTTTTTTGGTGTACAGTGCTAGGGGTTCAGAGTTTAATTTGGTAAACATTTTATATAGCCATACTTCCTCACATTCTGTTCGGTACTCACTCGAATTTTATAATTAACATGAATCTGAGTATCTTCATTCGTGGTCGACCAGAGTGGTTAACGTCTATCACACTTCCAATTAACAGAATTGACAAGAAAAGAAAATGTAAGAATTTGAACCACGCACTGTGAAGAACATCTTGTAGAACTGGGTTGAAGTTTGACGGCATAGAAGTTACTACATTAACTTAAATAACAGTGCAAATAAAAATAATGTATTTTATTTCGGAAATCAAATAACTTGGCAATACAGCAACTAAATTGCAAGATGATATACATTTTTGGATAAAGAATTAAGAGAGCGTTTAAGAATTTGTAAAAAATACAGTATGTTCTCTTTAAGAAAATACACCTTTGATTTGTCATCATTATATGAAACACCCTGTAGAAATGAAAATGATATAATACGACCCATTTGATCTTCTACAACTTTTATTTGAAACATTTTTTGGCTCTCAATCGATGGGATATATATTGTTTTCTAGTAATAAAGCTGCTCTTTGGTTCCTTCATAATTGCATTCAATTTTTCTTGTTTTAAACCTTATACGTCGCGCGTCGGGGGAAAAGGTAAAGGTGGTGGGTGCGTTGCTCTTCATGATTTGTTCGCTTACCTGGGAATAGCAGGTCAGGTGTTTGGGCTTTGGTTTTGTCTAAAGGCTCGACGGCCTTGGTAAAAGCGGAGATGCCGATGACCAACAACCTTACCATCTCCTGTCCGTTACCTTGCTACTCTCGCACTACTGCCTAGGTAGCGCAGGTGCTTAATAGGAAATTTATTGACATGAACCATATTTGCTATTCTTAAATTATTTTATTTTAATAAATGACGGGCGCATGTGTAGTGTTTTAACAAAGCATTTTTTTTTTTCGATATACAGCACGTTCGCGGATAGAGCTTATAAGAGGTGAAATTGCTGAATTATTAAATTTTTCGAGAAAAAGTGATTCTACATAAGTCTTTGCTTTCCAAAAAAATACGATTCACGTTGAGAAACTATGTTTTTATATAGGGTGCTCAAAAATTACAAAAAACTTCAAATTCGTTTAACAGTAAACTTATCTTTAATTTTGGAACAAACTGTCAAATAAAAAAAGTAGTTTCAAATCTTATATCCAACCAAAATCCGAAATTTCGATTGAATATTATTATTATTGTAAATTACGAGTTATAAACGCATGTGTTTGAAACATTCCTTCCAAAAGAGTATCATTTCATTGTTAGGTATTTTATAAATTTAGAATTGTTTATCTGATTAAACACCACACAGGTAATACAACCCCCTGTATCCCACATTTAGAGACAATGGACACACACCCAATATCCGAGTATGCTATGATTAATTTCTAGTTTGGAAAAAATCCTAGCTCTTCGATCGGGGATCGAACCCGGTGTCCTTAACACTCGACCACGAAGCCACAAAACTTACGTACAATAAGCCAAATAGAAAAGGTGGCACAAACTGACTAACGGTATTTGCTAGAAATTCTCTTACTTTACAAACATTCCAATATTCAATTGAATTTTTTTATTTTGACTAGCTATAAAATTTGAAACAACTTCTTTATTTAACATTGTGTTCCAAAATTGAAGATAAGGCCAATTTACTTTAAGCGAATTTCAAGTTTTTATAATTTTTGAGCACTCTGTATAAGAAACAATGTTTCCCAATGTATTTATTAAAAAAAGCAAAAACTTTTATGTAGAATAACTTTTTTTCGAAAAATTTGATACTTTTGAAACTTCACTTCTTGTAAACCTATCCGCGGACATACATATACGAGTAGATATCCAAAGACCACCAAAAATGTTTTTATTGCAGCGGAAAAAAATGTAGGGAAATGTTTTTGCCTTTAGTTTTTAAAACCAATATTGTCATTCGTAATGTTTACACGGCCAAGTATGATTGTTTTAAGTATATTAATAATTATTTTATGAAATAGCAAAAAGGCAGATTAAACTAATCGCCAGCCAGCTTTTTATTATAGAAATACCAACAAATCAAACAGTAGATAAGATCAGTGGTGTAGAAGTTCTGGCATGACAAAGAGGTCATGTTTGATGCCAGTAGACATGTGCCGAAACTTTTCAGACAAGGAAATATTTTCTTACTAAATATTTTTTAAATGTTTTTATTCGTTTGAAATATTTAGAAAAAGATATTTAAATATAAATGTTAACACTCCAGGACCCCCTTTCGGGGTAAAACACCAAACTGGTATTTTTTTTGCGATTTCAATTTACCAGTAAAGATAACCGCGGATGATATTTAAAAATAACAATACAGAGTAGAGTGAAAAGTGTACAAAAACATGCAAGATATTCTGATGCAAAATAAAACGATTGAACTCGGAAGATGCGATTGACTAACTAGAATATTTAAACATTGCTTCTAGTCCTATCAAAAGTAATTGCTCTAAAGATGTCGTACATATTGAAAATTATTGCTATACTTTTTCTGAGACTATTTCATTTAATCATTATTTCCCTTACCAAAATGGTAATATAACATAAATCTTACACAGTTGTGACCAATGAACATTGCCAAAAATGTATGGCTCGTGACTAAGAGAACTGAGGTGGACTTGAATAACACTATATCATTTATAGTATCAAATACATTTTGTTGGTGAAAGCTCCTGAGCTATTTTTAATCTTATACAATGTTCTGGCCGATTTATAAGTTCCCACGATATTGTTACTACTTGCCTGCGCTTTTACACGATATCAGATCTCTTGTCGCTGATATTATTTCATGGATTTAACACAAATTTAGCAATGATAATAGCCTTCTAAAACATCATTTGTTCAGTACATATAGATTTTTAATTGTAACACCTCTTGATAAATAATTACCTAGTGTATTAATTTCTCTTTACAGAAGTAGTAATTTATTTTCGGCAGTACCTATCGTAAATAATTTACTGTGTATATTATAACTTAGGAAGTCGCGTTTTAAATCCTTCTGTACTAGTGAAAATAATACAAATAAAATGTATTCATTTTATATTTATTTCTCGTTTATTAGGATTTTTTATAAGTTATTTCAATATTTACATACAATACTGGCTCCATCGAGTTTAATGTATGGAAGAATAATGCCTATACCTAGGGATGGCAGCGATTTAATTAAATGAATGAAAAATCGATTATTTTGTTTCGATTAATCGATTAATCATATGATATTTTTTATTTCAATTAATCGGTAATTAATCGATTAATTTTATATTAATCGAAATTTCTTTCTAAGCTGCACGCACTCTCAAAAAAATACTGTCACCTCGTTGGCACATCTGTACCATCTGAGTCTAATTCTGAGAGATTGTTCTCAAAAGCTGGGGCAACAGCTACGGAGAAGAGGAATAGACTTACTACAAAGAGACTGTCTAAACTTATATTTTTGAACTCGTGGCTAAAAAAAATAATGATTACTATTATTAGTAATTTGAATGTTAGTTATCTAATAAATAATAATAATTTTCACCTATTTATTTTCTCCTATCCATTAATTCTATGCCTATTAAAATTTAATAAGTTTTGTGTATAGTATTTTAAAAATATAAGTATCAATATCCGATTATTCGAATGATTAATTAATCGATTATTTTCTATCGATTTTAATCGAAAGTCGATTAGTATTATTCGATTAATCAAATGATCGATTAATCGATTATTTTATTTTTATTGCCATCCCTACCTATACCTGAAGCTAGAGACCGGCGCTCGTAATGTTAGCAGCCAAAATTACGGAAACGCCCGAGCATAGGAGATCCGCGTAGGATATAATAAAATTAATACAAGATTTAAAAGAAATATGCTTCTAATCTAACACCATTCGTTCTAGTTGTAAAAAATGGAAATAGAAAATAATTATCTAAGTGGGTCCCTTCCACATTTGTCGATGAGGGTGGAAAATATTAACAAAAAAATTTTAAAATATATTAAATCACATAAAATAAAAAAATTGTTCTCAACGATTTAAACCATTAATCCATTACAAAAATGATGCGTAATAATAGGTGACTTGCATAGTAATTTACCTACCTATTGAAAGCAAAACCTTATAAAAGAGGGCGAGTGTTAATGTAAACTAAAAAATAAAACTTGAACTAAAAGAACGGAGTGTCGTTTTCAATGTAACTAAAATTTATGTGTACTATGTATAATTACAAATACTAGGTATAAGGAAATTCTCTTAGCTCTCGTCGAAGGGGGTGAGAACTGCCCTAAAATTAAATTTAAATAATAAGAGCAAAGGAAAGCGAGTATCACCTTCAAAATCCATGCAAAAAATGTTAAATATATCGTCTTTATACATATAAAGCTAACCTCTTAGCAGCCGTCGAAGGAAGTGAGAATTATCCTTACGTAAATTTAAAAATAAAAATTGGACCTAGGAAAAATGGTATCAATTTCTAAATTAACTGGAAATTATCTCCAACATGTACAGATGAAAAATACTATAAGAGAAATCTTTTAGCGCCCGTCGCTTAGGGGTGAGAACTGGCCTTAAATTAAATTTAAATAATAATAAGAGCAAAGGAAATCGAGTATCAACTTCAAAACCCATGGAAAAAATGTTAAATATATCGTCTTTATACATGTTAACAAGATAATCTCTTAGCGGCTGTCGAGGAGGGTGAGAACTACCCTTGCGTAAAATTAAAAATAAAAATTGTATCAAGAAAAAGTGGTATGAATTTCTAAATTAACTGAAAAGTATGTCCAACATGTACAAATGATAAATACTAGAAGAAAAATCTCTTAACGCCCGTCGAAAGGGGTGAGAAATGCCCTTAAATTAAATTTAAATAATAATAAGAGCAAAGGAAATCGAGTATCAACTTCAAAACCCATGGAAAAAATGTTAAATATATCATCTTTATACATATTAAAAAGATAATCTCTTAGTGGCCGTTGAAGAGAGTGAGAACTATCCTTACGTAAAATTTAAAATAAAAATTGAATCAAGAGAAAGTGGTATCAATTTCTAAATTAACTGAAAATTATGTCCACCATGTACAAATGATAAATACTATAAGAAAAATCTCTTAGCGCCCGTCGAAAGGAGTGAGAACTGCCCTTAAATTAAATTTAAATAATGAGAGCAAAGGAAAAGTATCAACTTCAAAACCTATGGAAAAAAAATATTAAATATATCGTCTTTATACATATTCTAAAGATAATCTCTTAGCGGCGGTCGAAGAGGGTGAGGATAAATACTATAAGAAAAATCTCTTAGCGCCCGTTGAAGGGGGTGAGAACTGCCCTTAAATTAAACTTAAATAATAATAAGCATAAAGGAAATCAGTATCAACTTCAAAACCCATGAAAAAATGTTAAATATATCATCCTTATACATATTATAAAGATAATCTCTTAACGGCCGGCGGCCGTCGAAGAGGGTGAGAACTACCCTTACGTAAAATTAAAAATATAAATTGGATCAAGGAAAAGTGGTATCAAATTAACTGGACGTTATCTCCAACATGTACAAATGATAAATACTATAAGGAAAATTTCTTAGCGCTCGTCGAAAGGGGTGAGAACTGCCCTTAAATTAAATTTAAATAATAATAAGAACAAAGGAAATCGAGTATCAACTTCAAAATCCATGCAAAAAATGTTAAATATATCGTCTTTATACATATTATAAAGATAACCTCTTAGCAGCTGTCGAAGGGGGTGAGAATTACCCTTACGTAAAATTAAAACTAAAAATTGGACCTAGGAAATGTGGTATCAATTTCTAAATTAACTGGAAACTATATCCAACTTGTACAAATGATAAATAATATAAGAAAAATCTCTTAGCGTTCGTCGAAAGGGGTGAGAACTGTCCTTAAATTAAATTTAAATAATAAGAGCAAAGGAAATCGAGTGTCAACTTCAAAACCCATGAAAAAATGTTAAATATATCGTCTTTATATATATTAACAAGATAATCTCTTAGCGGCCGTCGAGGAGGGTGAGAACTACCCTTACATAAAATTAAAAATAAAAATTGGATCAAGGAAAAGTGGTATCAATTTCTAAATTAACTGAAAATTATGTCCAACATGTACAAATGATAAATACTAGAAGAAAAATCTCTTAGCTCCCGTCGAATGGGGTGAGAACTGCCCTTAAATTAAATTTAAATAATAGTAAATGCTAAGGAAATGGAGTATCAACTTCAAAATCCATGCAAAAAAATGTTAAATATATCACCTTTATACGTATTAAAAGGTAATCTATTAGCGGCTGTCGAAGAGGGTGAGAACTACCCTTACGTAAAGTTAAAAATTGGGCCAAGGAAAACTGGCATCAATTTCTAAATTAACTTGAAATTATATCCAACATATAGAAATTATAAATACTTTAAGAAAAATCTCTTAGCACTAGTCGAATGGGGTGAGAAGTGCCCTTAAATTAAATTTAAATAATGTGAACAAAGGAAATTGAATATCAAGCTCAAACCCATGGAAAAAATGTTAAATATATCGTCGTTATACACGTATTACTTAACTATGTCCCACTCGGTCAATCTGAAATTTCGATTTCCGTAGATTTCGGGAAGGCAGCTGTATTGTTAGGGTTCTTTTAAATAAAACTACGGCTTTTCAAATAGCGTTTTACTTCCTTCTTCCTTGTCAACAACTGTCAAAAATACTCCTCAACCCCCCAGGGTTACCAATGGCAGCAAACAATATCCCTAACAGAACATCCCCCCTTTTACAAAAGCTTAGTAAGTTATGTAGTCTTGTAAATAAGTAGGTCTCTTTGTATTTCGCACAGGTCGAGATCGATCACTAGCACTTTCAACACTTTCTTGACTAACAATATCACTGTGCTTTAAACTCATATTTTGATCACCCGTATCACTACTTACTCTAGAATTTACAAGGTTGTTATCTGAAGCTAAATTATGGTTGTCACTAACATTCGGACCATTAGAGCTAGAGTATAGATTAGTATTGGTATTATTAGATGGTGCTGGGGTGACTTGGCTATTTGTTAACTGAAAATCAAAATTATTTGAAACAAATTAATAATATTTAGCCGGAACCAAATGCCAACGATTTCTTCTGAACGTACCACTATTGGTTTCTACCAGAAAGGATCTTGGTTCATTTAACTTTTGTAAAATTCTACCATACATTTTTAAGTCTGTCACCCAAACGCCGTCGTTAACATTCAAATCAGATAATGGTCTCACTCTGTGTCTTTGATTATAGTTTCTACTCATTTTATTACGGTATCGTCCCTCTCCTTTAAAAAGTGGTTTGGTATCTACATTTATTTTTGATTAAGAATTTTTGGGAGCATTGGAAGACTTGAGCGGATTTTATGATTAAAAAAGTAATTCCGCGGGGCTAAACCCATTCTCCAATGGTGTGGTTCGATAGGCTAGAAGTGATAAATATATATCATCACTTTTTTTTAACAAACTTTTTTGCAGTTTTTACTGCAGCCTCTATACACCCATTGGACTGTGGGTAGTAGGGACTACTAGTTATATGTCTAAAGTCGTATTCTTTGGCAAATTTTTGAAATTCACTTTGGAATTGCGGACCATTATCGGATTTAATTATTTCTGGAATTCCATATCTGGAAAACAATTCTTTCAATTTGGTGATGATGGATTTTTCGGTGAGTGATGAAAGTTTGAAAATTTCAAAAAATCGGGAAAAATAATCTGTGGCAATCAGCTACCAAGAGTCGAGTTTGAACAAATCAGTAGCAATTTTTTGCCAAGCTCTTTCTGGAAATTCTTCTTTAAGAAATGGCTCCTTAAAATTCATTTGATGCTCAACGCATTGTGGACAATTGCGAACTGAATTTTCGATTTTTGAAGATAACCCGAGCCACCATACTGAACTTTTCGCTCGCGCCTACATTTCACTATACCTTGGTGACCTTGGTGAATGAAAGTAAGGCATTTATTCTGTAAGGTTGTAGGAATAATTAAACGCGTTCCTCGCAACAAATAATCATCACATTCGGAGATTTCAAACCGATATTGATAGTAAGGCAAAAGTTCTGGACTTATCAAATTTCTATCGGGCCAACCTGACAAAGAATATTCTTTTAATATATTACAAATTGCGTCTTTATTTTGCTCTTGCTTAATTTCTTCTAAAAAGTATGGTTTTACTTCAAAAGATGTTGTAATTAGGTTTACAAAAATATCAGTTTCTAACGCAAGTTCGTCACTACTGGGTAGATCGTTATTTTAGTTTTATTTAACTACTTTATTTAACTACTTCCATTTACATTTTTTTTGACCATTTATTAAGGTTTTTATTATGTTCTTGTTCGTGTTGAATGAACTTTTCACATCAGTGCAGTATTACTAAGTTGTAACCATAGTATTGACCACTGTATTATTATTAACTGTACCCACTCCCAGTGATTCTGTAATATGTACTTTTGTTGACTTTTTTTATATAAAAGATTGATCTTTTACAAACCGATTTTTACTTGATCCGATCTTTAGGGTTCTGATCTGAATCGATCTTGTCACCCTATTTTATATGCATCTGATATTATCGAATTTTCATGTGTGTTAAGACAAGGCACAACACATAGTATACTTGGTTTCACGGTAACCCGATATATTACCACTCGTACAATTTTAATGGTTTTCTGTAAACATTCGCAAGTTTCACTGTATCTTAAAACATATGATACTCCTGTATTTTTAGCATATTATTATTCAAAAAATTATTTCTTAAATAGGTATTTTCATGAATATTTTACAAAATTGCATGTGTTGCCCATATCTTCCAGTAGATAAGATAATTTAGTTTACATATCCCATACTTATTTAAATAAAAAAATTAAATCATTTTTTTCCCTACTATATTTGTTTCAGGTGAAGATTATCGCGACTGTTTTAATTTTATTAATGTTTCCACTTTTTTCAAAAGATAAATATTATTTTATGCACCATAATGTTTTAGTTTATTGCCATTATTACAGTATTTAGCAGTTTTTGATTCTGTTCAAAATATATGTTAGTCTTTTTTCAGGATAGTTCATTATTTCTTAAACATTTCTGACAATAATTTGCGATAATTTCCTTAATAAATGTATATAGATATGTGATAACAGAATTACTTCAAAGTGATTTACACAAAATTATAGTTTCACATCAGCCCCTTTCGTCTGACCACATTAAAGTTTTCCTGTATCAGATACTTAGAGGTAAGTTTTATTTTTAATTTATTTTACTATATTATATGCTCTTTAGAAAATGTGGGTCTATCCGTATATCTGTATTCATACAAATTTCTATATTATTAATTTTTGAGAGACAATTTATTTTCAACTTAATAACGTTTGCCTCTAATGTACTAGTAATATATATAGTAGGTACCTATCTATAAGAAAATGTCATTATTACATAGTAAGCCTGCTTTGAATTTGTAAATAAATAAAGAGGCGATAATTTTCTAATGTTGATATAATGAAAGGTACCATTAAGTTTTTTTGAGTCAAACAAATGGACTATTAATTGTGACGTCACATAATTATTCAATCTACGTGCTACTGTCATGACAAACCGGTTGCCTACACATTACACTGGAACTTGAGCCTTTATTGCATAAAGGTGACATTTTCGAGGGTTGAATACAGCGTAAAATCTTACTTCATTTCTCCCTTGGAGGAAATATTTTAGAACTTTCAGTAACTAATTTACATACACAGAACGCTTTTTATTATGTAGAGGGTTATTCATTATAAATTACCCACCCTTTATCATCGTTATTATTGCTTATAGAAAAAAAAAGTTTTAAATAAAAGTTGTGTGGTTATGACTGAATTTTGTTAAAATGCTATCAAAAGTACAATAACGTGCAGATTTCAGGGGATACAAAAAATATGTATTTTTTAAATGGGATACCCTATATATTATTAAATTTTTTGAATGATCCTCTATTCCTGATTTCAAAAAATATACCATATTATGTTACCCATACCATATACCGTTTTTGAGTTATTAACGTCGAATATCTTAGTTAAACTAGTTACTGTATACCTATATGGAAAAGTAAACATTATTAAAGTGAGCTAAGAAAATGACAACTATTATGTTTGATAAGTGACATTTCTTTAATGAAATAGTCAAAATGGTTTAAAGTGAGGAAGAAAAAGTCCAAATATTTACTTGTTATATACAAAATAACAAAAATACGCATGCAGCAAAAAGAGCATATAGGGTCATGTATCCAAATCGTCCAACACCATCAGAAAATATGTTCAAAAATTTTTTACCGAAAGGTGAATAATACCTCCAGTTTTAGTGGAAAAAAGCATGTGGTTCAAGCAAACCAGGAAGAACAGCTAGATAGACTGCTTCATTTCGAAGGTAAGCCCATCCATATTTATTCGCGAATAGATTTTTTTTGAAACATTATATTAGTTTTTAGAAAATTCTGAATGTAGTATAAATAATGCAGTCGATCAATTAGGTAAAAGTTATTCCCAAATCCAGCGTACGTTAAAATGTAATAGCTACAGACCATATAAAATTTTACTCGTACAAGTTTTAACAGAAGCTCATAAAAGAAAAAGACTGGACTTTTGCCGCCAGATGATTGAAAAGTTGGATGAAGATCTCGATTTTTTTACTAAAATATTATGGACTGATGAATCATCCTTTTCTACTGCAGGTTTTTTTTTTTTTTTGGGAACAATCGAAGGTCGTGGGAAAACAAGCACAACAGAAAAATATTGATAAAACAAATAAAAAAATCAGGAAAAAAAACTGTTAGTATTTGGTGTGGAATTTTCTGAAACAAAATTGTTTATGATTATACTTTAACTGGAGTTACCTATCTGGAAATAATTATCCCAGAAGCAGAAAATATCCTTTTGCAGAATTTTCCGGAAGCCGAACTTGATGATATGATTTGGATGCAAGATGGGGAAATTCCGCATAGTGCCCACCCGTTCGAAATCATTTGAATAACGTATTCTCAATATGGATAGGGAATAATAGACCTATTAAATGGCCACCTAACATGGATTCATTTTTTTGAGGATTTCTAAAAGACATTGTCAATAATAGTAATAATAATAATAATAATAATAATAACAATAGCGCAGCTCGCAGACGGAAGCATCCTAAGACATCTGGATGCCGGAGAGACCTATACGTATCTGGGTGTGCAACAGGCACATCCAGGATGTAACACAAATAAAATATTCTCTCCGCGGCAAATACAGACACCGCCTCCGAAAGATTTGGTCTTCCGAACTTTCGGGGAAGAACAAGGTTTCTGCAATTAATATGCTTGCCGTTCCAGTTCTGCTCTACTCCTTCGGAATAGTAAAGTGGACAGTAGAGGAGCTGCGCCAATTAGATAGAGATACCTGCAAGATGATGAATATTCACAGAAGTATTCATCTTAGATCGTCCGATCCTCGTGTGTACCTCACACGTCAACGGAGGGACCGAGGACTCTTGAGCCTGGAGTGTACGCATGGCAGAGTAGTACTGAATATGGCATGTAACATCCTCAGGAGCTCAGATCCCCTCTTGCGGTTTGTGAAACATCACGAAACTGTAGGAGTGGGAGCAGGATTGTTCAAGGCAGCAAAAAGAGCCGCAGATGAACTCGGTCTCGCATTTGACATCAGGCGAGGAGGCCGGCGAGGTGCTGTTGTTGAGTCAGTCACCGAACTTCAGCCAAATCGTCTGAAAGCCCGAATCAGAGCTGCCGAACAGGAAAATCTGTTTTGGTAGCACGTCGATAAACCCCAACATGGTGTCTTCTATAAGAACATAGAGACACTGGGTTTATCGACCAGGCTGACCTTCGCCTTTCTAAGGTCAGCAGGGCTTAAGTTGGAGACCGAGGGATTCATATGGCCTGCCAAGATGGTGTTATCAACACTTTGGTCTACCGTAGCCGCGTGTGGCGTGTAGAGGTTCCTGATATCAACTGCAGGACCTGCCATCAGGCGCCGGAATTGCCCATGCACTTACTATCTGCATGCCCCATATATGCGATTTTAGCCTACATCCACCGGCATAACGCGGCGTTACGAGTGCTATACTACCATCTAAGGCACTCGTACGGGGTAGACCAGACACCAGTACTGCCTTACGGCCCCGGAGATATTGAGTCCGTTGTCGAAAACGAGAAATGCCTGATTTACTGGAACTACTCGTTCCCGACTGTCAGGCTAATCCAGGCCAACAAGCCTGACATAGTCCTCCTCGACCATCAACTTAAGGTGATGTATGTCATCGAGTTCTCGGCACCTTCGGAGGAGGAGAAACTGACCAAATATCGCGATCTCCGGTACGAGCTCCAAGTGCTGTACCCAGGCTACTCGGTAAAAATGGTCGTCCTTATAATCGGTGTACTCGGAGAGATAAAGCCTACGCTGCTCTCGGAACTGAAGATCATACCGACCTGCCAAAAATCAGCCGAGTGGCTGGCAGGCCAAATGTGAAGGCGGTCATTCTGGGTTCTCTCCGTCTGCTTAGGGCACACGATTCTGGTATCTACAGTCACTAACCCTGCGGGATGTGGGGAGTGGCTGTAGTTGATGCGCCAGCGCGACTCCCGTGAGGCGTCGGAGGCCACGGGAGGACTGAGCGGCATCGGATATTCCGAAAATAAAAATAATAATAGTATTCAAGTCATTAAAGACAGGATTCAACTTAAAATAAACAATCTGAATGTAAATAATGACTCCATTTCCAGTGCAATTATAAATATAATCAATTATGCATTGACAATAATGGTGGACATATCGAACATATTTTATGAGATCATTTATTTATATTTAAATTTCCTAAATAAATCTTTGTTATAAATTTTATACAGGGTGGGGCAATAGTGCGTCGGACCTCGATATCTCGAGTTCTACGATAGCTAGAAATTTTTTAAAAAATTGCAAGTAAACTAGATAAAAAAGTCTATAACTGGAAATTATTTTCGAACATACAGGGCGAGCCAAGACGAAATTACAGGACCAAGTGCCTTTTTTTTAAAATGGAATGCTATGTATATCAGTACATTTTTTGAAGCCTCTTTCTAGGCTCTATTCATTCCTATATTATTATTGGCTACCTCCCAACCACTTTGATGTAATGAATTTTTTTGTTGAAATAATGCCATCTGCAGATGGATATTAAAAAAATCACTACAGTCACAATTATGGGTTTTAAGAAAAACTTATGTGAATACCAGTTACGAGACATCTAATTAATGTTTTTGAGTCATTTTCGTTTCCTAAAAATGTACAGGGTGGCCAAAAATTAGTATTTAATTAAGAACTTTTTAAATTGAATTTTCTCAATTTTTTCAACGTGATGTAAAAATGAAAAACGAACATTTTTTGTAAGTACTTCCCTATGGCTAATTGCAACCATTTTCGTTTTATAAATAAATAAGTGTTTATTTTTCAATTAAAAACTTTTTAAATTGTATTTTCTCAATTTTTTCAAATGAAACACCTGTATATTTTTCGACGTGATGTAGAAATGAAAAACAAACATTTTTTGTAAGTACTTCCCTATGGCTAATTGCAACCATTTTCGTTTTATAAATAAATGTCAAATTCAAGAATAAACTTAAAAAAAAGAGGTTCCCTCAAATAATTCATTAGAAAAATTTATAATAGGTGTTCGACGTGTTGCCCATTTTGATTGACACACGTCTTTATGCAATTTTGAAATGAGGCCATTTAGTGGGACCATTTCCATTGAAATGAGTAAATAGTATTTAACCAGTCCTTTACTGTAATGTTTTTTTTGTAAATTTTTTTGCTGTTTTCGTTATTCGACAAGCAATAAAACCTCAGTTTGGTATAAATTGTCGTGTACAAAGGAGCATTTATCACACTTATCGGTCGTTAGTTACAATTTGTATTGAATTTAAAATATTTGGAATTTTACAATATGAATTTTAATAAAGCGGAACTTGTAGACATGACTTTTGTTTTGGGCGAGTCGGACAGAAATAGTTTACTTGCCAATAGAATTTATCACCAACGTTATCCTGAAAGAAGGCTTCCTGATGTTAGCAGCTTCCAAAACCTTCTCGATAGATTTCTGGAAACTGGAAATGTCGAATATAAAAAAAGTGAAAGAATAAAACGTGTTGTGAACGAAGAAAATGAGTTTTCTGTGGTGCTGGCAACGGTTGAGAATCCCCATATTAGTCAAAGAGAAGTGACCTCATTAGTAGGAATAAGTAGACGGTCTGTGGGTCGAATCTTAAAAACAAATAAGTATGCATATCATATTCAAATGCACCAGGAATTATCTGATGACAATTTTCAAAGGCGCCTACAATTTTGTAATTGGGCCAGAGGTAAAATGCAAGTTGATGTCAACTTCTTCAATAATGTTTTATTCACTGATGAGGCAACTTTTCATAAAAATGGATTTGTTAATAGGCACAATTTCCATTATTATGCTTCGGAAAATCCTCACTTTTTTTATGCAAGTTGATAACCAACACAGATGGTCTATAAACGTTTGGGGAGGAATTATTGGAGAACATGTAATAGGGCCACATTTCTTTGATGTACATTGACTGGAGCTATTTATCTTCATTTTTTGGAAAACTATCTGCCACAATTATTGGTAAATCTCCCTGGAAGAATTCGAAATAGGATGTGGTTTCAGCAAGATGGTGCTTCACCACATTATTTAAATGCAGTTAGAGACCACTTAAATAATACCTACCCTCATCAATGGATTGGAAGAAATGGACCCACTAAATGGCCTGCTAGATTCCCAGATCTTACAAAAATGGATTTCTTTTTATGGGGATACGTGAAGGAAATTGTTTATAGAGACACACCAACAACCGTACAAAATATGAAGGAAAGAATAACTGCCTTTAGATCTATCACACCGGCAGTTTTAGAAACAGTGGGAACCTCATTTCAAAAGCGCATAGAGATGTGTGTCAATCAAAATGGCCAACATGTGGAACATTTATTATAATTTTTTCTACTGAGTTATTTGAAGAGACCTCTTTTTTTAAGTTTATTTTTGAATGTTGTAATTATTGCTCAATAAAACGAAAATAGTTGCAATTAGCCATAGGGAAGTACTTTCAAAAAAATGTTCGCTTTTCATTTTTACACCACATCGTTGAAAAGTATACAGGGTGTTCCATTTGAAAAATTTGAGAATATTCAATTTAAAAAGTTCTTAATTGAATACTAATTTTTGGCCACCCTGTACATTTTTAGGAAATGAAAATGATTCAAAAATATTAATTAGATGTCTCGTAACTGGTATTCACATAAGTTTTTCTTAAAACCCATAATTGTGACTGTGGTGATTTTTTTTAATATCCATCTGCAGATGGCATTATTTCAACAAAAAAATTCATTACGTCAAAGTGGTTGGGAGATAGCCAATAATAATATAGGAATGAATAGAGCCCAGAAACAGGCTTCAAAAAATGTACTGATATACATAGCATTTCATTTAAAAAAAAGCACTTGGTCCTGTAATTTTGTCTTGGCTCGCCCTGTATATTCGAAAATAAATTCCAGTTATAGACTTTTTTATCTAGTTTACTTGCAATTTTTTTTAAAAATTTCTAGCTATCGTAGAACTCGAGATATCGAGGTCCGACTTACAATTGCCCCACCCTGTATAAATATTTGGTTTTTTCTTCCTCACTGTAAACCGTTTCGATTATTTCATTAAAGAAATGTCACTTATCAAACGTAATAGTTGTCATTTTCATAGGTCACTTTAATAATGTTAACTTTTCCATATTTACAGTAACTAGTTTAACTAAAATATTCGACGTTTAATAACTCAAAAACGATATATGGTAATGGTAACATATGGTATATTTTTGAAATCAGGAACAAAGGATTTATTCCAAAAATTTAATAATATATAGGGTATCCCATTTAAAAAAAATATATTATTTTTTTGTGTCCCCTGAAATCTGTACGATACTGTACTTTTGATAGCATTCCAACAAAATTGAGTCATAACCACACAACTTTTATTTAAAACTTTTTTTCTATAGGCAATAATAACGATAAGGGGGTAATTTATAATGAATAACCCTGTACAATATTCAACACATTAGAAAAACTCTGTTATTGATTTACTTAATAAATTAATATTAAAAGCGAATTTAGTATCCACCAATAGTTGTTACGATCTGTGAAATTCAAATTGTACAGGTCAGTCGTCAGTTACTTTAAGCTATCCTCAAGTTGTTGACATAGTTTGTAACTTTTTCTTTTTATAAAATAACTTTAATTGCGTTTGTTTGAATATAATATCCTACAGGTATATAATTAAGAAAATTTTTACCGTAGCGTTTTTGATTTAAAATGATTTCTAGTTCACTGTTTTATTAAAATGTCAATATATTATGTACCTATAAAATAAAATGTAAAAACCGATTGTATGAGTGATATACTTGACTTCTGCAAAGATAGTAAAATCATACAGAAGGGAGAAAATTCCGTATCTTCAGGATTTGTCAAAAAAATGCAATATAATGATGAATTATTGCATACTATACGTGGCAGGTTCATTACTGATAAATTATTATGAGCAAGAATTGCAAGGGCAGCCATACAAAGCATATACCTAAACCCTCTGAACAATTACATGAGCATTTTGTTATTTTATTTCGTCTAAGAAAATCTGTAAAGTAGATTTTGTTGCAAGACTTTCTTTAATTTTAAATTCATTTTAGACAGTTTTGTTTAAATGTAATAAATTACCACAACTTTGTAATCCTGAGGACACTGAATTTTCTCCTCTTTATAGTCTTTGTACAATTTTAGTTTCTTAAAAAAAAAAAAAAATTGCAGTCATTAACTACTGGACGTCAAGCCATTATGAAAACATCAAATATTAATAAAAATTGGTCATTACTTCAATACACACTCACTACAAGCATGTATAATACTATTATTAGGTCAATGGCACCACTTTAACCTCAAAACATAAATAATTAAAGCAAATCAACAAAGGGAGCTCCCATGTTTCTTTTAATTTGGTATTCTTTGAAAAATTGAACATTTTACATACACTTTTATTAATATGATCTTGATCACACTTAGGAGCAAATCATAAACCCATAGTTCAAAATAAACAAAATCTCATTTTGAGAAATTTGGACTTAACCCTTATTGCATTCAAAAATGTAAGTTTTGAAAATACACATAATTTGAGGAATACATTTTTCTTTAATGTGTTTGAAGCATCAATAAACAAAAAATTATGGATATCTGACAATTATAAAATAGTTTCTGAGATATAAGTAGATCTTTTTATAAAGAACCTCTTTCAGCTTTTTTTTTAGGTGGTGTTTTAAACCGATTCAAGATTTTTTTGAATTTTCGTGTAGTTATTGGATACAAAATTGCCTATTCACAAATGTGTAGAAATCTTAGTCCTTCAATAATTTTTACAGAACCCATTAAGGGGTTTTACTTTACTATAATCACTTTCATTTCGAGGATACAGGACGTTAAAAAGTGAAGATATCAATTTTAAATTTTACTCTTGTAATAACATAGTTAAGCATCATCCAGTACAATAACCATTTATGTTGCGCTGAAAAGAAGGACTGGCTCCATTTTAGTGGCAACAAATTTTACTATACTGTATTTAAACCTGCATATTTTATGATCATTGTGCCCCTTGATTTTTGCTCACCCGACTGATTAGAGTTATTTTAAATTCTGTAATTGTGAACAGGAAACATCACAATTATTTTCTCGATAGTTAAAAGTAGAAAAACATAATTGAAAATAATTTTATAGATAAGCCTTAAAGAAACTATTTGTAACTTTTTGTTTCTAGAATTTTTGGATGTTGAGTAGTTTGGTTTACAAAGATGGCCGATATAGTATAATAGGACCATTTTTATTTGGTTCATTAGAAATGAATGTACAGAAAAATCATATCCTCAAAGATCGAGGTTGTGGTGCACGCTCCCCGTTTGGCTCCCCCTGGTAATTGTGTTCAGGGCATATAAATTTATTACATATCAAAAAAATGCCATTCTCTGTAAATTTTAAAATAACTTGAAAACTGTCAGTCATACGAAAAAAACTAAAGATATGTTCAGAACAATGGCAAAGTGGACATCAGTTTCATTTTAAATTTTATCGAGTGACGTTTTCTAAGCACACAATGGAACCAGCTTCGACTATGAATCATAATAAATAAATGATTGTTGATTTAGATAATGGCCCCCAGTATATTATTGCAAGAAGTCAAATTTAAAGTTAATGTTAGTGTGTCCAAGTTTCTCGTATAATTCGTTTTTCAGGAACACTTAATGTGAAATGAAGTGTTTCATAGGAACTTTCTTGCGTAGTATTACTTTTCTACAAATAATTGTATGATTTATTTAAAATGGAAACACCCTGCATATAAACGTACGGGTATATGTTTATATACAGGATGTTTCCGTTATACTAATTATTTATTTTAAATTATAGTGGGTAGACCCATACTTTACAAACATTTTATAAAGTACCTCGAGGGCAAGTCTTGCTAATTAACGGTGTAAGTCCAGAATCCTAAGTTAGTGAGTTAATATCATTTCATATGTCAGTAAAACATTTATAATGCCATTGTGGTTAAATTATTATGTACTTTCATTAAAATAATAAATAGAGCCCTCGAAGTTACCGTAATAGAAATATGAACAGCATTTATGTTTAGCATGTTTCTCTTATAATAAATAATTTGTTTCCTAGGTGTAATAAATATATAAACTTGAAAAATGTAAATTATAAAAAATTTATAGTTCTCTATTCAATGTTATAAAATTCGTAATATTTCTTGATTTTGTTTGCAAAAAAAATATTAACATTTGTATTTACATTGAAAAGTATTTGCAATATTTAAAAGACTGCTTTTTATATTCTACTTAATTGTAATGTTTTGCCATTGCAGGTTTAAAATATTTACACTCGGCTCGGATATTGCATAGGGATATTAAACCTGGAAATCTCCTTGTAAACAGTAATTGTGTTCTAAAGGTAAGGTTTTGTATATTTTTCTTCTTATTGTTTAAGTGATGTAAAACAGGCCGGAAGAGGGTTGAAACCTTTGATGTGACGTAGTTTTCCACAAAACAACATATACTGCACTCGACGTGCTTTTCGCCAACCAAGTTGGCATCATCTGAAGATGACTGCCATGTGTATCTCTCAGCATACACACTAGGTGTAGTCTAAATCGCCACGTATATTTTGCTATATACAGCCAAAGGCGCGCATTTTGCCTTGTCTATTCCAGAGCCGCACACTTTACATGCTTTTCTTATGATATATTGTGTGGGATGGTGTTAGGCAATCTGAAAATGATTTTATCTTCGACTTTGACTGAAATCTTAATTTTTTACTCATAATTAATTTAAAATGGATCATTTTATTACTAAAAAAAACCAAATCGTGAATTTTGACCTGCAACCTTTATTATTTAGAAAAAAAGTCAGTTATGCAAAATTACAAAAACATGTAAATTTAGAGATAACGTAAACAGCTAATTATTTTTTTTAGTAAAATGCTGTTTAAAAAAAAACATTCTAAGCTTCACTTTCACGCCACGTGAATATTTTTTTGCACACTAGCCAAAAAAGACATAAAACGAACAAAATTTAAAAGAAGCTGAATACAATTAGCCATAAAAGACTACTGTATATATATTACTAAAAAAAAGCTCGCGGCTCCAGAGACCTTTCTTCTGAATTCGGCGTGGCAGTCAAAGTGTCAAAACAGTTAAAATTGTCCCCAGATGATGCCAACTTGTGTTTTGATATTTTGTGAAAAACTGCGTCAGTGTTATGTAAAACACGATTGGCTGAATCGGATTTTTACCATGTTAAATACATTTAACGCAAACATACTAATATTTTCTCTCCTTTTAAATGTGAATATATTATGACATCATACATGGTGTGGTATATATACAACTGCATTGAAACCATTAAATGTAGTTCAAAATAAAATTTTAAAAGTAATAATCAGGAAACTACGAAGGCGTAGAAGGGCCAACAACTTTATTTTTTTCTAGATACGTTGAATTGCCACTTTGAGGTGACAATGCCACTTCAAAGTGACAATTCTCACTTCAAAGTGATAATTGTCACCTCAAAGTGACAATTGCCACTTCGAAGTAACAATTGCCACTTCAAAGTGACATTCTCAATTGAAAAGTGCTTTACAAGGTGCCCCCGTGTTTAGGGCTCCGTCCCCAGTAGGTAAAAATGGCAACGACTGTTTAGTGCGTCGCCCCGCAATTTAAAAAGAATGTATCAAATATGGAATATGTAATATCCCTTGTCAGATCTGTCTTAGAAATTTTTCTTCGATGATGACGTCACCTTTTTGATTTGGTTGCGTCATCGTCGAAAAAAATTTCAGAGCCAGATCTGACAGGAAATATTAGATATTCCATATTTGATATATTCTTTTTTAAATTGCTGGGCGACGCCCTAAACACGAGGGTCCGTAAACTGAGTCACTGTCGCTACGGGGGCCATTTTGACCTACTGGGGACGGAGCCGTAAACACGAGGGCGCCTTTTGAAAGACCTTTCATAGAAAATTGTCACTTTAAAGTGACAATTGTAACTATGAAGTGAACATTCTCATTTCGGTGACAATTTAACGTATCTAGAAAAAAATAAATATTTTGGCCCTCCTACGCCTTCGAAATTAGCATATTCATATTGAGAAATTATTTTAGAAGGTAAAATTTGTAAATTAAGTTTTTTTTTTTTCAAATATGCTATAATAAGCATATTTGAAAGTCCCACTTAAGGATTTGATCTATGATTCCTAGGTATTATGGGTTTCTTATTTCAGGAGAAAAAAATATTTATTTATATATCACCACGACTGTTAATTATTGTTTTTGTGAATGCGATAGAGTTTTTTTTTTTTTTTAATTAGATAAATATACATTTCTATTGCGTCGGAAGCCTTGGGTGATCTATCCCCTTCATCCCCCTTGGGTATGCCACTGTACACAAATGACTTGCCAAATCGCATTATTATCTTCATATGGGTACTTGTGTAAACAAATGTTAACTTCGTGGAATCTAGTTAGAGTTTAATTATATGTCTATGAGTTTAATGCTTAAGGGGCCTAGTCGGGAAAAAGCTTCGGATAGCTGTGTCACTCTCTAAAAAGTTTTTATACATGCGCCGCTAATTAATTTTGCTCTTGACTATACCTTCACTGGACGTTTTATTCACCAACTTCATGAGGTGCGATTCCCGATAGAGGTAACACTTCCTTGCTCCATTTGTAGTGACAAAGATACTTATTTAGAAAATTCATTTTAACCAAATAGTACGGAATAAAAGTTTGAAACTTGCTGAGCATAATTATGAAGATTCATTCTAGAAGACATGTATGAATTTTACCTCGAATTTTACCGATTGATATCATATTTCAGGAGCTAATCATGTTCAAATTTCACTTATATTTACAGTATAAATTTTCCCTACATAAAGTGAAAATTAATTAAAATAGATATACATGTACCCTCTAGTACACTTTCAACTACTGATCCTCCAAATTTGGTGTAATTTGACCAAACCGTATGGAAGAAATAAATTTTGAAAAATTACCTTACAAACACTGGTTTGATTAGCCCTCTTAATATATGCGAAATTATATAAATTTTAATGTGAAATATTGTTGGAATCAGAATCATAAATGTAAGAATATGGAAAATTCTTCCATTTAAAAACAAATGCTATTTGAACCGCTCCGTATATTTTTAATTTTGAAAACTGATTATAATTCATAATAATCATAACCTAGAAAGAAACACACAAAAATGGCTTTTAAGTACGTTATTATATAAAATGGTAAATGGAAAAATTTTAAATGACTATTTTTTAATGATACCTTGTCTTTCTCGCTATCTTGTGTACTTATCCCCAATAACTTAAAAAATCGATCTCAGCTAGCTGCATGCCCCTCGCCTCAGACTGCATGCGGCTTGCCGATTCGGATACATTTTTTATTTTGGGTCTTAAAACATACATTTTGATCATAACAAGATAGATTTTAGTTCTTGTTCCTGATCTATCCCATCGTAGATTCTATTCCTTAGCTACGCTACGCTGATGAGGGGCAATAACTCTGAAACACGTGTCCGTAGCTGCATTGTTGTTTCTTTTTGGGGAATATGGCACTAAACCTTCTTTATTTTATTTTGATCATAATTTGGAATTTGATTTTTTTTCACGCTAGTACTTTCTCTGTGTATATAAATGAGAAAATAAAAGTTAATATTATCAATAAACATTGACATTTCTTCATGCGTTCTGCTATAGAAGAGTGTTATAAGGGTCGGTACTTTGAGTCTCGGTTAACATTAATCGAATACAATGAATCCATTGTTGTAACAATGAAAGAAAGAGAGACATCATCATCCGATTAATGTTAACCTAGCGAGAATAAAAGTACCGGCCCTTAAATTGTGTACTGACCCCCTCAAATAAAATAATAAAAATATGTTCAAAACTAAGGTAGTACTATTGTACAAATAGATAGCATATTGTTTATACAATCATAAAACATAAAGCTATTGTAAAAAAAATAATTTTTGCCAAGCCTGGTGCCAAATGTTTGGTATTATTAATTATCAATTAATATTAATTTCAGATTAGGTTTTTCCTTGGCAAAAGTCCTTATAAAATAAAAAAATGAATAGGTAATTTAATACTGTGCTAAAAAGGAGAATTTCCTTTTTTTTCCAAGTAGACTGTAATTTCTAAAAAAACTAATTTTGACAAAATATGAAATTATTCAATTATTCCAATTTGTTGGTAGCAACTAGCTTTGGGTTCCAATCAGTTTTTCTCCGAGTATTAATGGGGGATGGGGAAGAAGGATAAAGAGAAAAAGGACATTAAATGCTAAGAAAGCAAAAGTCACTTCCCGGTCATTCACTTGGTTTAATTAATGATAAATTACTTTCAACAAATATTTATTTAGGCAATAAGAACTATAATATTTTATTTCCACTTATTCAAAAACAGTTGAACACATGTAAACTATATCGGTACAATTCTACTAATAAGAATACTAAGAAAAAACATTTCTAAAAAAACTCTTAATCAGTTTGTTTCTATATGCTGTATTCACCGTCTTATGATAGGCAATCAGCACAAATAAGCTTGAGATAAAAGTGTTGCCTATTGCGGCCGGGACAGGGCGAATGCGTAGAATTATGCTAATGTAGATTTATAATATGTACAAATTCATCCATTAAAAATAACAAGATGTTATTTGACCAGCGTAAAATGTTAGTTATAAATAATTTATTTTCAATAATTTGAAAAATAAAATTTAAGTAAATACCATAAGTATAGGTATTTTTTTTAATTCAAGAGTGTTGAAATATACCATCAAATTTTTCATTTGGAGTTTTAGACATTTTCAATGGCACTTGCAAATTTTCAAATTTTGTACTGCATTTTCGAAATGTTCGCTGTTTTAAGTCTTGAACATTACTAACAGATTATTAACTTCTTAGAACATGAATATTTTTTTATAATTTTATCTAAGGAAGCAGTGAGGTTTTCTTTTATTATGATATCACATCATGCAGATAATTTCTATTACAATGTGACAGTAGCAATGTTATTTATTGGCAATACTTATATATGAATAAATTTTAATTTTGATTCCTTTTAGATCTGTGATTTTGGTTTAGCAAGAGTAGAAGAACCCGATACAAGCAAACACATGACACAAGAAGTAGTCACACAATATTATAGAGCACCTGAAATTTTAATGGGTGCCAAACATTACTCAGCAGCTGTGGATGTTTGGTCTGTTGGTTGTATATTTGGTGAATTATTGGGACGAAGAATATTATTTCAAGCGCAAAACCCTGTACAACAATTAAAACTTATTACCGAATTATTAGGAACACCATCACTAGAAGACATGAAATATGCATGCGAAGGTGCAAAAACACATATGTTAAGGAGAGCGCCAAAACCACCATCGTTGTCAGCTTTGTACACACTGTCTTCACAAGCAACACATGAAGTTGTTCATTTGTTATGTCAAATGCTTGTATTTGATCCCGTAAGTTATTAAAAATTTTGTATTTGTACTGTTTGTGTTTGTAAAGTGTTTGTTTGAATTTTTCTATTGTATATATTATATTTCTGTTGGTATATTTCCTTTCTTGTTTGTAGTAAATAGTAGACTGTCTTAAAAGTTTCATCTCCTAGTGGATGATAACAGTACAAAGTTAACTTGGTAAAGCAAAAAAAAAAAAATAACATAAATTAGAGGATTCCCAAATTCTAAGCAGAAGATGTCCAGGAGATGGTTACCAGAAAAGATCTTGGATACACAACCATTCTCTTTGACATTGCCATCTGCGAGAATTGATATTCGACCTCAGAAGCAGATACACAGTATGATTAGTTGAGCTAAGACAGCTAAGAACTTTAATACAATGTTCAAAGACTATTTTGCTCAGATAAAAGAAACTGCGCAATATTTAATTATGGTTTTCCAGATTAGAAAAGAGCAGAGTAGATGATCTGTCAACAGCTGCAAAGGTGATTAATACCATATATAGGAATTGAATTATAAAACAGCATACTGGGTGTAACAGGCTCATGGTACCACCCCCTTTTCTCCTTTAGTTTGAAGATAATTGATTTGGGATATCTTATATACATAATAAGCAGAACTTTTTGACATACAAGTGATTTTTTTCCCTTCCGGTTTCACCGGAACTGACACTAACTTTCGATTTTTAAATGGAACACCCTGTATATTATTGCATTTTTGAATTCTGCATTATTTTCTGAATCCAACGATACCAAATAAATGACATTTCAAACGTCAGTATTTTTAATAATATAATTTTTAGTTTTCCATTTAATTGTGCCATGACGGTTTAGATTTATTCTAAATGACCCGTGTAATGCTAGAAAAATCGAAATCCCGTCAAAAATACTAAATTACGTGATTTATGAGCAAATAAAGTTCTTCAAAATGATTTTTTGGGGAAAAACTCACTTTTTTCAAATGGAAGCATATTGGTACCGTGGTACCATTTATTAGTACTATTAATTAGGAATTTATTCATATGTCATATTAAAATGTGCGATAAATACAAACAAAATTACAGCTAAAAGAAAATAAGAAAATACGATTTTGTTCTAATTAAATGTTAAGAAGTAACTAAGTAAGGTGGCTTTGAAAACAATGAAATATTTAGCATGTCAAACATTTGTTGATTTACCTGTTTTTATTGTGTCTTTAAAATTTTTTTAAAATTCTTGTTCATTGTGTTCAAAATGCCGCAAATTTATACAAGAGATGAAAAAGTGGACATGTTAATTATTTATACAGAATGTAGAAAAAATGCCGTTGCGGCTAGACACCTTTATGCCGAACGATATCCTACTAGACAGTGTCCAGCGAGAAATTATTTTAATCGTCTTAAAATTCCAAAGTGTGCTCAACAATGATCCCGAAGAAAATTTCATTCTTGACGATGAAACGGAAATTAATGTTTTGGCTCGAGTAGAAGTTAATAAGACTGTTTCTTTAAGGCAAATTGGGTTTGAATTGGAAATCAGTCACCAAACAGTAAGCCGAATTTTGCACAAATTCCACTATAAATCTGTTAAATACCAATTGCATCAGTATTTATTTGTACGAAAATGATTACAAACGTAGGATGGAATATTGCAATTGGATTTTGCAGAATAACGTGCAGTCAAACAATGATTTTTTTTGGAATGATTTTATTTTCGGAAGAGTCTAGGTTTACAAATTTGGGATTATTTAACCGACAAAATACCAAATATTGGTCACAAGAAAATCAAAATTTATTACGGGAGGGTAACTTTCAAGTGCGGTTCGGTTTCAATGTTTGGCTTGGAATAATCGGTAGTGAAGAACCTCTGACTGGTGCCAGATACTTGGGATTTCTGCAAAATGAAATTGAGGACAGTTTAGCTGAATTACCTTTCCATTTGATACAGGGAATGTATTTTCAACAAGATGGCGTTCCTCCCCATAATTCAAGGATAGTAATTAATTACCTTCAACGGAGAGTCGGAGAAAACGTAATTTCGACTAATGCTCGTGTGAGGTGGCCGCCAAGGTTACCTGATTTAACACCCCTTGATTTCCTTGTTAGGGGTCATTTAAAAAATATTGTCTACGAAACCGCCGTTACAACCAGTGAAGACCTGGAGCTACGAGTAAGGCGCAATTAATACCATAACGGCCCAGCAATTGGCGAACGTTCTTCGAAAAACAGCTATGCGAGTTAAGAAGTGCATTGACGTTAATGGACAGCATTTTGAATAACTGTTGTAATGTTTTGTGTTAATTTTTTGTATTCCAAAGCCACCTTATGTATTTATGTAATTAGAACAAAATTGTATTTTCTTATTTTCTTTTAGCTGTAATTTTGTTTGTATTTATCGCACATTTTAATACGACATGAATAAATTCCTTATTAATAGTACTAATAAATGGTACCACGGTACTAATATGGTTCCATTTGAAAAAATTGAGTTTTTCCCCAAAAACCATTTTGATGAACTTTATTTGCTCATAAATAACGTAATTTAGTATTTTTGACGGGATTTCGATTTTCTAGCATTACACTGGTCATTTAGAATAAATCGGAACCGTCATGGCACACTTAAATGGAAAACTAATAATTATATTATAAAAAATATTGACGTTTGAAATGTCACTTATTTGGTATCGTTGGATTCAGAAAATTATGCAGAATTCAAAAATGCAATAATATACAGGGTGTTCCATTTAAAATTCGAAAGTTAGGCGAAACCAAATGTGAAAAAAAAAATCACTTGTATGTCAAAAAGTGTTGCTTATTATGTATATAAGATATCCCAAATTTAAATCAATTATCTTCAAAACTAACGGAGAAAAGGGGGTGTACCATGATCCCTGTTATACCCGGTATAAGGGATATGCATAAATATTGTGTTTGATATATTTTATGCAATCCCTTCACCATCGTGGGAGGTAAATCACATAATTCTGTGAGGTAAACAAAAAAAATATTCAGCACCTACAGAAAACTAAGGTTAAACTTAATCAACTCCTTCTAAGTCAACTTTGCGCTGTTACCGAACCAGTAGTGGATGAAATTAAGACATTATTTAAGTCGGTTCACGTTGTAGGCGGTCTTAGAAAAATGTTAATGTAATACCAACTGTCTATACTTTAAGGGACATGATATGAAGTAGCCCATCTTATGTCCTCAGTTGAAGACATTTAATGTAATAGCTAGAGATCGGGAGGTAGCGATAAACGACGGTAATTCCAGGGTTGCCTCTAGGTGATGTGTCATGGCGTAAATATGTTCATGAATATGTCAGACAATTATCTTACCTTGTGATAATTTTGTCGAGTTCGGTAACATTCAAAGTTAATTCAAAGAGGGCTGAAATTGGTGAATGTAACACTAACATACACACATGTATTTTTAACTAGCGATCACAATAATGAGGTTTATTTTAAACTTATTTGCGACATAAAAAACATCGGCTTCTTTGATCCCTTTACCGCCGTCAAAGAAGCTGAGGTTTTTTATGATGCAAATAAGTTTGAAATAAACTAAAAGTATATTACTAATATTTTTTGTAAATGTTCCAAAGTTAATCTCCAGCGTCTCATTAAGAATCCATTTGTATTGTTAAGCGTCTACAGATGTAATTAGCGTATACTTAAAATATGAGAACTTTTTTAGAGATTTATTTATGTCTTATGTAGAAAAGTCTACTTCTTTGCTTTGACTTTAAAAGGTCATTTCAGGTGTGATATCTGCCACCTCGCGAACCGATGACCCGGGAAAATCAAAAACAAAAAAAGGTTTGAAAAAAAATCATTAAAAGGTCGAATAGATGTGTAAAGCATACTGACAAAACCAAAAAGTCCTTATAACTCGTGAAGGGATGTTGATTTCAAAAAAATAAATGAAGAAAGACCCTCTCACCGCCTACCGACTTAACTGTGCTAAAAGTCTCAGTCCCTGTTTACGAAAAACAAAAAAAGGTGAAGGAAATTCTTTGAGAGATTGGATAGATGTTAAATATGTAAAGCATAAACTAACAGAACCAGAAAGTCCTTATGACTCGTGAACGGATGCAGATATCAAAAAAAGAAACAAAAACACAGAGCACACGAAAACGCGCTAGTGTACTCTCTGTTTGGGAATGTTTCATTAGGTGTTTACAATATAATATTATATCTACGTAAAAGTCGTCTCTGGAATTTATCGCTGCCTTCCAATCTCTAGTAATAGCTAGAGATCGGGAGGCAGCGATAATGACGTCAATTCCAGAGTTGCTTCCAGATAATGTGTTACTGCGTAAAATGTTCATGCATATATGACATAGTTACCTTATGGTTATTTTGGCGAATTCGGTAACATCCAAAGTTAATATGGTGAGGACTGCAAGTATTGGTGAATGTAACACTAATACACATGTACTTTTAACTAGCGATCACGAGTATAAAAGTATATTACTAATATTTGTTATAAATGTTCTGGAGTTAACTTCCGGTGCTTTAAGAAAAACTTTCTTTACGGTAGATATTAATTTATCAACATTAGAATAACACCCCCTAATATTTTCAGCAATTCTATAAAGTCCATGTGCAAGACATGTTACATGAAGTACATTCTAATATGTTTTCTTCAAAATTCTTCCAGCAGCTTTCATATAATTAACTCCATTGGTAACAAATAATAATAACTTGTCCCTATTTTCTGCGTATTTGTCTCCCCATAATTTTTGAATACTTGAGTGCACTGCATCTGCTATAGTGCTAGAATTTATAGCTTCTAGTACTTTAGATTAGAAGTCAGGTGTCCATGCATTGAACAATTTTCTTCCAATGCACCCACTAAAACATATGCCACCTTCCAGTCACAAGCTAATCCAAACATATTTGTTATTCAGTTCAGTATAAATTATTTGTTTAATACTGTCACACATTTTTGTGATATGTGTTTTTTTTCTTATTGTAGTTTCCAATAGCACCTGAACATAGCTATACTACCCACTAATACACTTTTGCAAAAATTATCTAAATAGTTTTGTCCACGATATATTACACCCAACCATCATTTCCGCTAAATCTAAGTTAAAATTTGTATGCCTGTCACTATTAGTAACTCTACCACACACACACTTTTTATGGCTGTCTGAGGAAATGTGTCTCTTAATGTTTGCTTTGAGGTTGCACGAAAGTAGTTTTTTACAGCTTGTGTAATTAAATTCTGTGCCATTAAATTGCACCTCCAGTAAAGTACTAATCTACAAGTTCACTTTATTCTCTGAAGGAATCGAATAATACATTTTATGAAAGTTAACCTTCATTGTCTTTAATTACTCACTGTTTACTGTTTATGTATCTGTGTAGGTGTTATCCACATAGACGTTTTATAAATACTATTTAGTTGGAGGCATTTATTTATTTTCAACATGGGGCAGTGGGAGTAAGCGTGATAGACAATCGACCTCGAAAGTGAGCGCGATTCGCCTATATCTATGCAGTCCCCTGCTATTGGTGGCAATACCAAGCATTTCTCCCTCAAGATCATGGTCAGTAAGTAATTATCTTTTACAGCCGTCCAATTACCCAATAAAAACCTTTTAATGTTTTGTTCTCATATTTATAAAGAAAAGATTTATTGTGTAATACCTACAGAAGAATATTTTATCATTTAATATTGTTTGGGAATTTAGGTGTTAGATGTTTACAATATAATAATATACATACTTTACATACATACGAAAGTAAAAGTTATCTATGGAATTTATCGCTCCTGATCTCTGGTAATAGCACTGCTTATGTGAATTTTAAAATTCTGATTGCTATTCACTATCAATCCAAACTCCTATGGGGGTGATTATATATTTTAAACAATACGTAAAACTGAACAATTCAACATTTATTTAACGATTTTCACAGATTTGCAAATTTGGCAACAAATTTAAAAAATGTGAATAAAATTAAAATTCTGTTTCCTTGCAATTAATGGATTTATTGTATTACTATATTACCTCCTGGCAAAATATATAATTTTTGCTTTTCTTTTTTAGGATAAACGTATATCAGTTGTAGACGCGTTAGCACACCCTTATTTAGATGAAGGTAGATTAAGGTATCACTCATGTATGTGTAAATGTTGTTATACAACGGCAAGTGGTATGCGGCAATATACATCAGAATTTGAAAGTACAGCCCCGCAAGCTTTTGATGATCATTGGGAAAAGAAACTTACATCTGTACAGCAAGTTAAAGGTAAGTTTATTGTTTTAAGTTTTGGTAATATTAGTGCATATTAGGGGTACATTGCCTTTAAAGGTAAAGGGCAGTAAGTGATGATTACCCAAAATGTGATTATTATTATTATATTATGTATTTGAAGAATATACATACACTGTGTCTCACTTAAGAGTGTAACAGCGTAATAATTATTTTGTCCGATTTATATCAAACTGGTCTCAAAAAGGTAGAGGTCAACAAGGTCTATTTAAGACCACAAAATCACTTTCCATCTTTAAATGCAGGGCCATCTATGATGCTAAATTATATGAAAGAAATCAAAAAATCATAGGCATTTTTTAATCAAAACATTTTATTAACAAAACTTGTTCGAAATCATTCAAAAAACCCTGAATCCGAAGCTTAGTAAAATTCTAAAAAAAATGAGTTTTTGATTAAAAAAATTAGTCCCAAATTTCTCGTTTTGATAAGCATGCTCCGACTCCTTTGTTTCTACTAAAAGACCATTTTGTAATTGTCAGATTAGTTGTCAAATAAATCTGTTGGCATTCTGTCTGATTTCTTGTATTCTAGCATATTTTATTTCAATTAAAATGCTTACAACTGCGGAAAAAGTGGAAATTGTTAGATTAGTTAGTATATCTGGCTCCGTGGTCTAGAGGTAACGTACTTGCCCTGAAACTTCGGGGTCCCGGGTGTGTAGCCCTCTCCCACACAAGGTCATGCCAGACCTTCAGAGATAAAGGGGGTTGTAATTTCATGTGGTGATGTGGTGTTATAGTTGGTGATAATCCTCGTACAGCAAGGAAAGCTGCTACAGAATTTAATAATCCGCATCCAATAGACCATGTAAAAGTTTGGTGAATTAATAATTTATTCAATAGAACTGGCAAAGTGTGCAACAAACAAGAACAACGTGTGCGAGATCATGTTAGAGATGCAGAAATTCTTCAGTTTGTGAGAAAAAATTCAAGGTGTAGCCTAAGGAAAATATCTACAATTTTAAATGTACCCAAGAATACAATTTGGCGATGCTTCCGTCGAAATAAATTACGTCCCTACAAGCCTGTTTTCTTACACACATCAGAAGAAGGAGGCGAGGAAAGGTTGCTGGAATATTGCTTTTGGTGTCGGGGAGAGTTTTTGAACAACCCTAATTTTTTTTAAAAATATTTCTCAGATCAAGCAACATTTACAACTAATGGCACAGTTAACTCTCAAAATACTCTAAATTGGTCCATTGAAAACCCTCATTAGGTTGTAAGCTGTCGACGCCAGTAGTCAGAAAAGGTAAATGTGTGGTGCGTTATTTTGAATAAACAAATAATTGGGCCATATTTCTTTGAGGGAAATTTAAATGCGGAACGTTTTCTAATTTTTTTTGCAAACTGAATTTTCAATCGAAATTGAACACTTGCCCCTTATTGCATACAACAATTTGGTATTTCAACTTGATGGAGCCCCAATCCACAATGTAATGTACGGAATTGGCTAAACGAGTTCACCTGACCTCACACCCTTGGACTTTTTTTATGAGGTTTTCACGAAATAGACTATAAATGGAAAACCGGATTAGGCAAGCTTGCGTTGAAATTACGCCTGAAGCCCTCCGAAAAAGTTATGAACAACAGAAAGCGAATTGAGGCATGCATTAGGGCTGATGGAGGTTTGATAGAACATAATATTTAATTATTTTGGTTGTATTTATTTTTCATTTGTGTAAATTGTTTCAAAAAAATAAATTTAGAAATTTTATTAAAATGCCTAAAATGATTTTTTTTCATCAAAAGCTCATTTTTTTTGAGAATTTAACTAAACTTCGGATTCAGGGTTTTTCAATGATTTCGAAGAAGTTTTGTTAATAAAATTTTTTGATTAAAAAATGCCTACTATGATTTTTTTGATTTCTTTCATATAATTTAGCATCGTAGATGGCTTTGCATTTAAAGATGGAGAGTGATTTTGTGATCTTAAATAGACCTCTATCTTTTTGAGACCAGTTTGATTTAAATCGGATAAAAAACAAAAGAATTATTACGCTGTTACACTCTTAAGTGAAACACTGTATATCACCTAAAAGTGCCTGAATTTGCAGTGGTAAAAGAGCAGCTGCTGTGTATATAACTTTGAGAATTCAAGTTATATACACAGCAGCTGCTCTTTTACCACTTGATGCCCTCTAGAGATACTGCAGTGGATGTTTCATGTAAATAGACAAGTAGGTGTTTAATATTTTATGGAAATTCATGGTTGGCAGTGATTGATTGAACATCATTCTTGATATTGTTTAATCACAAATTTTGTACTAATATAGTCAACAGCAGCAAAGTCCCAAAATCATTATTAAGTGTTTTATAACACTGTTTGGTTTTTTTTAATATTTATAAACCAAAAATAAATGCCTACTTCTCACTGAGTGCAAAATCCCAATCTTCATATCTCTTTTTTGACATTGTAATATTTATGAAAAATTGATCAAATTATTTTTAAAACATACTAATCTGAAAATATGTTTATTTCAATAAAAAATAACAACACTATGCATTATTTCCTACTACTCTGAAAATTAGCTGGCATAAATAAATTAAAATATCTGACCGCTGAGATAGTATAAAAAATTAATACTGCCCTCATGGTGAACTACATAGGTCAGATAGTGCAATACAAAGCCTATTTTTAAATTGTCTTTTTTTTAGTAATACCTTTGCAAACACTTTTTATTTAGGATTGCAGCTTTTCCACTTTTTTTTTGGAATATTTTCAGAAATTAACAAAAAGTAATGTATTTTAGAACTTTGATGATCATTATTTCTGGTAGTGTCAGTAGATTTCACAAAAAAAAATGTATACCTTGTAGGTTATGTTATTATTATATCTCAGTAATAGGATCATATAGTTTATTTAAATGTTTAAACCAAAACATTATGTAAAGAAAAAACAGAAGATTTTTTATTATCATTTGTTTTTACTTATAAAAAATGTTACCCCACATTTAAGGGGATAATTTTAAAACCTATTGTTGTTATCTTTTTCTACATCATGATCATTTTAGAATTACTTACGTGATTCTTCATTTCTTATTAATCTTCATTAATAGTGTTCTGTAATGATGTACGGTCCTAGTCATTCTTTCTTTTGTTTGAATTTGCCCACGCGCAACTACAACAGGTGGTTCAAGTTGAGCCAATCATATAAGACCAGAAAACCCCTACCAGAGGGAGAGAAAATAAGATGGTCGGTGTACTATGTAGAAGAAAATGGGCTCCCAGTGTGTTAGCCCAAGAAATAGATGTGTGTCACACCAAATAACCTTAAGTAATAAGTTAATTACCCAGATCAAGCGTGACTGTGAATTCGGTGGTGGAAAGTGTTTTCCTGAGAAAGCCTGGTCAAGGCTCCGGCATAAAAAAAAGGTAACCATTTGTTGTAGCCGTTAATTGTTAAGTTAATCAACGTATTCATTGGATCTTCGAGCTGTATTGAAAGGTTCTGTGATTGATTTTACAGTCCATTCTTAACATCGTATTGCAAGTTTAAATTTCATAATTTTTCATGTAAATGTAGGTTATTGGGCGTGGGTGTTTATCCGTAAAAAACCAGGGAAGTGAAATTGCTTGTTTGAGAGGTAAACAAATATAGTTGCCACGGTTAGTGGATCAAAATGGGTGCGGTGTTGCCAGATTCTTTTTTTGTTTTAATTTTCGGTAAAATAGGGAAAATAAAATTGCTACTCAGGTTGTTCTGTTTTAGCAATATTATAAGCGTGTGTGGCGTCGGGACGTTATTAAGTACTGAAAAATTCATTCATAAAAATGGAACAGTTACCAAAACTTGTGAATCAACGAAGAGTAGCGTTTAATCGCGTCAAAACTATTTTAGAGATAGATCAAAATATGGAAAGCGATCCTTCGCGAATTGATTCGATTGATGTTAGGTTTCAATAATTAAATGAAATTATAAATTCCTTTGAGTTAATACATTTAGAGATCGTTTCATTAATCACAGACGAAAAGGAACTAGATAAACAAGATTTGGTTCAAGCCGAATTTGATGATATGCAGTACATAATAAAATTGATCTATCGTGAGCATGTAGAGAGTAAAGGACAACAATTGGACAATTTGTCTAGATTATCTGGTAGAAATAGCAATTCAGGTAGTAAGTCAAAAAGTTAAATAAATAAAAACAGACCTGAGTGTAAACCAACTAGAAATATAAAGTTACAATAGAAATTCCAAAATTTGATGGCAATGTGAAAAATTGGCCTTTATTTTATGATTTATTTAAAATCCTTGTATATGAAAATAGTGAGTTGTCCGATGTAGACGTTTTCAAAATCTAATGTCGTCACTATCCAAGGAGGTGTTAAGCGCAGTAAAAACCTTACCTGTTATGGAACAAAGTTACGAAATTGTATTTCAAACCTTAGTATCAAGGTATCAAAATAAAAGGGTACTGTTAAATACTTATTGGCAGTCATACTTTCACGTCCAAAAGGCGAGTGGTGATTCAGCTGCTTCTGTGAGAAATCTTTTAGATGTGTTTTCAGAAAACTTAGCAGTTCAAAGTCATTTTCAGGTTGACATGTGGGACTTTACGAAGATCAATCTGTTATTACAAAAAATAGATTCAACTACCAAGAAGTGTTTTGAAATATCTTTCAGTGAGTCAGTGATATGATTCTCAAAGGTAGGTACTTTGAGAATCATATAACTTTTTAGGGAAACAGTGCAGAGCACTAGAGAATAGTGCTATGACATCACTCAAAGGGTCATCAGTGGCAAATCAATCTAATTCAAATAAAATATCAAGTAGCAAAGGTTCATTTCACTGAAACAAAGCTTAGTTTGCCTTTTGTTATTAAAGTAAAGGAAGTAAGTGAATGTTTATTTTGTAAACAAAGTCATTCTTTATCAGATGTGATGGGTTCCTACAAATGGAACCACATGATCGACATGAGTTTGTGAAGAGAGAACGCTTGTGTTTCAGCTGTCTTTCTAAGTCCCACTCAGTTAGAGATTGTAGCTCTAAGAAAACGTGTCGTGTGTGATAAACGCCACCATATGTTATTGCATTTTCCTAAGTCCATCCAAAGAGTCAGGAGAGGAGTCAGGTGGGACTTCTAGTGAAAAGGGTCAAATTGTGATGACCAGTGTGCTTTCGTTGCATTCGTGATACACATGGCAGGTATCAAATGTACCGAGTTTTGCTTGATTCTACTAGCCAAGCTAGTTTTATAACCAATCGTGCTGTTAGGGCACTTGGACTTAGGTGGTCACCGGCATCCATTCCTATACAAGGTTTGAACAAAATGACCTCTTCGTTTACTTTGGGTACTGTGTTGTGTAATGTGAAGCCGTCTCAAAGGCCTAATCCAAATTTGGAAATAGTGGTTCCAACTGTATGTGAGATTACTGCCAACACGGGTGTGTATTCGAAGGTGGAAGCATCTTCAAGGTCATTCTCTAGCAGATCCTCAATGTGGAGATCCTAGTGAGATCGATGTTTTGCTCGGAGCAGACATTTATGCAATGACACTAAAACATGGCTTGAAAAAGGGAAAAGGTGGTGAGCCCCATTCTATCAATACTGTGTTTGGTTGGGTCTTGATAGGAAAGGTGTAGGGTTCCTATGCTCCCATTGTGAATTCGCATTGTACGATATTATACATCATTATATGATGTGGTAAAACCATTTTAGGACTTGGAACAAGTACCCCAAGCAGTTGTGACCTGAAGATTCACTATATGAGCGAATCTTTGAGAAGACCCATTCTCGTGATAAGAGTGGTAGGTATGTGGTGTATTTATCATTCTGTCATAATTCTCCAGCATTGGGGGAATCTTATAGCAGTGCTGTCCATCGATTTATGTCGTTGGAGAAACATTTAATAAAAAACCCAGAGTTGTATAAGGCTTACTCTTCTTTCATGCTAGACTAGGTGGACTTAGGTCATATGGAGGTAGCGAGCAAATCGACTGGGAATTCAAGTGAGGTATATTATATACCACACCATTTTGTAGTAAAGCCAGATAGCAGCTCTACTAAATTATGGGTTATATTCGATGCATCAGCAAAGTCCTCGAACAATGTGTTATTAAATGACAAATTGCTAGTAGGTCATATACTTTAAAAGGATATTGTCTCCATTTATTGTTGTTTCGGGTTCATCGTGTAGTATTCACAGCCAACATTAGGCAAATGTACAGACAAATTCTGGTGGTTGATCATCATTGAGAGTTTCAACAGATTCTCTGGAGGTTTGCACCTTCTTAGCACATCCAGGAGTATCGATTGAATACAGGAACTTATGGGGTAAAATCAAGTCCATATTTAGCAATTTGTTCTTTGCTCCAATTGGCCAATGATGGGGGGCATAAGTATCCATTAGCAGCTGACGTTGTTAAATCAAATGTCTATGTGGATGACATCGTTAGTGGTACAGATTTGATAGATGAAGTTTGTGCAATGCAGGCACAGCTGATCAAATTGCTTTCTGAAGGGGGATTCGAACTGCGAAAATGGGCCAGTAACTGTGCAGAATCGTTGTCATTGGTTCCAGGAAGCCATCAACAAACCTATTGTTTTGAGTCAGGCAATCCTACTGCATTGAAAATTCTGGGGTTACAATGGTGACCCACAATGGATTGTTTTTCTTTTAAAGTAGAGCCCATTGATCGACCTTGCACCAAAAGAAATGTTCTTTCAGAGTTAGCGAGGATTTACGATCCTTTGGGTTTTCTAGCCCCTCTTACATTGTTTGCCAAACACCTGATACAGTGAACATGGAAATTAGGGTTAGAGTGGGATGATCCTCTTCCGCCCAAGCTTCTTTCGCTTTGTATGAGGTACAAGGAAGAGTTAAGGTGTCTAGTTTCTATCCGCATACCTTGTCGATTTGTGCTCAGCAAAATATCACATCAGAATTGCATGGTTTTTGTGGCGTCCCAGCGTGGTTATGCAGCGGTTGTTTATTTACGGCAGGTGTCTAGTAATGAGTGTGTTGAGATATCATTGGTAGGGTTAAAATCTAGGGTATCGCCCTTAAAGAATCTTATCATCTTGAGCCGTGTGCAGCAGTGTTATTGGCGGATCTGATGGAGTTTGTACAGACTACTATTGAAAAATTTGTATTCATAAATAAGGTGTATGCATGGTCTGATTCAACAGTGGTGTTGTCATAGATAAAGTCGTCACCTCATAAATGGAAGACTTTCATAGCAAATCGGGTCAGTCATATTCAAGAAAATATAGCTCCCAACTGTTGGCGTCATGTAAAGGGAGTAGATAACTCCGCCGACTGTGCATCGCGTGGGTTTTTTCCTAGCGATTTAGCATCACACCCCATTTGGTGGGCGGGTCCAAAGTAGCTCCATTTCCAAACATGACCATTGATTGGAACCGAATACATTGGTACCAGACGTACGCTTTGGTATAGAGTGTGAAGAACGCAAGCTTGTGTGTGCGTCCGTGGTAGTGGTGCCAGATTGGATACATTTCATCCTTGATAAATTTTCATCGTGATTGGAATCCAAATTCTCATGTTTGAAGAATTGAGTACCGTGTTGGCTCAAATTGAAGCTTTACTCAACTCCCGACCATTGTGTAGTGTGAGAACCGACCCTAATGACTTATCGGCCCTCACTCCTGGACACTTTCGTACTCTCGAACCACTCTGTGCACCTCCCGAGCCAGACTTGTTCTCCTTTAAGTTAAATCGTCTAACTCAGTGGCAGCTGGTACAAAGATGTCAACAAGATTTTTGGGATCGCTGGCATTATGAGTATCTCCACACACTTCAGCAAAGAAGCAAGTGGATCACCCCGCATCGCACCCCTAGTGTAGATTCTCTTGTGTTAATAAAGGATAATTCCATGACCCCTCTGCACTGGAATCTGGGGCGGATTGTAAAATTGTATCCCGGACGTGATGGGATTCCTCGTGTCGTACAAGTTCGAATCGCCAAAGGGACTATCGATTGCTCTTTGGTCAAACTGTGTTTGCTTCCCTCTCAGTAAGCAAGCAATTCATGTTAGGTGTAAGTTTAGTATTTAAGTAGTAGTTAAAGGATACCCGGGGATACCTGTACCCCAACCGGGCGCGTCCCCAGGTGGCGGATAGGGGAATGCTCTAAGTGACACTGGTGTCACCGGGTAGGTGTGAAATAAAACAACACCCGTGGACCAACAGGCTTGCACAGAGGGAAACAACCTCTTCAACAAAAAAGTTCCCTGGTGCCCAGTGGCGCGGGCCCAGGACCTTAGCCAAACCGACTATGATTGATGGCAACGAAAAAGGTAAAAGTTACGGAGCAGAGGGGGATACCCCAGTTCCGGTTGGGGAAGAGAGTAGGAGAGTAGGCTCCACCCGACCGTCAGCCAGCGACTACTCAGTACCCACAGTGGGATGTCAGGCTGTGGAGGGTACTAATACTACTGACACCCTTAACGAGAGAAGGCAAGCTCTCGATCTCCAGAAAACTGGAGAACATATGGAGATTGGGATCAATCCTACTCCATCAGAAATCTCTATTTCATCGAACCAGGAGCGGGAGCTGTTAAAGTCCCCGTCTGTAAGGGCCGGACAATTGAGAACTTCAGAGGACGAGGTATCCAAGAAATTGGATGGACTCCTGAAAAGGAAACAACTGGGGGTGCTGCAAGAAGACGCCTTGGTCGTTACTTAAGAGCGGAATACCATACGAAACCGCCTTAAATAAAGTGTTGGAGCAACGACCAACCGAACAGCAGCCAGAGCGAGGGCAACAAACCTCCTCTGAGCAAGCTGTAACCGGTAAGCGTCTACGCTCCGACGACAGCACACCATGCCAGCGGGCAAAAAAAGCCCCGGGAGGGTAGAGCTGTAAAACTGCTTTTTAGGGAAGCTGTGGAGGGGGTCAGAGTGCGCATAATCCACTCCAACTACCCAACAGCGACCCTAACGAATACACAGATGGGAGCACTACAGCAGGCAATAATGCAAGCTGTAGAGGCAATCCCAGACGAAGGTCCTCAAGTGAGGTTCCTAGGCTGCACACAACGGCCTGGGTGGCTTCTCATCACCTGTGCGGATGGGACGAGCACCTCGTGGATGGAAAGCGCCACAGAACGCCTCTATCCATGGGAAGGAGCGTGTCTTAAATTCGTGCAGGGACAGGACCTTCCCAAACCTCATGTCTGTTCGGCATATATCCCGGATGACGTCGGTAACCGGCTGTCTTCTGAGGTAGTGCTGAACAGGCTGAGGAAAATGAACCACGGTCTGAACACCCGGGAGTGGAACGTACTACACCGGGAGGATTCGGGCCCTGGTCATGGACGTTCTAAGTAGATGAAGCGTCGATGATTACACTGAAGGGACTGAATTTCAGGCCCTTCTGCGGATTTGGACAAATCCAATTCCGCCCAAAAAATCAGAGGAGGTAAAGACCCCTCTGATAAGAAAGCGGTGGTAGGAACGCCCTCAAGGAAAAACGAACTACAATCGCTTCCCAAGAGGAGCAAACAGCCCCGACAAGGAACCTCTGGGAAAGGAAAATCCCTCCCGTATAAATCCCATCTCAAGAAGAGTGGAATTAAACCACCTTCGAAGAAGGGAACGGCTGGAGAATCTAACCCAGACAAAACCACCACCAGGAAGAGTGAGAAACATTTCACCTTCCGGGAGGAGGAGAAAAAATTCCACTCCCCCTTAACTTACTTTAAACCCACAAACCTAACCCTACCTAACCCAACCGTTTCTCAACACTTCCACAACTAGTACCCTTATCCTCAAATCAACTACCCAATGACATCTTATATTAGGTGTCTACAGGCGAATCTACAAAAAGCCAGGACGGCCACATACGTCCTCGGCAAAAGATTTAAGGAAGAGCAAATCGACATCGCTCTCCTCCAGGAACCCTGGATAAGTAACACAGGCCGAGTAAGCGGCCTGGGAAATACTTCTGGCAAGGTAATAGAAATCGGCTCTGATGAAAGACCCAGGGCATGTATCTTTGATCAGAAATAACATTAACCATTTTGTACTTACAGGTTACTGCACCCAGGACGTTGTAACCGTCCAGGTATCGATTTCAGAGGGAGGAAGCAAGACGGAAATAATCGTCTGCTCAGCCTACTTCCCGGGTGATAGAGATTCAGACCAACCTCCTCCAGCTGTAGTGCGGGATTTAATCGCCTACAGCAAAAGGAACAATATCCACCTGGTTATTGGATGTGACGCGAATTCCCACCATACAGCGTAGGGAAGCACGAACATTAACCAAAGAGGTGAGTCACTTTTTGAATATTTATTAGGTGAAGGACTAACTGTGAATAACATTGGTTCCGAACAAACCTTTGTCACCAGAAATAGGAAGGAGGTATTAGATATCACAATCAGCTCAAACTACTTGAGCAACAAGATATCCGATTGGAAAGTATCTTTTGAACCCTCGTGTTCAGATCATAAACATATTCTATTCAATATAGAAGTTGATCCAAGACCTGTTGTGACATAGCGGGATCCGAAGTGCACGGACTGGGAAGGGTATAAACATTCCCTCCAGTCTCACCTCCAATCCGCTATCACCACAATCAGGAATCGTGATGAGACTGAAATTGCGGCGGAACAGATCCGCAACGCAATTGTCTCAGCATATAACGAAAACTGAACACTGAAGACAAAAAGGGACAATAGAGGCACGTCTTGGTGGAACAAAAATTTGAATAAAATGAGAAAAGAAGTTCGACACCTCTTTAATCGAGCTAAAGCTTCGGGCGACTGGGACCAATATACCTACATCCGCTCTAACGGACTATAACAAAGAAATAAGGAAAGCAAAAAGGGGATCTTGGAGGAAATTCTGTGAGAGTATAACTGACCTACCTCACAGTACTAGAATCCACAAGATTCTTTCCAGAGAGCCGACAAGGGAATTCGGTTCGTTAAGGCGACCGGATGGCTCATATACGGACTCTGGGAAGAAAACCTTACAGCTCCTAGCACAGAACCACTTCCCAGGGTGCTTGAATGCGGATGACCAACAGCCGTCACCATCAGAAGGCCGATTAAAACCACCTGATAAAAATGATTGGCTGACGGCTAAAAAGGTGATCACAATACCAGCAATTGAGTGGGCCATCAGATCATTCCAACCATTCAAATCACCAGGAGAGGATGGAGTTTTTCCAGCTCTACTACAAAATGGACTGGAAATATTGCTCCCACTCCTCATTAAACTATTCAGAGCTAGTCTGGTATGGAACTATATCCCATCCAGTTGGTCGGCGGTTAAGGTAGTATCACAGAATAGAGACCAGAAGTTCCATCCTATGTTATCTATTTTAATTAAAAATTACGGCTACAGACGTCGCTGGCATGTAGAATATCGCATATAATCACAGAATCAGTTAAAGAGAATATAGTTTCGAGTGAGGTATCGAGTGGAAGCAATTGCAATACATCAAAAGTTATTTCCTGTGTATGTAAGACGGACAGTCACTTTCATGGTCGCCGCGCCGTTAACTTCGATTTACAGTATCCAAGCTTTTAACTTTGCTAATGCTATTGCAGAGTTGGCTTTCGAAAATTTAAATAAACTGTTTATTAAATTTTCAAACGAATTAATCAAATGCATTTGAATATTATTATTACTATTGTTCTTGTTATACGAAATTATTGATTGACAAATTATATTTGACTAAAAAGAGTTTACTAATATAAATTTAATTGCCAATTTAAGTACGCCAAATACATATTTATAAAATGTTAGCTTGATTAAATTAAGCGTATTAATAAAAAATTTATAATGTTATAATTATTACACGACAATCTGAAATAATTAAAACAAAAATAAAATGTAGTTTAATGATCAATGAACTTTTTTATTTTCAGCAAAATATACATATGATAAAATGGACAACCTAAGAATAAAGATAGAATACGGGAAATAATAAAAATATGTTTTGGTTAATATTACATTATATACAATTTTATTAGTTGTCAATTGTTAACATTATTACCCAGGGTGTGTGTGGTGTGCTGGGGTGTGAGTATGAGTATATATATACGTGTTTCTAAGGCAGGTAGTACTTCAAAGAATAAGCAAAGTTTGCTTAATAAATATACATCCTAATGTGAACAGTTATTGAAATACTGCGTGTTAAAATTTAATTTTTTTTAACACATTTTAATCATGTAACGTAGATAATCACTAGTAGCGTTAAGATTACATGACTGTTATTAATTTTGTTAATGTAATGTAAAACCAAATTAATTGGAAATCAAAAAAATGCATTCATCGCTTGTTGTTCATTGAGTATGACTTGCCATCTTTAATCTCAAATAACTCGAAAAAAGTGTATTTTAGCAACATTAAATAATAGTATATTTTTTTTATGTAAAATTAAGGTATACTTCATATTTTTCGTCAGCGGCGCCAAAAAACCTTACAAAAATTAGAAGCACAACTTTTCAATGACAGTTGTGTAAGAGGCGTTCTCTATGAGATATCACAATAGGACTATCTTAATCATATTTTTCGACCTCTAAAACGTATCCATATCTAATTTTAATTCGACATCTGCTGTAGTTTTGATTTTGTAATAAAAAATGCGTTAAAAGAAGTTCAATTTCAACACTCAAGCATCTCGAAAACTGTTCATATTAGGACATATGTATATTAAGCAAAATTCGTTTACTTTTTATGTACCTGATCTAAAACGGTTGGTACGTTTTTTTTGAAGCACCACACAGTGCGTTCGACTTTAACTTTCCCAACATGGAAATCTCCCTTACCTTGAGAGTTACAACATCGGTTAAATTTGAGAAAAGTTGTGTGATAATTTTGCTAAGACCATGATGTCAACAAAACTTAATTATCTGATTTGGTTTTTCAGATCTGGAAGAAACTGAAAAATTCATATTTTGTTTTTCTCCCATATGTTACTTATTTGACATCCAAACTTTTTGTGTTTTATATGATTTTTATAAAACTATTACAATGTTTGCTTCACTCAGAATCATCATCGAAGATAAGATCTCTATGTTGGGAAAGTTAAAGCCTAAGACCCGGTATACTGGGTGTCCCACATTTAAGTACCAGGGCTTCAACCATCAAGACGGAACCTCGTTTTAAGAAAAAAAAATTGAATAAACATACATCATGTTTCGTTCAGTTCAGAGATACAAGGCGTTGACATTTTTTTTAAGTTTATCTTCATTTAGAATGGCTAATCAATTTGGAAACGTTTTTGTCAATTGAAGATTTTCGATATTTTGCTCCGTTTAGAAGTTATTTTGCTTAATTCATTCAAAGACATGCATAAAATTACTTAATAATCTTTTACCTGAGATGAAAAGTGAATTCATAAGGTATTGAATACTTATAAATTGCAAGATTGAACCAAGGTCCCCTGGAGAACTGTTTTAATGAAGTAAGAAGACGAGGAGGATTCGATAGGTACCCTAGTGCTATTGTATTCCGGTATAGCCTTGAAGATAATCTAATTATTATTAATAATATATCATCTTATTTTACAAAAGGCAATTGTCAAACTGAAAATGATATTACAATTCTTGTAACCGTGGACGATATCTTAAAGACTCAGAGAAAATGTCTGGAAACTAAAGATGAAATAATTGATGAAAATTTACCACCTTGGAAAAGGAGCCATCTTTAGACGATTGCTCTATTACATTTGTTTGCAGGTTACGTAGTCTTTAAATATATTAAAAAAATAATTGCGAAAATTGCAAACAATCGCTTCAGGATGTATCCAGGGATTTTAATGAAATCAGATATAGATAGAGATAGGTTTTACTCATGAATATACAAACGATTTCAACGTAGTTTATCTATCAGAAACATTGTATAGTGTTATAAAAATTCAATTATTAACTTTTGCAGAAATGTTTGAGAGTAAAAAAAACAAGAATCCTTTCTGGAATAATGAAAAAAGCTATCTTAAAAACAACAGAATCTAAATATGACTGGTTTGAAAATGACCGTAGAGAACATAAAGAACATCGTTTCAGGATGTATTCAGGTATTTTAATGAAATCAGATATATATGCATAAAATTACTTAATTATCTGAAAATAATTAATTTTATCTGACACAGGTTCTTTTCGAGTGGACCTTATTAGTGTGAACTTTTTAACTTATGTTTTTGAATGAAATGCAAAATAACTTCTAAATGGTGCAAAGTATCGAAATTCTTCAATTGACAAAAATATTTTCAAATTGATTAGCAATTCCAAATGATTAAAAATTAATAATGATTGACAAGAGATTGGGGGGTTTAAACGGTAGATGGACTCGAAAACCAAGAGACCAAGCATATTTGAATCATTAAAATAGCTACTGAATATTGCTTATGAACTGTTCAATAAGTGTTAAGTTTATTTCAAACTTATACTTAAAGGAGGTCCATTAAATCCTAGAAGAATATATTATTATGTTTAATGAATTTACCTTCATAACAATTTTCATGCATTTTTTTTTTTGAAAGAGGGGTGTGATATCCAAGTCTCTAATTTTTTTTATGGAAAGCATGACCGCCATTACGCATCTATAGTTATCATACGAGTAGTTTCTTCAAATTGTGATACCTAAGTTATTTAAAATTAAAAAAAATTTACACGGCATCCCAGAAGGTGGGATGGAAATGTAAGTGTACAGAACAGTGAAATACAAGACCCATGGTACTTTTTTTATTTTGAAGAGTTCTTCAGGGATGGAAGGCAAACAAATTTCGTCATTCGCTTATAACCTCGAAACCGTTCATCAATGTCTTAAAAAGTTGATATACAAGTGGTTAGCTTATTTACGCGGTGTCCTAGGTGGGCGGCGATAGCGGCCGGTGGCGTGGTAAATGGTGGGTAAACGCAGTTAAAGCGACGGAAGCTGTGAACGCGACCAGGAAGTCCTTGGTGTACTTGCAGCGTCCGATGCAATGCGTTGTATCGGTTATTAAGATGTCGTGGACGAAGAAACGTACTGTTCTGTTAACTGAAAACAACTGCCGAAAAGTTGTATGTTTATATTTCTTAGGGTTTTGGTGCAATGTATGTGTTCATTCTCTATCCACATAATAATATACAGGGTGTCCTCTTTTAAGTACCAAGATTTCGACAATCGAGAGAAGATCCCATTTTAAGAAAAAAGTTTCAAATAAACATACATCGTATTTCGTTCTGTTTCAGATGTACAGGGCGTTAAATGAAGTGCCATGTATATCTCCTCAAATTCTTTCACAAATTAATTTTTTCACTCCAACAATGCATTCTCGACAAAATCCCACATTTTACACAACGAACCAATACCAATATGTTGCTAAAATCACCAATACATTGTATGTGCCATTATTTTAATAAATTAAGTCAGCATTGTGATATAAATCTTTGCACACAAAATCAGCTGGTAAAATATGCTAAACAAACTTTTATGATTTTTTTTTTTGTTGAAATTATACCATTTACACGTGTATATTAAAAATATCACTACAGTCACAACTACCGATTTTAAGAAAAAATATGTTAGTACCAGTTATGAGACATCTGTATGATGACAGTCAGTCATTTTCACTTCCTAAAAGTATACAGGGTGGCCAAAAAGGATTTTTAAATTTACAACTTGAACTGAATTTTCTCAATTTTTTCAAATGGAACACCCTGTATATTTTTGGACGATGTGATGTGGGATTGAAAAACGAACATTTTTTATACGTGCTTTCCTATGGCTATTCGTGACCATTTTCAATTTATTGAACAATAACTGCAAAATTCAGCAATAAAAATTAAAATTAAGGGTTTTTTTTTCAAATAATTCAAAAGAGGGTATTATAATAAGCGTTTTACATGATTCCCATAAAAGCATCACACCAACAATAATCCAAAATTTGAAGGAAAGGATAATAAATGCTTTTAGAAGTATCACTCCGGCAATTTTATGAACAGTAGAACTTCATTTGGTTACAAATAACCATAGGGATGTACATACAACAAATGTTCGTCAATTCTACATCACATTGTCCAAAAATATATAGGATGTTCCATTTGAAAAAATTGAAAAAATTCAGTTCAATTAGTTATAAATTTAAAAATCCATTTTGGCCACCCTGTATACTTTTAAGAAGTGAAAATGACTGAGTGTTATCACACAAATGTCTCATAACTAGTACTAACATATTTTTTTCTTAAAATCGATAATTGAGACTGTAGTGATTTTTTTAATATACACGGCATATAAATGATATAATTTCAAAATGGAAGAAACATCAAAATTCAACATGGCAGACGTATTTGAATTCCTTAGGTTTCGTTTAGGGTTCATTTTTTTAAATTAAAAGTTGTCAAAATGGCCAAAGTAATGACAAAATTCGAACATTTTAAGACTACGACGATTTAAATCGGTTCGTTGGTTGTGGAGATATAGCAAATTCAAAAAACTTTATTTATCAACCGATTTCAAAGAACTTGGTAGGCAATATAATCGGCTCTAGGAAACTGTGGACAAATTATCGACATGTCAAAATACGAAAGTCACATTCTACTAGTAGGTATTTCTATTGCCTATGCTACCACATCTTAAATATCAACAATATGAATAGATAAATAATTTATAAAAAATCTTATCAAGGTAAATAACATAATGAGTTGATAGAGAATATTTCACCAGAAATCTGTAATTACTTGGTAGGCACTAATGAATTCTGAATGAAAATGGCAAGTGGGCTATTTTTGAATTAGCTATATCTCCAAAACCAATGACCAGATTTAACTCATCGTAGTGTTAAAATGTAGTAGAAAGTCATCTTTCGAAATCTGTCATTATTTCTGTAATTTTTTTAAATTTTATTTAACAAGAAAGAGTACAATGGAAGGCCTACATTAAATTACGCCCGCCAACTTGAATTTTGACGCCTCGGCGTGCTTCGGCCATCTTGAAATTTCGTTCTTGTAGCCCATTTAATCAGTTAACTATTGACACCAAGTTTGTTAAAATCGGCCGAGAAACAAAAATTTAGCAAAGAAAAATAAAAAGTACGGTTTTTTCGGCCCATCCGGTATATACAAACCGATTTCATATAAATATTATTTACGGATTCATATTACTCAGAAAAATACGCAAAAGTATGACACTAAAATTGAGACACCCTGTACTATAATTGTTTTACTAACAAAAATATTAAACTTACGATAACATCAACAGTATCCATATCTTGTGCACATATTGTAGGCAGCGCATTTCTTATTAATTTTTTTCTGTCTTTATTCAAAAAACATTTTTCAGAAAAGTGCTTTTCACATACACGTTTATGAGTGAGTTGACAATAAGTTAAATGTAAAATATTAGGATTTCCACTAATTCTCAACCACTTTTCCCGGCGAATATCGTCCTTGGGGAAAGAAAAAAGTTTATAACAGCATTTTGTCTACTACTATTGCCACATCCATTGAACACACATATCTTTTCTCTGGCAGAAGTACAGTAACTTCTTTTTTTAAACAAATTTGCAAAAGTTACTTAAATTTTAGAAATAAGTGCACAAGTTCACCCGCCATTCAATAGCTTCAATAGTTAATTGTATATTTTACTATTACCATGGAATCAGTCTAAATGTGTGCTATTATTAGGGGCGGTCACATATACGGTAGCAATTGGAGGTGGCGACGCGGTTGTAGGTTATTGTCATCTAATAGATAGGTAGACAGTGAATCAGAGGGCAATAAATGTGTGACCTAGCTTGGAAAATGTTACAAAATAAAATTACAATTAATTACTTGTGCGTTTCAGAATTTTAGAATAACTAACGAAATTAAATTAAATATATATTTTTTTATTCACATACTTCACATTACCAAACCTACGAAGTTTATTCAAATAAAAGTTCTATTTTTAATTCAAATAATTTTCAAAATTGATAGAATCAACGCCATATTAATAAAAATTAGAGCATAAGATTTCGATTTCGTTCGTAATTTAATGGGCCAGTCCTTTTCTGATCAAGCGGCCACAGAGAGCATTACCGAGATTCCCCGAGATACAACGACGCGATGTTGAACATGTGAATTTTCAATATAACTCGTTAATAACAGGTATCATACACTATTTACCTGGTAATCTATGTCGGCCAAATCTATAGTAGCGCCCACTGCTTTTACATCACAGTACTACTAAAAAACTACTTATTTATAACTCCGTAAGGTGGAACTTCTGCTCTCTGATTCTGTGGTAGTATATATACCAAAAATGGGTAGGAAAGAACCAAGCCCTAAATCGCTTAGACCAATTAGCCTCACATTTTTTTTGTTGAAAGGCCTGGAGAAGGTGCTGGACGGATATATCAGGGGGAACATCCTGAATCATCACCCCGTCAATATCCATCAGTACGCCTATCAGACAGGAAAATCAACCTAGTTGAGAAGATCACCCAATCCCTTCAAATGAAGGAAATTGTGGTGGGAGCCTTTCTCGACATTGAGGGAGCATTTAATAATGCACTGCCCGACTCCTTATATGCAGCAGTGGCTGCCAGAGGAATTGAGCCTACTATAGGCGACTGGATTCGCGCTATGCTATCAAATAGAACCATAACAACGTCTCTACAGGGAGAAACAGTTAGATTTAGAGCTACGAGAGGGTGCCCGCAAGGTGGGGTTCTGTCCCCCCCTTTTGTGGTCACTTCTTGTGGACGACCTACTGGCTATTCTCACACTGTGGGAGGTTGAAGTTCTAGCATATGCAGATGATCTAATCATACTAGTCAGAGGAAACTCTGAAGGAGTAATATCAAACAACCTTCAAGAGACACTGGATGCAGTGAGTAACTGGTGTGACAGGGAACAGATGTCTGTAAACCCTCAAAAAATAGTAATAGTACCATTCACCCGGAAAAGAAAGCTGGAGGACCTAAGACCTCCCACTTTAATGGGTGAAACTATTCCATTTGCGGAGGAGGTGAAATATCTAGGAATCACTCTGGATAAATCACTGAATTGGAACTCCCATCTGGAAAAGGTAATCCACAAAGCAAAGCTGTCCCTATGGACATGCCGTCATATTTGTGGCAAATCCTGGGGCAGGGGTCCCCAACAAATTTACTGGATCTATATCACGGTCATCAGACCAATGATAACATACGGATCCATTGTTTGGTGGCCGAAAGGATTACAACAGACGGCCAAATCCAAACTCTCTGGACGGGAGCAATTAGCACCACACCGTCAGCGGTAATGGAAATCCTCCTGGATTTACCCCCTCTTCATATATTTGGAGAGAGAGGCCAGGTGGGCAACCTACAGACTGCAACAAGCGGCCATTAATATGCCGCAGACTAGTATCATGGAGCGGAACAGGTTGTTGATTGACATAGAGAATCACAGCATCCTGGGAATGCCCACGGATACTATGCCTACCATGACCAACTACGAGCTGACCTTCAACATCCTTTCTCCAGAAAGAGAGGAGTGGGATCGGAATAAAGCTGACCTACTGAAGGCAGACAGTTGTTGGTTTACAGACGGCTCCAAAACTCCCGAGGGAGTACATAGCTACAGACCAAGGGTGAGGATATTCTCAAGCCTAGGTACTCATGCAACTGTTTTTCAGGCTGAGGTTCGTGCCATGGAACTGTGTGTACCATGGAATATATGCATCTTACACGCAGATCAATAAAAATCAGATAGCCAAGCAGCTATAAAAGCTCTTGGCTCCTACCGGTGTAACTCCAAAACTGTCAGAAAGCTCTAAATCATTTGAGCAAGAATCACAAAGTGACTCTGGTCTGGATACCCGGCCACTCTGGTATGGAAGGTAACGAAATAGCGGACTCCTTAGCCAGAGAAGGAGCGGGATCACGATTCATCGGATCAGAATCAATACTTGGCATATCCTCAAGTACTGCCAAGATGGCTATCTCAACCTGGGCTGAAAGGCAAACTCTCCAGTATTGGCAAGAGTTACCAGGATTAGTTCATTCGAAGGCGTTTATAAAATAAACTTTGAAATCAAGAGCTAAGAAACTTTTAGAGTTAAACAGGGTAAACCTGAAAACTCTAACAGGCCTATATACCGGGCACTGCCGACCAAACTATCATCTGCATAAACTCGGCCTAGCGGAAAACGCCGAGTGCCGTCTATGCCTGGAGGATGATGAGAAGGCAGATCACATCTTATGCACCTGTCCCGCTGTGGAGAGGATCCGATTCTCAATATTTGGCAAAGGGCAACTGCTGCCAGAGGATCTGGACATATTCTCACCCAATAAAGTTATCAGTTTCATTAAGAGACTGAACTTATTGGGTGAAATATAATTAGGCGTGAGCCACAATAGGCCTGCTGATGGCCGCAGTGGAGGGTCTACTGAGACCCACTCACAACAAACCTAACCTAAAGTAGTTAAAGTCTATTATTCATAATAAGCATTTGCAATGTACCGGTGATCATAAAATAAGTTAACTTATTTGGTGGGCGGAATGTTCTGTAATGATGTATAGTCCGTCATTTTTTCTTTTGTTTGAATTTGCCCGCGCGCAACTACAACAGGTGGTTCAAGTTGAGCCAATCATATAAAACAGGAAAACCCCTACCAGAGGGAAAGAAAATGAGATGGTCAGTGTGTTATGTAGAAGAAAACGGGCTCTCAGTGTGTTGGCCCAAGAAATAGATGTGTGTCACACCAAATAATCTTAAGTAATAAGTTAATTACCCAGGTCGTGTAATACTGTGTATCGGTGGTTGAAAGTGTTTTCCCGAGAAATCCAGGTCGATGCTTCGGCATCAAAAAGAAAGATAACCATTTGTTGTAGCCGTTAATTGTCAACTTAATCAATGTATTCAAATAGGTAGTCTCATTTTCATCGTTTTCTAATTCTCCAACATTCTCTGAATTTCGTGATATGCTGAAGATCAAGAGAAAGAATTTATTTTATTTTATTTAATTGATTTTTCACTTAATTAGTATTTATTCCTTCCCCAGAATCGTCACTTAAAATTTAGATTGAAAGGTAATTAAAAAGGAAAGTGAAAATACTTCCGGCCATTTCGGCAATGATCACAACTGACAAATGGAAAATTTACATACAATTCAAAATTATTTAAAGATTTCCTAACAATAGAAAATTTCCAATACTGAAGGATAATGTCAAAACTGAAAATTTCAAACTTACAACCCTGTTATTTAGAAATAAATTACTCAAATCTATTTACATTTAGGAAATATTGAAATGCCACTAATTATTATTGGTTTTATAAATGAAAAATTAAAATTCTCCGTCCTGTTAAGAATTCCAATTATCAAAGTTAAAAAGGAATGATTTTTTTACTTAACCTTATTTCCATTAAAGTTCAAAAAGCATTATCTTGTTGTTATGTGTGTATTCGAGTTTAATTTAGCAAACCATTCAATATGCTTATGTATTACTAGCAGGAGTATCAGGACAAAATAAGTATTTTAAAAATATTCGTAGGTGTAAATTGCTAATGTTGCATGAGCTAAAACGAGTCTCATTGTGTTTAATCTTGTTTCCCATGTACAGACTGAACAAAATTCAATTTTGGTATTTTACATTAAACAATGAGTATGACACTTCCCAATTGGCGGAAGGCGTGGCCAGCAAATGATTAAACAATGATTGGTGAGTGTTATGCATTTATCTAAATAGTTGGTATGGTAATTGATTATTTCTATTAATTGATTATTTCTATTTCCAGTTTACAGATTCTAAAAAAGTTTGACTATTCCTCTGCCAATTGCAAAAGGTGTTGGGTCGTACTCATATCTCACCCATGTAATTTGATTTCTTGACAGTTTCTATCCTTATTTTATACTTGCAATTATCAGCATTGTGGTGTCTTCTTTGCATTTATTGTTAAATATAAAATACCAAAATAAAAATATGCTCAATCTATACTTCACTAATGGTAAAGCAAAACGTTGGACCATTTCATAATATATTATAAAAATTCTTTGTAGATAAAAAAAAATGTTTTCCAAATGACAAGTCACATGCCAAATTTCATAACAATTTTAATATATTTTATTTTAAAATTTGGTGTGTCGAAAAATGGAGTTCACTGTTGGTGTGAACGACAACTTTTAGATATTTAAAAAGTTTTGACCGATTACACCTATAGTTGAATTTTTTTGTGTAAAATTATTGATTACTATTATCAGAATTGAAATAATATGATTTACAGCAGACTATGATTAAAAACAGTATTTTGTAATAATATTTTTTTTTACAGAAGAAATGCATAAATTCATAGCAGAGCAGTTAAATACAAGTAGAGTTCCTCTATGTATAAACCCCCAATCTGCGGCATTCAAGAGTTTCGCCAGGTAAGACGGCCGCCGTCGCCGCAGACCAGCGCAGCGCCATTGCATAGGTGACCGCACATTTAAATTACCTATTGGTGTACGTTATACTGTTTAGTACTTTTTATCTCATTTAAAGCCCTTCCTTTATGCACCTTTTCCCCCTATAGTCATAAATTAGAAGGTTAACTATTTTTTTTTCCATTGCTATACTTTTATATAAACTTATTCAGCAGATATTTATACTATGGACCAAATTTATCGCACAGGAATTTGTGTTTTGAAGTCTGATTTAAATTATAATACAGGCAAGGAAATAAGAAAAATATGTTTTTATGAAAAGTTGACAATTAAAAAAGATGTATCTTATTATCTTCTTTAAATTTGTTATAATAAATAATAATTACCACTTAGGTAATAACTCGATATTTTAACAAATTATGTACAGTTTCTCTCAAGTTAAAAACCTAGAATTGGGGGTGGATAATAAAATAGTGGGTAAAGTAGTCACCTGACCCCAATTATCTTTCAATTTGAGAGGAACTGATAATAATTTGTTAAAATATCGAGCTACTACTACTATTTTATTACATCAAATGTAAAAAAAATATCTACAAACTCAAAGATAGCAAATAACTTTTTTTTGTATACTTTGAAGGCCCATAACTAAGGAAAAATGTTTGTCATATCATCATAATTTACTGACAAGAATATGCCATTAAATTTATGACATGCATTAATGTTGCACCCTGTATATTAATTTACTTTTGTTGCACTTTATAATTGAAACACAAAATGACTGATTTTCACCTGATGCAGGTGGTATAACCTTAAAAAATTGTTTGAAAATTTCTGAGGATAATTAGTAATTTGCATAAAAATAGATATTTCAACAATTAAAAAAAAAAAAAACATAAATGGTGTTAAGAAGTAGTTTGCGAGGGTGTGAAATGTAAAAAATTGTGCAGTAATTGCAAAACTGGTAAATCATTTAAACTTTAATATTTCCTCTACAAAAAATATATATAATAAATTGAAGTGATAGATGTTTCGCAGTTGTGGGCCTCTGTTAGCAGAGCAGTACCTTTATTCCACTTTTCTTTAAAGTAATGCCCAAATTGCAAGTAATTGGTGTTCATGTTGTTTATTTCTGTTATCTAATATTTATCGCATTGCCTTCTATTTATTATTTAAAGAAAAACAAAACATATTATTTTGAATATATTAATAAAGTAAGTTTTAAAGTAAATATAATATAGAATACATAAATGAGAAAAAAAATTGCATATATTTTACCAGTCAGTCGCAATCTGTCATCGTCAGATGTATCTTTTTCAGAAATACTGACTTCTGTTCCTTTAGGATCTTATTTGTGCTTTTATAATAGCCCGTTTCAATGGCGCACCTTTTATAATGTCAGTCAATATCAAAATTAAAGATTTAGGTAGAACATTTGACTAGATTATAATTTAAAGGACACATCAATACAATAACTAAATCTACGTTAAAACTACTAGGTTTTATTAAAAAAGAAAATGCTGAGCACTTTTCTAATACACAAGCGATATATACTTTTCTTATGTCTGGTTTAAAATGGAATATGATTCAATAATATGATGGAATTATCATTTACACTAAATCGCTAGAATCTGTGCGACGAAAATTTCTTAAATATTTATTTTTTATCTTCATTGTCTTGGACAGGGATGTCGGTATTACGTATTACTAAAGGGGGTTTCTTGAGTACATTATCATGGGCATGGGCTTCGTAAATAAGCAACTGCGTATATAGTTTATTTCAAACATCTTTGCAACATAAAAAACATCGGCTTGTTTGATCCTTTTACCGCCGTCAAAGAAGCCGACATTTTTATGTTGCAAATAATTTTGAAAGAAACTTAAGTTATAATTAGAGATCAGGAGGCTGTGATAAATTCCAGAGCTGACTAATATAGATTTAATATTATACTGTAAATAACGAATGAAACATTCTCAAACAGTTAGCCTATTAGCGTGTGTTTGTATGCTTTGTGTTTTTAACATAAATCCTAATGAATTTTTTCAACTTCTTTTTATTTTGTTCAAAAGGCTGACTTTTGCACATGGTAGCGTCGACACGGGGTGTGGGGGTGTTTCTTCATTACTTTTTTCAATATCTGCATCCCTTTACAAGTTATACAGACTTTTTGGGTTTGTCAGTTTATACTTTACATATTTGACATCAATTTGATCTTTTAAGAATTTTTTCAGAACTCTTTTGTTCTTGGTCCAAAGGTACTGACACTTTTGCACAAGATAGTGCTAAAGCTGACAGGAAGTGTTTTTCCATTTATTTTTTCCATATCTACATCCCTTCACGAGTTATAAGGACTTTTTGGTTTTGTCAGTTTATACTTTACATATTTAACATCTATTCGAACCTTTAAAGATTTTTTTTCAAAACTTTTTTTTGTTTCGTCCAAAGAGACTGAAACTTACACAGGATAGCAGGCTGTCAAAGTAGATCTGGGTTTTTTGAGAGTGTTTTTCATTTATTTTTTTGATGTGTACATCCCTTCACGAGATAAGTACTTTTTGGTTCTGTCAGTTTATTATAATACCTTACATATTTAAAGTCTATTAGACCTTTTAAAGATTTTTTCAAAACTTTTTTTTTGTTTTTGAATTTTCTGGAGCATCGGGGTGCGGGATGGCAGATGTCACACCTAAGATGACCTTTTAAATGGCAAAGAAGTAGTTTTTACATAAGACATAAATTTGGAGTATCTGAAAAAGTTCACATATTTTAAGTATACGCTAATTACATCTGTTGACGTCCTTCTCACAATACAAATGGATTTTTAATGATAGGTGCCGGAGATTAACTCCGCAACATTTACAACAAATAATAGTAATATACTTTTACTCTTGTGATCGCTAGTTAAAAATAAATGTGTGTATCGTCCCCCACACATATGCCAATGTACATGTACAGCGAAATGTCAGCTTTACTTATTTTATTACTAACAAGGTTCTATTTGGATTCATTAGAGAACATGTCTGGTTTCATGTTTATTTATAAACTAATCAATAACATAGACTGTTAAGGTATTCATGATGTCAAAACCAGGGTTGACTGGGTGCTTGTTACTGCATGATTATCTTTTAAATTAAACGAACACCACAGGGAATACCCCCTGTATCCCTAAAGTTATCTTGTGTGGGAGAGACAATGGACACACCCAATATCCGAGTATACTAGGTTTATAATTTCTGCTTTAGAAAAAATCCCAGCTCCTCGACCAGGGATCGAACCTACAACTTCATACTGAGAGATAAGTGTTTTTCCACATGATACAGTTTTAGTTTTGTTTGATGGATTCCGTAACATCCAAAGTTAAATTATGATTAACTGATTATGAACAATGTCTTGAAGTAATGCTGTGTTTGGAATAATTTCTTGAAATAACTGTATGCGATCTGAAGCTTTAAGAAAAACTTTCTTTACAATAGATATCGATTTATTTAGAACACTACAACAACCAAAAGCATATCAACAACTCTGTGAAGTCCATATGCCAAGTGTATTATATGAAGAATATTTTGATGTTTTTTTCAAAATTCTTCCAGCAGTTTGCATATAAAGAGCTGCCTTGGTAATAAACAATAACAACTTGTCCCCATTTTCTGCATATTTGGCACCCCATGATGCTTATAGATATGTGTGCACTACATCCGCTAATGTTTGAATTTATGATCAGATGCATCTTTTAATATATCATTTTCTATAAAAGGAAGTACTGTTGTAAAAAATTTAACTATCAAGTCTAATGTACTCGCGGCATTTTTTCTGGTTACCATATAATCTAATAATTGAAATGCTCTTTCTTTCCTTCGATTTAAAAAAAAGTTCAGTGGTTATGTCTTTTTTTCACATTTTAGTAAATCAATTAATTTTTCCTCCAGTTTCTCTTCTAACAACAAAAGCATATACAATTTCTTTTTTGTATGATTCATTTTAGCTGACGATGCAGGGCAAAATGCTTTTAGCTTTCTGTAGGAGTTCACACAACATGGTGGAATAATAAATACTCCAAAGTAGTTCCTATCCCAAATTACAATTCGAAATGCTACTTGGGATATTGCAAATGGTACCACAAGGACCCGTGCTAGGTCCAGTTTTATCCATTATCTTCTAGTTAATGTAAATGCGTGTGGAGTTTGTTTATATGCCGAAGACACACCATTTATATCAAAATGGAAAAATAAAACTCAATTAAAACACTTATCAGATGTTATAATAAGCAAAGTGGATGTTTGGTTTACATCGAATTTCTTACTATTGAATAAAGAAAAAACTCAAACAAATTTTGTATCTACTAAACCAGGTACCAAGAATAATGCCATAAAATTCATAGAGGTTACTCTTAATACATGTAAGTAGTTACATTTGAGTGGGAAGTTATCGATGTCAATTTATAGTGTGTCCATAAAGTACGGAATAAATTCATTATTTCTTAAACCAAAAATATTTATAAAAATCCTCGGACACGTCGATTTTTAATTTCAATTGCACCTTATATTTTTTGTTATGACGTCATCACTGTTTGCTTTATGACGTCATCGAAATTTTTTTAACGGAACACCCTGTATATCTCCATTTTTGGATACTGATTCAGCAGTTGTTTCCAAAAATGGATCACACTTAGGGTCTAAAATTAATAAGTTGAAAGATATGGCCATTTTGAATATAAGAATTTACTAATTTTTCATGTTTTGTTTGAACAAACTATAGTCATTAGAACTTACGGTTAGTTAATAATGGAAACAATTTATAGTAAATATTCGAACTGTACTTGTAGCTGACAGTACCCTAAACGATGAATAAAGTGTTGCTGAACCTTGTTTATAGTTTCCTGAGAAATGTTGTTTATTTCTGTTCTAATTCTCTCTTTTAATTCAACAATGTTTTCCTGTTTGATTTTTTAAACTGGTTTTTTAGATGGCCCCACAGAAAATAACCTAATGGATTGAGGTCCGGTGACCTTGATGGCCATTCGATGAGTCCACGTCTACCAATCTACCTGTTCAGAAATATTTGGATTCGAACGCCTGCTGCATAATGGAGAGACACACCATCCTGTTGGTACCACAGGCTTTTGTCAACATTTTCAGGATTAATTCTATTGGGGAATAAACTTATAACGTTGGGATGAGATAGCTCATTAAAAATTGGAGATATATCGGTTCGTTTATAGTTTCATCGAAAAAATAGGGTTCACCGATTCTATTTCTTACAATTCCTGCCAACACATTTACCTTTTGTGGATACTGTGTGTGCTGTTCCCGCATCCATCGAGGATTTTCCCTTGCCCACTATCTACAATTCTGCCGATTCACTTCACCATTTAATTTAAAAGTGTATTTTTTATCAGAAGAGGATCACCATTGCACATATTCATCATTGTTTCACAAAATTGTATCTTCCGATATGGATCATCATCACATAGTTCTTGCACAAGCTGAATCTTTAAGGGATGTCATTTTTCTAATTTTCATACTGTGTGTAGTAATGTTTTAGTAACATCATAATCGCGACTAACCTGGCGAACGCTGGTATATGGATTGTCTTTAACAGCCAGTAAAATATTTAATTTTGTATCCTCGTCAACACCTGGGCAACCTGTTTTGGGTAAATCTTCCACCGTACCAGTCTCTGAAATTTTTTTCAATTTTACTCACTGTCTGATTGAGTTATGGGTCGTTCTGGATCTTTAGTATTAAATAAATTACATACTTCTTGTTGAGTTCGCATCCTATCACCACCATACCCAATCATCGTAAGAATTTCAGTTCTCTGCTTTATAAATTAAAATAAATCGACAACAATTACTGAGAAACCACTACTGGGGTAACATATTATTAAGTGATTCACTGTCAAAGAGAATTATAAAACAATAAAACAAACAAAAACTAGCCTACTTCAAAAGTTAATTAAAAACGTGTTTATTTTACTTTTTTACTTAGTTTTTTTTTAAACGGCCGTCTTCCAACATCAGTTTTAGATCCTAAGTGTAATACATATTTGGAATCAGCTGTTGAAGCAAAATATACAGGAATGGAGAAATATACAGGGTGTTCAGTTTAAAAATATCGGTGACGTCGTAACGAAAACAGTGATGACGTCATAACCAAAAAATAAAGGATAATATGCGCAATTGAGGTTAAAAATAGATGTCTGAAGGTTTTTTCTAAATATTTTTGGTTTAAGAAATAATGAATTTATTCCATACTTTACGGACACACTAATAATTGTTTAATACATCCGGATCGGAAAGATGGTCTGGAATAACATTATTTACAGGCCTACTATATTTAAGATCATTTCCATATTGTATTATAATTGTTGTTAATTTTTTGTTGGAAAAATGCTTTATTTTTAATTTTTAATAGCTTGATTAACGTAGTTACGTAAATTTTTATCATAGTCCCAATGTGCAGGCAAATCTGACGTTTTGAATTTAGAAAGAGTATTGTCTCTAAATTTCATAAACTTCCTCAGGTTTCTGTCAGCCAAGGTGTAGCTTTTCTTGTTAATCGTGCAGTTTTAATTGGTGCATGTTTGTTAAATAATTCCCGTATTAAACTATTAAAAGTTATTAATTTTGTGTCAATATTTGTACAGCAAATAATTTGATTGAAATCAACATATCCTAAATCAGTTTTAAATAAATCATAATTAAATGCTCTAAAATTATGGTATGTATGTGTAAAACACGGGTAGTAATTGTTTTGATCTTTTGTTTATATTAACTAATACTAAGCTATGGTCTGACAGATTAGGCACATCTGTGACATCACACGAATTTACTACGACAGTGTCAGAGCATATCACTAAATCCAACAAGGTGGAACTAGTTGCGACTATCCTAGTCGGAGCCGTTACAACTTGCGATAAATTATAGGTTTTAATTACTTCATTAAATTTTTTTTAAGCATTACTAGTGAGATCTAAGAAATTAATATTAAAATCTCCTACACATATTAATTGTTCATACTTAGGTGATATGTAACTCAAACAGTCCTCAAACGCATTTATAAAATCACAAAATTAAATTTTGGCGGCCTATATACTTCTACAAATCGAAATTCCCTTTAAATTAAAGTTAAGCCAAACTTGTTCCATATCAATTATACTACAATTATATATATTTTTTATATAAACGATTATGCCATCTCTTATGTTTACCTCACAGTCTTTTCTAAATAATTGATATCCATTCAAAGCCACAATTTCATCTGTAATATTTGAATTTAGTCAAGTCTCAAAATTATATCCCAGCTATTACCGTCAGCAACAGTTTCTCTAAAATTTACAAATTTAATAAGTAATGATCGGATATTTAATACTGATATTTTAAAATTAGTTGCATTTTTGATAGTCATATAACGAAAAATAAAAAGATAAACAATATATACTTACGATTTACCTTGAATATATTTTAAGCTGATTTAATTTGTTTATATTATTAAAGTGCATGTGTTAAATTTTTTGCTGAAAATTTATTATTCTACTACCTTCATCAATTCTCATAAATAATGATTTATTTTTTAGTCCATGAAAATTTATAATTATTTTCGTATTTAAATTGTTTTTCTTTGTATAACAGTATTTTATTTTGCACTGTTAAAAAAGTCATTAATATATATTATTTCGTGCAATTTAACATATGTAGCAAAAGAAGCGTCTTTTAGATTTTTTAGTAGAAAAGTCCTTTTTAACATTACATTTCATGAGCTCTTGTTTATGATTATTTTTCAAGAACTTGATAATTATGGTTTTCGACTGAATCGGTTTGTTAACATTCTCCCTTCTTCTGTAACAGCTGTTAATCATCGCATCTTCTAGTTTGAAACTGAGAGCTGAGCAAATGATCTGCACCGTGATAGCGACAATCTCACCTTTCCCCAGCTCTTAATCTGACTATTTTGATCCACCATGTTTAGTTTTTCCTTTAGTTCTTCATTTGCTCTTTTTAAATTGATGGCATTAGTTTCAGTATTATTTATTTTGGTTTCTTTGTCATTTAGGTCATCATTAATTTTATCTAGTGATGTATATTTTTCGGAAAATTTCCCGGTAATTTTCGGGAAAATTTCAAGGAAAATTTGGAAATTATCAAAAATTAAATAAACGCATTTGTCATATTTTTCTCATTCCAAAAACACCACACAAGTAGATATTTGTTTCAGGCATTTAAGAGATTTCCTGGATTTAATTGAAATTTGTAGTTCATAAGTGGTAATAGAAATAGGTAAACTATTTTCTTTGATTCAATGTAATTTAGAGCATTTTTTGGGCTATTAAGGTAGAATATTTTAAGCGAATCAATTATATAGCATTAAAAAAAAATATCAAAGAGTTTGGTTGTGTGTGTCCACGTTTTCTTCACCTGTGTAACCTCTGTCTATACAGCTTCGGCGTTGGTTTGGGAATTGTCTAATTTATGTGGTGGGTTTTATGTTTATAAGGCAAAATCATTAAAGACTATTTTACAGTCGGCAATATGCATGCAATGCTCAATATGTCTTGATGAAAGACATGTGTACTTGAGAGTCAGTTGATCATTTTTCACAATTCTGATTCTTAAGTGATTCATGCACATGCCTTTCATCAAGACTTATTGTGTATTGCAAAAGTGTTGTCGGTTGTAAAACGGGTATAAAAGAAGAAAAACTGAAAACTATACAAAGCTTTTATCATTTCATGAAAGCATTAAAAATAAAAAAATATATTGTCCTTAGAAACATTATTTTTTTGTCTGATTATAAAAATATTCTCTTCCTCAATATTGGTATTTACTTCCAATTCTTACTCAAATATATAATAATTGTAAGTACTTACTTATTTCTATTAATTTATTTTACAATAAAGACCTGAACAAGACATAATTTTTTAATATTTGTCAGTTATGTTGTGTTAATATTGCGGGAAATTTAAATTACGGAAAATTTCCCGGAAATTTGCCAATTTGGAAACTTTCCAAAATGGAAATCCATGATTTTCCTTATTTCAGCAGTTTCGCTTTGCAGCAGACTAATACTTCTAATTGACTCTTTCTGATCCTTTCTTAGTTCTCTTATTAAGTCAATTACATCATTTACGAGTTAGTTCATTGGATGACATACTCCCAGTAACTGTTTTTTGAAACATTTTGCTGGTACAGTCTTTACATGTCCACAGAAAATTGTTGTTAATATTTGTTATATCTGATTATGTTAAATCGGCATAATTGTGATGACTCTAGTACATATTTTACATTTAACTTTTGTTTTCGAATAAAGACGACCTGCACAACTGGACATCTTTGAAAATTCTGGTATAGTTGTATTGAAAGCACCAAAAAAAGTCAGTATTCTATTAATTAGATATATTGACGAATTACACTATAACACTAATTTATTAGTCACTTTTCTACATAAAACGCTGAACCGTCACTTTATCTTAACATTCAGTAATTTTTTTTTTTTTTAATTTTTATTTGTTTAATCCCCTTAAAAACAGAAAATCTCTTGCAGCAAGAAACGAAACTCTCCAGGTACTACTGTTTTCATTTTTTTTTTTTTTTCGGTTTCCCGATGCCGGTCAGTCCTCCCGTGGCCTCCGACGCCTCACGGGAGTCGCGCTGGCGCATCAACTACAGCCACTCCCCCCGCATCCCGCAGGGTTAGTGACTGTAGATACCAGAATCGTGTGCCCTAAGCAGACGGAGAGAACCCAGAATGACCGCCTTCTGCATTTGACCTGCCAGCCACTCGGCTGGTTTTTGGCAGGCGGTATGATCTTCAGTTCCGAGAGCAGCGTAGGCTTTATCCCTCCGAGTACACCGATAATAAGGACGACCATTTTGACCGAGTAGCCTGGGTACAGCACTTGGATCTCGTACCGGAGATCGCGATATTTGGTCCGTTTCTCCTCCTCCTTCAAGGTGATGTTTTTCTCCGCAGGTGCCGAGAACTCGATGACATACATCACCTTGAGTTGATGATCGAGGAGGACTATGTCAGGCTTGTTGGCTTGGATTAGCCTGACAGTCGGGAACGAGTAGTTCCAGTAAATCCGGCATTTCTCGTTCTCGACAACGGACTCAATATCTCCGGGGATATAAGGCAGCACTGGTGTCTGGTCTACCCCGTACGAGTGCCTTAGATGGTAGTATAGCACTCGTAAAGCCGCGTTATGTCGGTGGATGTAGGCCGAAATCGCATATATGGGGCATGCAGAAAGTAAGTGCATGAGCGATTCCGGCGCCTGATGGCAGGTCCTGCAGTTGATATCAGGAACCTCTACACGCCACACACGGCTACAGTAGACCAAGGTGTTGATAACACCATCTTGGCAGGCCATAATGAATCCCTCGGTCTCCGACTTAAGCCCTGCTGACCTTAGAAAGGCGAAGGTCAGCCTGGTCGATAAACCCAGTGTTTCTATGTTCTTACAGAAGACACCATGCTGGGGTTTATCGACGTGCTGCCGAAACAGATTTTCCTGTTCGGCAGCTCTAATTCGGGCTCTCAGACGATTTGGCTGAAGTTCGGTGACTGACTCAACATCAGCACCTCGCCGGCCTCCTCGCCTGATGTCAAATGCGAGACCGAGTCCAGCCTTTAAGTTTCCGTTGTCGACCCTTACATGTAAAGCGTTTGCAAGACCAACGTATGTATCTACTCGCAATTTCACCTGTTGGTTACGGATGAATTTCAATCTGTCGCCTTCGATGCGACAGTAATAATCAACAATCAACTGCTGCGTTAAATTCCCAGCATTAATTATTGGATTGAAGTCTCCTACAGGAGTTAAACCTCGAACCATAAGTCTGTAAGATATATATTCTCGCATAGAAATATTTTGGCGAATTTTAGTTTTGCGCTGTCCTCCAGTTGGCATTGAAATATGCCATCCTGGTTCCCCGCACGGCCAGATTAATACATATGACATCGGATCGCAATGCATACTGTCAAAATCTATATTTTTTATTCCACCGTCATGTGCGTAAACAGCAATATGTCTATGAGAAGGTGGAGCACCGTCGGCTGATTCAAAAACAGCTGCAACTTCAGAACATGTAGGATCATTTTAACGTCGAGGATCTGATTTGGGTTCATGATAAAAACGCATTACCAAATTAATAGTTACACGATTTTCTTTTAAAGCTAACTCCTTTTCTTCACATATTTTCTGATGCATTGTCTTATATGCCATCACATAAGGATTACATTGATTTACGACACGATTTAGTATTTCTAGAATGTCTTTTCTCAAGGAACTGTTCGCAGCATGTTCAAGTCTAATTTGATTGGCTTCGGAAAAGTCTAAAATGTATAACTGTCCATAAGAAGCACATCCTCCATTTTGAGGGTATAATACCGAAATTTTATGATGTACTACACCAAAAATTATGAAACAATACGGACCATATCCGGAAGGTAATTTTATATTTGCCCCGAATGACACGAACGACAAAGCATTATTATATTGTCGAATATTATCTCGAAAATTTTTCGATATCTCGTCATTCCCTGTAAATAATTCTTTCATTTTATCAGGAATCCGAAATTCCGGTAATTTTTATTACAGCAACAAAGACCAAAGTACCGGGCAGAGCAATAACTACATATGTTGTTTAAGTTACCTAAGTTGAATGGAGTTACATTTGAGATAGTATCAGAAACGGCACATCTATATTGAATTGTAAAGCAGGATTTTTTTCGTATTTTAGACGTTTTTGTGTGTGTTCGCGTCTCCTTCCCTGCCGCCAGTCAACGTCTGTCTTAATTTACGTTTTTTTGAAATATTATGTTGCACAACATTGCAGAGTGCGTTTTCTACATCGGCATCATTAGTGACAGGACGAAATTCTAAAACACTATAATGTCCTGCATCAACATTACCAGAAAAAAGTAAATTAGAAATAATATTTCCAATACCATAATCAAGAGTTTCGTTATTATTATTATCTCTATATACTCTAAACAAATGATCAGGAAACAGCTGACTAATACAGTGCAATTCGACATGGCCGGCGAACTCGCCATTTAAAGACAATAAATTATCGTATTCAGCGGAATTTGTAATCGGTAAGCGATATGATGGATCTCCAACAATAAAACCTTCATAATGTTCCCATTCATTTTTAATTTTTTCGACGACTTGCATGCGTATCTCGCGATAATGTTGGTCATTATTAAATAAACAATGAGAAACAGAACGAAATAAACAATTTCCGTTACCTACAATAGGAACAACATGTCGTTCCATGCTTAAAATAGGTTTATCCCGAAAAACAAATAAAAATAGTAAAGTAAACTAAAAATACTTAGCTTAAATTCCTATTTGCAAAGCAAGTAAAAACTCGAAGTCACATATAAACAATCCTGTTTGCAGCAAAGTAACTGAAAACTCGAATGTAAACAATAACCGAACAGCACATTGGCACAGATTCTGTGACACTGGCACAGAATAAGCCAAGCGTGGTTGTCTGGCCAACCGGCTGAGGTGCATTAGTTCCATTTCTTAAGAGGTCGGTGGTAGAGGTCGCTTCAAGTAGCGCCGCGCTTAGCATACGCTAACATGCATTAATTAGTTTTTGTTTATTTTGTTTTACATATGAAAATGGTGATTAAAAAATATAAAAATGTTTCATGATCCATCTGAGGGTAGAGACCTTTTATAAAAAAAAAAAAAAATTGCAAAATTGGTGTAGCGGTAGCCGCTGAGGAACCGGAGAAGAAAACCTATTGAGCTTTTATATATGTATAGATAGATTGTAATAATTGAATAACTTCTTTATGAGGCAACTCAGTTGAGTTAAAACAGACAATCTAATAAGATGTAACAAAATTTTAAAACAAATACCTAATATTTAATAGTTTCTCTGATGATGGTGTAATACACTGAAACATTAGAAAAAATAATAAAATTAGTTATACCTGACCGAAATACCCACAAAAATAAAAAAAACTGTCAGATACTATTATATATATATATATATATATATATATATATATATATATATATATATATATATATATATATATATATTGCCATTGCTCTAGCCAACTAGTCCACCAAGCTGGTGGAAATGAAATTATACTTCAATTTCAGAATATTATATGAAAAATTATCAAGAAAATTGATGTTTTATATAAATAAAATGATTCATTTGAAAAGTTCATTGCTCTAATTTGAAACTTTTTTTTCTTGCTTTGGAAATCAAAAAATAAGTTTTGTCGTTATACATAGACACTAATTCATGCACTATTTTTTCCTTTTTGCTTTTGTTACTTTATTTTTTAGTAAAATTGTCTCTTAAAACTATTTTATTAGAAAATAACGTACACCAAAAGGTTGTGTTTTTTTTATTTTATTATAAACACATCATTAACATAAGGTACTCATAAAATGATTTCCATGCTGGCGCGTGCGTTTTAGCTTTATTTCTTTGTAGTTAGAACCTCTTCCATACTGTAGTGTAATTAGAACTTTGCCAACCTGCTTTATTCGCAGATAGATCTCATAATATGTTTCTATGCTCATTTGTCCTCTCGCTTGTAAATTATAGTTTCTGTTTCTGTAATAAATTTCTACTTGTGAAAAATAACCCCAAAAAATATTATGAGATCTACACATATTTTGTTGACAAATATATGCATGGAAGTCAAATATGTATATAAATATTAATGCTGTTGTTAACTTTTCATGTGTACACATTTTAAGAAATATACAATTTTTGTACTGAACACAAAAATAAATAAATCTATATTTGATTTTCACAAATTTTTTATAAGTACATAACAATAGGGCTGTTTATTTAAGATAGATGTTTAAAGTGCGTGTATGCACACATGAAAAACACAGACACGTGGCATTATTGACAACCATAGAACGGAGAACTAGAACTGAAAAAATGTGTTTCAAGTTTGGATATTTTGAAGGTTGGAAATAACGTATTCTGGAGGTGAATTTGTGCAGTGTAAATTTATTAAAAGATATGCAATTAAATTTTTGACCGACATGTACACATTTGTAAGAAGAAATTATGGTGTATCCACTCCAAAAATTGCCAATTTTTCATAGGACACATTTACTGTGCATGAAAGTAATAACTATAGACCACAACCCAGGTAGTCATTTCGTGGATATCAAGGGTGAAATCATTTTGTGTGCAAACAAGTCAATATTCTCGTGAAAAAATGATGTACAATATAAAATAGCCACAATAGGCCTGCTTATGGCCGCACACAAAAAACCTAACAATATAAAATAGACAATCTTATAGTTTTGATGGGTGATTTTTGTAATGTCCAAAATTAGATGAACGCTGAACATTTACCAAAAAAAAAACTATTGCACTGTAACAATTATTTTGCGCCGCTGGAATAAAAGTACATTATTAATAAATAAATATATAATTTTATCGCATGCATTATAATTGTTCAAAATGACCTGGAATTAGATTCCGGCGCCTGTAATTAAAAATCCATTTGTACTCTGAAAGCGACTTTTCCATGTCTGCAGACAGATATAATTAGAGCATATTTAAAATATTGAAAGATTCTCAAAGAAGCTACATTTACATAAGGATCAGAGAAGTCCACTTCTTTGCATGTAAAAAGGTCCAATATACATACACATAGTATTAAATTCTGGATTATTATTATTCAAAATTATTTGAAATATTTTGTTTCACATGGTCCGCAGTGGCATATATATATATATATATATGTTGTTTTTCAGGTTTTCGCGGGTGGTGAATGTTAAATTCGTTTTCCGGGTACACTCCCGCGTAGGTGATAGGCCCCGAGAGGGACCGCGGTTGTCTGAACGACGCTTCGGCAGAATCTCATCTGCCATCTCCAGGCTCTAACCGACAACTGCTTACTGCGGCTTCTGGTTACTCGAACTGAAATGAATTTCAGTTCGAGTAACCAGAAGCCGCAGTAGCGGTTGTCGGTTAGAGCCTGGAGATGGCAGATGAGATTCTGCCCGCGTTCAGACAACCGCGGTCCCTCTCGGGGCCTATCACCTACGCGGAGTGTACCCGGAATTAACGGATATATATATATATATATATATATATATATATATATATATATATATATATATATATATATATATATATATATATATATATATATATATATATATATATATATATATATATATATATTTTTTTTTTTATTATTTTTTTTTCTCCACTTGAGGTATTAGATAGATTACAGTTAACTTAAATTTAAAATGTGTTTTGTAATATTTATATTACAAACAATTTCCCTTTATAGAGTTTGACTTGAAAATCCTCAAATTTTTAATTTTTTTGAAATTCTTTACATTTAACTAATAATTAATTCTAAAATAGCCTTGAAAATAGACATAATACTTAATGTCCGATGTGTCATAGATGCATATTATTAATTTTTTCTTTCAATGTTCTTTTATTCCTTCAGTGCACAGAATCCATATTTCATATTGTTTGGTTTCTCTTAAAAATAATTTATTCATACAGTTATCTACTGTAAAACATACGACTGATGACGAGCGGTGGGGGATAGATCGCGTGGATATCCCTACTCAAATATAATTGGTGCGACAAACTGAAAGGGTGGTATACCAGTGGCACGTAAATTATAATAAATTAATGTGAATGCAAACAAAAGTATGAGTTCAGTTACTTATGAATGTAATATATGAATTAGGTACATACTTCCTCACTTATTATTTGTTTTTTCCGAGAGTTTTCGCGCTATAATTAGTGTTTTTTAATTAATGCAGTGTACCGAGTTGTAAAGGAAATTACAGTTTGCCCATCCATAATAGACACTTCGAAAGGAATGCAAAGAAAACATTTGCTGATGCCATAGTTAAATTTTAAAAATTCGGAGTATAAAAAACTATGAGAATTTGAATTAACACAATAATTAAAAGTTCATTAAAACAATAAAGCTCACCTAATTTGCTATTCATACGGGAAAGTTTTCCTTGGATTCTTTTCAAGTGTCTTTTTATGGATGGAAGAACTGTATGTGAATGGGCCAAAAGTGTTTTTTTTTCGAAGGATGAAAGCTTGTGTAAAAAATGAATTTCAGCTATTCCAAGAAAAGGATTTACACCTACAAGGTGCAGTAAAGTGTGCGAGCCTCATTTCATCACACAGCAATTTGTTAATAAAAATAAATGATGCACATAGATAACAGATTTCCAAAAATTAAATTGCATAAGCTGTTACTTGGTGATTGGTAAATGATAATTAATTATTACGATATAATAAAACACATTTTACTTTGTTGGCTCCAAAAAACAGGTTCAACTTTTTCAAACCATATTTTAGAGTCAGGTCACAATTTTCCAAATTTAGACAACCTTAAGATACTACATGTACAAGAAAGCTTAAAATTAAATTTATTAGAATCCATATAAATGTTTAAATCTAACAATAGCCCCGGCAGTTATTTACTTAATGACCAGTTAGACATATCAATCTTCATTCAAACTTCGATGTCTTTAAATTGTAATTCTTGTTTGTTAATCCTAGTATAAATACCCCTATTTATTCAGTTATTGCCTCAAAAACTGTGTTTAAAATTTCTCATTAAAATGTGTTTTATTTTATCGTATTGATTTTCTAATTAATTTCTTTGAAATGTAAATCTTAAAACTATTCTCATATTCATTTTCAAACATAAATTCCGCGGGGTTGCTTTGAAATTTCGTTTTCCCTTTTAAAAACCGAATGGGGTCGATATAAGGGCTCAGTTCACGACTGACAACCCCGTTTTTTATAGAAAGCCCTTACTACATAAAAGAAATTTAGCGCTGTTCATTATTATCCATTTTTACTATGCATGATCACGGCAAGTACACTGGCGCGCCTGGACCGGGGTGGTTTTGACGACACGTCGCAGCACTGAGGCTTTGTTTTTAGGTGGTAGTTACTGATTTGCGTACGACCGCAAGTATAAATTAATACTAATACAAATTGCAGTAGTTAACGGTATACTTTTATGAGAGTGTGGTCTACTACTTGTTTAATTTTTATATAAAAAACGTGTAACGTGTGCATCCAAAATACGCATTTTTTTTACGCAAAATAAAAAATAAAATATTTTTATATATAATTAATAAACTTATTTTAATAGCGATGGTGCCGGGCCCTTTCGGGCCGTGACCCCGTCTACCCCCCCCTCTCTCGTCAGCGCTGTATTTACATATAAAAACAACAACATAAGATATAACAAATAATCACAAAAGCAGAGCTGATATATGTAATGCCTCTGAATGATACATTTGTTATTCTGCCTTTATAGAGGAGTGGGAAAACGTTGGAATTTGGTCAATGGCGCATACCCACCGCTCGCCATCACTTGTCTGTTTTTCTGTACTCTTGTATTTAAATAACAATTTCATTCACGTGTCAAATTTGAATGTTTGGCCAATTGTGCATATCTATTTTGAACTTTCCTACCAATCAACGTCAAATAATTTTGTATTAGTTCAAATTATCGAAAATTACCGATCATTTTTGACATTTCTTATCAAGCTTATTCAAGTTAGGTATTAAGTATTTTTAGGCGTATAAAATAGCAGAATTTCAAAATTCAAAAATTTAACTACATTTATTTAAGCATTATTAAAATTTTTACAAGAAATTGTCGTGACATTTTTAAAAAATATTTGTGGATGATGAAATTTTCTGGTAAAACATAAATCGACATTGAAAATTATAGATAATTTTCAATGCAGTTATTATATTACTACTGATAATATTTCACAGGGGCATTTCAGCTAATGCTAAAAAATGGATTATAATTAGTGTAAAAACAACCTTGAATTTTTTTTTCTTTTAATAAAATAAACCGCATTTCTCTTTTGATGGAAGATATTTTTATAGACGTACAAAATCTTGTCATAAATAAATACATTTATTTGCGAAAAATGGTGACTAAATTCTAATTGTGGTACTAGAAAAGTTAACAAAACCCATTACACTTTGGTTTTTATTTATACTTGACGGCTCAAGTAAGATGATGGTTGTTGTACAGGAAGGAAAAAAGTTGTGCACCTTTCAAGAAGACCCTAGAAATTCTGTTATCACCTGTCATCTTTCTCTGTGCTGCGTGACTTCATTTATTTTTTAGGTTAGTGATTTTTTTATTTGCATTTTTTCTTATTCTATTATCTATTTGAGCCAGTAACACAAGATTTTATTTTGTGAAAAATAATGAAGAGAAGTGATAGTATGAACTATATTTTATCTGTAAGCAAATAAATTTGGATAGTTCATACATTATTTTCTTGTTTTCATAAAATTCGTATCAGTTTTCATAAATTCGAAATCTTTCTCAAAAAAGTAAATCATTTGTCAATTCCTAACCAGACATAGACCGGTTTCGAACTTATGAATTCTCCTGAGTATGCCATAGGTTATAGAACAGACAAATGATAGTAGCCAACCTGCTAGTCATATACTGACTAAGATAAATTGAGTAGTAGGCTACCGATCTATCATGATTTGAAGGTATAATCCAATGCAGGTCGGGGTATTTGCCCGCTGAGTAGTTGTTTCATTCAAATCTTATTTAATAACAGTAGTTTAGTCCACCTGGGCTAGAGGTCGCCGCTCTCGGTACTTGCTTCGCAAGTCGCTATCCGCCACAGGGACATCTATGATGTCGGTCGGATAGAGCATTTGGACCATGTGAGAAGTTTCACATACCTCTCACCACTACTCAATTTACCTTAGTCAGTATATGACTAGCAGGTTGGCCACTATCATTTGTCTGTTCTATAACCTATGGCATACTGAGGAGAACTAATAAGTTTGAAACCGGTCTATGTCTGGTTAGGAATTGACAAATGAGATTGGCTACCGATCTATCATGATTTGAACGTATAATCCAATGCAGGTGGGGGTATTTGCCCGCTGAGTAGTTGTTTCGTTCAAATCATATTTAATAACAGTAGTTTAGTCCACCTGGGCTAGAGGTCGCCGCTCTCGGTACTTGCTTCGCAAGTCGCTATCCGCCACAGAGACATCTATGATGTCGGTCGGATATTAGCATTTGGACCATATGAAAAGTTTCACATACTTCTCACCACTATGCAAAATATGCAACATATCTTCTGTTTCAATTTAAAAACTGTTACAATTTTTTCAGGGTACTAGTATTTTTTATATAATTTTATTTTTTCCCCGAAATTGTTTGGTAAAGTACATATAGATATAACTTTAATTTTGCTAACAGGTCTTTAATAGACTTAAGCTCGTGTAAGACGTCTTATATGAGTACGTGTTTACATTTATGATTTTGTTTACGAATATCTCACTCGTATAGGGATTACTCGTAAATGTAAATGCCTCTTTAAGAAGAAGTTTATGTAAGTATATGATAAATAAAGCTGGAACTTTGGTATTAATTCCAGTGGCATTACCGTAGTGGTATGAAATAATTAACTTGCATCCAAGGTAAAGGTTGGGTCCGCCTAAACGCCTGCATCATTAAGATGCCTTCTACAGTAGTCAGTCTCCTTTAAACATGTACGCTTCTCTGTGAATAACGCACCGTAATTTGGAAATGAACATTCTACATCCAGAGATGTAATATTTTCATAACGCATAATACTTCTGGAAATCACTTACAGAATTTCTGCTAATGTTACGTAGTTCCGCAAAATCAGGATTTTTATTTATTAAGGCATTAAATTTTGTAGTGCCATATTTACGTTATCAACTATTTCAAAGGATTGAGCTAAGGAGGCCGAACTGCTTGTAATTGATTAATAGCATTTCGTCGGTGGTTCAACAATATCTCCTATGTGCAGATAGAAAATTTTTCGGCAGACGAAAACAACCTTTTACTTGCTACTTGAAATGAAAATGTGTTTTTTTTTTCCCTTTAAAAATCTAGTTGATACACATGGGGATGAAAGTAAATTAAAATATTGGTATTACAAATAAGATTTATTTAAAATATTCATATTTTTCGTGGTATTACAATGGTTCAAAAACTAAAAAGGGGAATTGAGAAAATATACACCACCGAGTGTTGGTAAGAAAAACAAAAAAATTATTCGTAAGAATACCTGCACATGGAATAAGTTTTTGTTTTTACGTACTAATTGTATTTTAAAGAAATAACCCAGTCGCCGCTGAGTCGATCGATAAAATAGAAATGAGACTTTGTGGATAGGGATTTTCGAGGGTGCTCTTTCATTTAAAAACAAAAAAAAGTGGGGACTATCAAGAACCGGTCGCCCTCTTGGAAAATGGCTCGTTTTTCGCAGTTTTTCGCAAATAATTCGGTTAATATTAAATTTATCTATTAGAAGGTAGTTATACCGGGTGTACCACTTAAGATATAAGTCCAAGTACAAATAAAAACTTTGTTATCTTGGATAGAGAAAAAAAGTCTTGTACGAAGGTTGTTGTATATCAATCGGAACTACAAATTAATGTATTTAAAAGTTTTACAGGATGTTCAAATTTTCCCTGGTCAAATAAAGTTGTATTATTTTAAGTGGAACACAAGAATGTAAACATATTGGAGTGTAATATGCAATGGCGATGATGTTGTCCATTTATGTTGTGATTGTGGACAGACATTTTTTTATGACTAGCCTGTTTAGTAGATTTATTACAGTGTTTTAAGTTGGTGCTTTTCATTAAATATTTAATGATAACATCATTTCTTCGGGAATTATTATCTTTGACACTCTGCCAGATGTTAAACAGGTCCATCCAAACGATCCCCTCTGCGAACACTAAAAAATAAATTCCAGAAAATGTAGCAAAAACTAACACTTGATTTCCATGAAATTTAATGAACACTTATGTGGTTATAAAACAAAAATAAAAGGATGACCAATCCGTGACAATTTGTGAGGTTCTTGTACGAAAAATTTGAATCCATTCAGGAAAATATGGTGGTTTTCATTGTACTGTTAACTATGCATCTGTTAAATAGGTTAGGTTATTATGAGTGGGTCCTTGTGGACCCTCCACTGCGGCCATTAGCAGGCCTATTGTGGCTCATTCCTAATTATATTTCACCCAATAAGTTCAGTCTCGTAATGAAACTGATAACTTTATTGAGTGAGAATGTGTCCAGATCCTCTGGCAGAAGTTGCCCTTTGCCAACTATTGAAAATAGGTACCCCTCCACAGCGGGACAGGTGCATAAGACGTGGTCTGCCTTCTCATCATCCTCCAAGCATAGACGGCACTCGGCGTTTTCCGCTAGACCGAGTTTATACAGATGATAGTTTAGTCAGCAGTGCCCGGTATATAGGCCTGTTAGAGTTTTCACGTTTACCCTGTTTAACTCTAAAAGTTTCTTAGTTCTTGATTTCAAAGGGTATTTTATAAATGCCTTCGAATGAACTAATCCTGGTAACTCTTGCCAATCCTGGAGAGTTTTCCTTCCAGCCCAGATTGAGATAGCCATCTTAGCAGTACTTGAAGATATGCCAAGTATCTGTTCTGATCCGGTGATTCTTGATCCTGCCCCTTCTCTGGCCAAGGAGACGGCTATTTCGTTACCTTCCATACCAGAGTGGCCGGCTATCCAGACCAGAGTCACTTTGTTGTTTTTGCTCAAATGATTTAGAGCCTTCTGACAGTTCCATACCGTTTTGGAGTTACAGCGGTAGGAGCCGAGAGCTATTATAGCTGCTTGGCTATCTGAAAAAATTTTAATTAATCTGCGTGTAAGATGCATATATTCCAGCCTTCGCACACACAGTTCAATGACATGAACCTCGGCCTGAAAAATAGTTGCATTAGTACCTAGGCTTGAGGATATCCTCACCCTTGGTCTGTAGCTATATACTCCGGCTCCCCTTCCCTCAGGAGTTTTGGAGCCGTCTGTAAACCAGCAACTATCTGCCCTCAGTAGGTCGGTTTTATTCCGATCCCACTTATCTCTTTCCGGAAAAAGGATGTTGAAGGTCAGCCCGTAGTTGGTCATGGTAGGCATAGTATCCGAGGGCATTCCCAGGATGCTGTGACTCTCTATGTCATCCAGCAACCTGTTCCGCTCCATGATACTAGTCTACGGCATATTAATGGCCGCTTGTTGCAGTTTATATGTTGCCCACTTGGCCTCTCTCTCTCCAAATATATATGAAGAGGGAGTAAGTCCAGGAGGATTTCCATTGCAGCTGACGGTATGGTGCTAATTGCCCCCATTACAGTCGAGCATGCTAATCTCTGTAATCCAGAGAGTTTGGCTTTGACCGTCCGTTGTAATCCTCTCGGCCACTAAACGATGAATCCGTATGTTATCATTGGTCTGATGACCGTAACATAGATCTAGTAAATTTGTTTGGGACCCATGCCCCAGGATTTACCACATATACGACGACATGTCCATAAGGACAGTTTTGCTTTGTGGATTACCTTTTCCAGATGGGAGTTCCAATTAAGTGATTTATCCAGAGTGATTCCTAGATATTTCACCTCCGCAAATGGAATAGTTTCACCCATTAAGGTGGAAGGTCTTAAGTCCTCCAGCTTCCTTTTCCGGGTGAATGGTACTATTACTGTTTTTTGAGGGTTCACAGACATCTGTTACCTGTCACACCAGTTACCCACTGCATTCAGTGTCTCTTCAGAGTTTCTTCTGACTAGTATGACTAGATCATCTGCATATGCCAGAACCTCAACCTCTCACAGTGTGAGAATAGCCAGTAAGTCGTCCACAAGAAGTGACCACAAAAGGGGGGAAAGAACTCCACCCTGCGGACATCCTCTTGTGGCTGACTGTTTCTCCCTGTAGAGACGTCGTTATAGTTCTGTTTGATAGCATACCACGAATCCAGTCTCCTGCAGTCGGCTCAATTCCTCTGGCGGCTACTGCTGCATATAAAGAGTCGGGCAGTGCATAGTTAAATCAGTGGCGGTTCGTGGGTCAAGAGATAGAGAGGTCAATTAGAAAAGTTTACTGTATTACCTACCTTTTAAAGTGATTTAAATTCCAAGTCGATCCTCCGGTCTTTTTGAGATGCAAAGTGGTCAATTACTTTTTCATTAAAGTCTTTTATCTTCTTTTAATGCCCTTTCTATGGTAAGCATAGCTAAAGAAGATAACCTTTCCTGACCCATGGTATTTCTTAAAAATGTCTTTATTCTTTTTAAGGTGGAGAAACAACGTTCACTTTTGACGGTAGTCATAGGGAGAGTACACAAGATTTTTAACAGTTTGACACTTTCAGAAAAAGTATTGCACAGATTATTGTTAATACAAAGCTGTAACAAAGCAACTGCACCTTCACTATTGGAAAAATCTTCTGGGCTATATAATACTTTTAATTCAGTTTTAAGTTTCAAATGATTTATGACTGGATACTCCGTTTTAACTAATTTAAACATATATTGAGGAAAGCTTTTTTTATCATCTTTAAATCGATCTGCGTGAAATAACTGAGACACTACTAAATGATCACTGAAGCCAAACCTGTTTTTGATCTCAGATGATGTAAATTAGCAAAAAAAAAATGTTATGCTTTTATTCTGACTTGATGCTTTTTGTAAAATTAAATTTAGTTGATGAGCGTAACAATGAATAAAATTTGCTGAAGGATAACTTTTTTTAATTTTGGCTTGTACACCTCCAAAAACACCATTCATTACTGATGCTCCATCGTAACTTTGTGCTATCAATTTTTCAGGACTCATTAATTTTCAGACATTCTAACTCTTTTAAAATTACATCTGTCAAATGCCGCGATGTCATTCCTTGAGGCTGAATAAATTTCCAAAATCTCTCACATACAACACCGTCTAAAACGTATCTAAACACAAAAACTACTTGTACTTTATTGGAATTATCTGTAGTTTCATTGTCTTGAACTGCAATGAAGTCAGATTGATTAATTTCAGATGTGAATAATCGCCAGTATCGAATCTGAAAGTTCATTTTGAATTGCCTTCGAAGTGCCCTTAAACACAGTACTGTTTTGCAAATGGTCTTTAAAAATGGCATCTAGTTTAAATACAAAATTTACTAGACCTCGAAATATTCCCGGGTTATCAGAGGACTCAGTTTCGTCATGTCCGCGTAGTGCTAGCTCAAAAGCTCCACAGAATAATACACAGTCTATTATTTTATTTAAAATATATCTAATTTTAGAAACGTTTTCGTTGTAAGCTTTTAAACTTTTTCTATAGGCACTGTCTAACTGCTTTCTAATATCAACTGTACCAAGTGTTGCTAGACTACAACAGTTATTCATATGACTTGATGCGAGCGAATGTTTCTGTACTTTTATTTTTAAATGTTTCAAGTCAGTTACACCTATTTTGGACCATATAGGATCAGGATCATCACCAAATAACAGACATGGGAAACAAAAAATGCATTTTTTACCTCGCATCCGCAAATATACTCGGATAAATCGTACATTAAATTTCGAAAATACCTATTAACTTCTTTTTTCTTATCTAGAGATGTTTGCTTTATCGTCATATTAGGTTTTGGACGGCCACCACCTTTGAATTTCATTCTGTCTTCATAACCCAACTTATGTCCATTTTTCAGTTTTAATATATTTTGTACAACACTCATATTTAATAGTAAACACCAAAAATACTGTTTTACTTAATTTCACAAGTAGAGATTTACTAATAAAATGTTCACAAATAAAAACATTAAAAACAACACGATAGAATTTATCGACCAACGCAGACCTAGTCAACATTAAGACCGCTAACTAGCGACTGCTGTATTAAATTTCGTGCGTTACCGTGTCAGGGTCGTCAGTTACTTTGTCCCCTCCAGTGTTTTCTGTCTCTTTTGCTTTCTGACGATTCGCGCATAAGTCTTATTTCACTATAATTCGTTATAAATTAGGTCCGTAGCTAGCTTTGAGCTACGTTGTGGATTGACCCAAGATTTTTAAGTTCTATAAATGAATAATGTAATGATCTAGATATTGGAATAGTATTGTGCATAGAATGAACTAGAAACTTTAATATATTTTTTTAAGAATATTAAAAATATATATATTATATATTTTTAAACTTCAGAAAATGAATAGCTCTATTTTTTATTTGTATGTTGGAGGTCATTGACCAAATGACCCTATAGAAGAACCGCCAGTGAGTTAAATGCTCCCTCAATGTCGAGAAAAGCTCCCACCGCAATTTCCTTCATTTGAAAGGATTGGGTGATCTTCTCGACTAGGTTATTGAGTGCTAGTTGTGTTGATTTTCCTGTTTGATAGGCATACTGATGGGTATTGAGGGGATGATGGTTCAGGATGTTCCCCCTGATATATCCGTCCAGCACCTTTTCCAGGCCTTTCAACAGAAAAGATGTCAGGCTAATTGGTCGAAGCGATTTAGGGCTTAGTTCTTTCCTACCCACTTTTGGTATATATACTACCTTAACCGCCGACCAACTGGATGGGATATAGTTCCATACCAGACTAGCTCTGAATAATTTAATGAGGAATGGGAGCCATATTTCCAGTCCGTTTTGTAGTAGAGCTGGAAAAACTCCGTCCTCTCCTGGGGATTTGAATGGTTGAAAGGATTTGATGGCCCACTCAATTGCCGGTAGTGTGATAACCTTTTTTAGCTGTCAGCCAGTCATTTTTATCAGGTCGTTTTAATCGTCCTTCTGACGGTGACAGCTGTTGGTCGTTCAGATTCAATCACCCTGGGAAGTGGTTATGTGCTAATAGCTGTAGGGTTTCTTTGCCAGAGTCCGTATATGAGCCATCTGGTCGCCTTAACGAACCGAATTCCCACGTCGGCTCTCTGGAAAGAATCTTGTGGATTCTAGTACTGTGAGGTAGGTCAGTTATACTCTCACAGAATTTCCTTCAAGATCCCCTTTTTGCTTTCCTTATTTCTTTGTTATAGTCCGTTGGAGCGGACTATATTGGTCCCAGTCGCCCGAAACTTTAGATCGATTAAAGAGGCGTCTTTTCTCATTTTATCCAAATTCTTGTTCCACCAAGACGCGCCTCTATTGTCCTTTTTTGTCTTCAGTGGACAGTTTTTGTGATAAGCTGAAACAATTGCGTTTCGGATTTGTTCCGCCGCAATTTCGGTTTCATCACGATTCCTAATTATGGTGAGAGTGGATTGAAGGTGACTCTGGAGGGAATGTTTGTACCCTTCCCAGTCTGTGCACTTCGGATCTCGATATGTCATCACAGGTCTTGGATCAGCTTCTATATTGAATAGAATAAATTTGTGATCTAAACACGAGGGTTCAGAAAATACCTTCCAATCGGTTATGTTGTTGCTTAGGTAGTTTGAGCTGATTGTGATATCTAATACCTCGTTCCTATTTCTAGTGATAAAGTTTGGTTCAGAACCAATATTATTCACAGTTAGTCCTTCACCTAATTCAAAAAGTGACTCACCTCTTTGATTAATGGTTAATGTCCGTGCTACCCCACGCTGTATGGTGGACATTTGCATCACATCCAATAACCAGGTGGATATTGTTCCTTTTGCTATAGGTGATTAAATTCCGCAATACAGTTGGAGGAGGTTGATCTGCAGCCCTATCACCTGGGAAGTAGGCCGAGCAGACGATTATCTCCCTCTTGCTTCCTTCCTCCGAGTTCGATACATGGACGGCTACAACGTCCTGGGTGCAGTAACCTGTAAGTATAAAATAGTTAATGTTGTTTCTGATCAAGATACAGGTTCTAGGTCTTTCATCAGAGCCGACTTCTATTACCTTGTCAGAAGTGTTCTCCAGGCCGCTTACCCGGCCTGTGTTACTTGTCCAGGGCTAAGTTCGAAAATGATATAATTTTTACTGGAGTATGACTTCTTTCCTTTCTAAAGAGTTAATATGGATAAGGATACAATGACACTCTGGGTTACACTTTGGTTATTTTCGAACGGGCTCCAGGGTTCTTGGAGGAGAGCAATGTCAATTTGCTCTTCCTTAAATCTTCTGCCGAGGACGTATGTGGCAGCCTTGGCTTTTTGTAGATTTGTCTGTAAACATCAGATGTAAGATGTTCCCAATTCTCTAGCCCTTGGAGGTGGGGACTTTAACAGCTCCCGCTCCTGGTCCGATGATATTGGGTCATCTGAGGGAGTAGGATCGATCCCAATCTCCATCAGTTTTCCAGTTTCCTGGTTGTCAGTGGCAGTAGTACCTTCCACAGCCTGACCTCCCACTGTGTGTATTGAGCAGTCGCTGGCTAACGGTTGGGTTGAGCCTGCTCTCTCACTCCCTTCCCCGACCGGAACTGGGGTATCCCTCCCCTGTTCCGTAAACTTTGCCTTACTATTTTGCATTGCAAATTTCTGACTACTGTCCTGTGCCCGCACCACTGGGCATCAGGTAACTTTTTTGTTGAAGAGGTTATTTCCCTCTGTGCAAGCCTGTAGATCAACGGGTGTTGTTTTATTTCACACCTACCCGTCGACACTGAGGTGCCGTTGAGGGAATTCCCCTATCCGCCACCTGGGGACGCGCCCGGTAGGGGTTGCAGGCATCCCCCTCAGGTTCTGTTAAATAAGCAGCAATGTTATTTACATTTTCATATATAACAAATGAGGTACACACCTTCACGAATATTATCCATAGCATACAGAATATTTCCAGTGGCGGATTTAGGATTTGGCTAAAGGGGGCGCAACAGTGGTGTGGGATATTAGCAATTTTATGATTTTATAAAACATTTGCATAGAAATTAACCTTATATTAGGTGTGGAGGAAAATCGTCATCATGTCACCGACACGGCCGACTACAATATATGGACTGTGAACATTGATGTCTTCGATTTATTATTGACGTTGCGGAAACGTCATAAGACTGAATTATCAACGTACAGATTAGTCATTCTTTAACGTTTTATGGACGAGCATTGTGGTGTGATGCGTGCATGATAAAGAAGGTAGAAGAAGAGGAGGAACTAAAATAAATGACATAACATATACATTATTTGTTGTGTTATTCGTTTTCTATTATTCTCGTGATTTTATTTGTCAAGTTCCCTTTTCAAATTTACAACTGGGCAGTATGGTGCATATTTTAGAAGCATTCATATATAAACACAGCTAAGGTTGCTTTACACAACTCCGCCATTTTTCCAAGACCAGCTCGACCACAAACGTACAAATAAAGTGAAAAAAAAAATACGAATAGGAGATTTTGGTCAATCTAATTATGCTATTTTGAATTTAAAACCACTAAGTAATTATTCCAATATGTGTTTACAGTTAAATCACTCAAATTTGTGTATCCAAGAGAAGTCAAAAAAAATTATTTTTCCTAAAAACTCGTTAATGTGGGGCGCGCTTGATTTTTCGGCCTACAATGTCAATATTTTACCATGAATTGATCCGCGTTAAAAAATGTTGGTACCATAAATCTCTAAAGATCTACTGAAAACATCACAATAAAACACAGAAGGTGAAGGGACTCTAAGTTTATGTGGGAATAACTGTGGTGTTGATTCCAGGAAACACAAGTTGTCCAAACGTCAAACAGTAATTGTTTTAGTTAGAAAAATACACTTTAAAACTTTTTAAACATTTTTGTTGCAAAAGTTGATTTCACTCACAACGTTAGTCTCATGCTGATGTTGTAGTGGACCCTGATTTTATCCACTAAATTGTTGCAAAAGCGAGTCAGAAGATCGTTGTTGCGACGTTATACAGCAATTTCAGGACGTGTCGGGCGACGTTGACACAAAGTTAAAATGCTGCTTGGGAAAACATCGACTTTTTACTTCTTTCTAGGATGTGGTTTAAATTGCACGTCTCCCGAAACAAAATCCTGGCTACTTATAATTGGATTTTGTTAGATATTAAAACTAAATTTGTGGTGAATTAAAACCACCCTGTATTATAAAAGATTGAATAGAATAAATCCATGTGGGGTGCGCCCCCCCCCTCTAAATCCGCTACTGAATATTTCACTGTACTGATACGTGTTATATAAGATTGAACAGAATAAATCCATAAATGAGAGGTTCCCCCTCTAAATCCGCTACTGAATATTTCCCTGTAACTGATACATATTAATCGACGGAAATATCAAAAACAACTAATTGTTTTGGAATAGATACTTTAAGAGCAGCAAAGAACAACAGATTATAACCTATCATATCAACACCCAGCATGCATACTTACGTAAACCAGAGATTATTCAGCGAAAAGTAGGTACTGTTAAATAAAATGAAATAAAATTCGTAGAAATTGTTATTGCACGCGTGAGCACTGTGGTCTGTGAGCGAGCTCTTTGTCGCCAATCATAACATCATAACGGTTGTATTTGGGCGAATTGATATATTCTTTTTTTCAAATTGTAGTATTCGACGAGATCTATCTTGCTGAATGAGAATTTTTTTTGTTATTTATCCACAGCTTATAATTAAAATAAAATGCTAAAACTCATGAAACTCTTATTAGGGATTTTTTAAAGAAATAGTTTTTAGGAAATATGGATCAGGCATGCTTAGAAAGCCTAATTTAGGCTTCCTAAGCATGTCTGCATCATTTTTCCTAAAACCGTTTCGTTAAATCCCTATTAGCGTTTCTTGATTTTTAGCAATTATTTTAATTATAGTAGGCCGTGGATACACAACATAAAAAAAATTATCATTCAGCAAGACCGATCTCGTCGAGTACTGTAATTAAAAAAAAAAGAATTTTTAAACTCTTTCAAATAAAAGAGTGGTGTGTTGACCCAAAGTGGAACACACTGTATAAGGGTTGGAAAAAAAAAAAAGTCCAAAAATTTTTAAACATGAACCAAATAGGTATTACTATTATGAAAACATAATAGTAAAAAAAAAATGTGTATATAAATACAATAAAAATGAAAGAAATAAAATCAAAATGAAAAATAGTGTTAATTAGTAATCTTGGTACTCAAAATCATCATCTCACTCTCTCCAGATCCTGTAATTTCCGATTTGGTTTCAGTTTCACTGTCGGTGGACTCATCTGCATCACTGGTTTCCTGTCCCTGTCCCAAATCGGGTTCATCTACTAAGTCTAAAGCATCTTTAGATAGTTTTAATGAAGATTTTTTTTTTGCAAAGGTTTCATGCCTGTTATTAAAGAGTCTGAGGAGATCAGAAGGGCGTGCAAGATATCAGTTATTGTAGCTTCTCTGGACATTTTCATTGTATGTTTGTCTTTGTAATATTTCAAATTCTCATTTCTTGCCTCCTATGCCTCCTCAGATAATTGACCTATTAGCAAAATTGCCTCATCTATTACCTCCGTCCCATAATTCTGGATTTTATGGACACTTGCTGGCAAATAGTACCAAGAGTATTGCCATCATTTAAGGTGTCTGCGCCTCTATTATTTCACCTTGTCCACCATTAAGCCCATTTTTTTCTTCGAAATTATCTTGTATTTTCATTTTCCTGTTTATTATGCTGTTTTTTTTACCACTCCTAACAACTTCCACGCTTTTATTGCTAAATGGTACAACCAAGTGGAAGAAATATTCAAAAAATCTAATTCAAGCATGCCACATTGACAAGCCGATAATAAATGCACCTTTGTTAACTTTTGCTTTTAAGGCTTTGTCCACATTATTCATAAATGTTTGTGTTAATCCCAATAAATAACACTTTTGTGTTAACTATTGTTAACATCGATTTTAATGTCACGTAGAATGCATTTGGGAACATTGCCAAAATGGAAATATTCCGAAAATTTTCAATATCTGTTATGGAAATTTTCCCGGGAATATTGTCAGAAAGATTCCTTGAGAATATTCCCGAAAAGATTCCTAGGGAATATTCCCGGAAAGATTCCTAGCATTATTCACGCAATATTTTGATTTGCCAAAAGTGATATTTCTGTCAAATTTCAAATCAGCCTAGTTTACCTTTTATATTTTACGATTTTTCAAATAATTCTAAAATTAGCAAAATACCTAGAAAGAAATCAGTGGCTTGGAATAGCTTCCAGAAAATTAAGGTTATTCTGGGGTGATACTTGTTGTTTTTTAAACATGGGAAATTAATACTACCTTTTTAATGTAGCCAACTGGTTCATTTGGGTCTGGTCGAATTTAGGTACACCCGAATTTTAAAATTTTCTTTTTGACAATGAGGAGTACAACATGTTAAGAACACAATAAAAAAGAAAAAAACTGATGATGAATCATAAATATCCCTTTCGGGACCGTGTAGTGAAATGGGATGCTGGTCGGGGAAGAAGTATAATTAAAAGAAAATGAAATGCAATTAATGCTATTATCGCTTCCTAACCCCTGACACAGATCAATAGTGTAGAAAAAGTAAGGGTAAATTTATAAGAATGTATATATTTCAGAAATTTGTAAAATAATATATGTACTTTAGAAATCTATATTGTTGATTAACGTTCTCCTTTGTGATCCCCAAGGACGTTGCCACACAACCAACCCGAACTTCACACACCCAGTGCCATATAATATAAATTATTTGATTTTAATGACACAAAATAACAAATTAAATAAAATAATACTGGCTAAAGATTCAAAATACTGAAACAACTCATAATGAGAACATGCGTAGTTGTCACTGTCACGAAAAATGACATAATGCAAGCTTTATATGTCAAAGTAAGCAAGTGCATGATGACGATCGTACTTATTAAACATGACTTTTGGTATATTTAAAGATGATTTTATATAAATATCCTCACCTGAATCAATTTGTAAGTAACCGTAGAATACAATAATATTAAAATGAACAGAAAAATGTACTTATCTTAGGCATACCTAAATCCGACCATCACCGGTTCATTTGTATGTTACTCTTTGAAATAAAACATTTCATCAGACTCATTTATTTTTGTATTAATATACATACATTTAAAAAGTCACTTTTACACTCACTACACAAGAATAGCTGTGTCATTTTTTATTTCTATAACTGTACATACATCAGATAATTTCATCAGTTTTCTGTTAAGTTACTATGGTTTTGGTTTCGATGGAAAGCTTGACATTAGTAGTTTAAGAATTTAGCTTGGAAAAAAAAGGCCGGGAAATTTTCAGAAAGTTTCTGAGGAATATTCCCGGAAATTTTCCGAAAAAAAATAAATTTCCAAAAATGCCCATCTCTACAATTTAACATGATAGGTTTTTTTCAAAAGGTCGTGGGCAGTTAATTTGTTTGTTAATTTGTTAAGATGCTTTTCCTCATTTTTTGACAGTTCTGTACTTTCTTTGGCAAACTGAATCCTTATCGGTCTGCAGTATCTTGGCGCCTAGGATTCTGCTATATAATTATTTTTCCCGAAGGAGTTTCTTTCTGAATAGGCACCAAAGAACTTATAAAAATGTCAGCGTGGCTTAAAGCAGTGTAGTTTTGTTTTTCTTTCTTTGTACTTCGTCCTCCTATCCCTCATTATCTGTTTGTTCTTGTCGTGTTTATTTTGAATATATTTATTTTCACTGTTGCTGCTACCTTTATCAGATCTCCATTTTACTATTAAAACAACTTTTTGCAAATACTTAAGGTCCAAAGTTTTTATGACATCCTGTTGTATCTGATTGATTCTTGGGATAATGTGATCCAAAAATACCTGATTTTCACTTTGGCGAGCTTTCAGTGCAGGCGGATAGTAGCTTGTACCTTATTGTAAAGTGGATATGTGTGTGTCCGATTTGCTTAATATAAATATATTATACTCGTATACATTCACCAATAAGATTTTGCATTAATGACATTATTTTTTTTTAATATTTAAAGCTGTTGAATTCTTCGTCCTGCATAATACCCAAGAAGTATGAGTCTCCGTGGAAAATTCTGCTATCGATTGTTTACATTTTTCTCTTGAGACCACAATATTTCATCCGATTGATTTAGTATTTCATTCTTAAAATTTACTAGCAACTTTAAATTATTCATTCTGCTGCATACCTATTTTAATTTAACTGTCAGTAAAACAACTCTCTGCTCCTGATCATGATGGAATGGCCAATAAATAAAAAAAAATATTTTAATATCCCTTGTAGGGGCGGTTTTGAAGCTGTGTGTTGCTTTGCAGCTGTGTGTTGTCTTGTACCCCTTAGTTTCATTTTTGTTGTATGCACAAGTTCAGGCGATGTAACTTTTTTCAGAAGTTCCGCTGTTTTCTATCTTCTACTTCTGTCACTACTTGATTTCAGGTCTTTTGCTGGATGGCCTGCTCCTGATATTGATGTCATGGTATTTCGGTAATTTCAATGGCAGCTTTCATCGGTGCCAATGTCTTACATTTACAATGTTTAACCCATTTTTTAAATGTTTTCTCCAGCATTTAAGGACACCACATATGGGTACGGTCAAAGTTGAGAATTTACTCAAGAATTTAGTTTTGATTCTGCTACTTTTAGTTCATCTGCGACTAACTTAATTGCAAAGTAGGTAGAGCTAGAATATTGAGATCTCACCGGGTGCAAAAAGGACTAGCAACGGTGCTGACTATATCCATAACATTTATCTATGTACACTACTGTAAACTATTTTTAAACTAAATAATGTTTTAACACAAATGCAACAGAATATCAATTATTCTGCACTATAAACAGAAGTCGTATGGATAAAAAACACTTCATGGTTATCAGTTAATTTACAACAGATTCCACACCTCAAACTTGGAACAATATTTCAATGTATTCAAGGCTTTGAAGCTGTGTATCGACTAAGCATACTTCGTCGCTCAACATTGGATAATAACCTGAGATTGTTATTATGTTATGTTATTACAAGAAGTTCTGGAGCGTTTCCTACCTGTAAATAAGTCTCAGGGAGATTGTAATGTTGATAATTTTGATTATTGAAATGTTACACACTGGTATGGCTGGAAGCTCATACTCAACTCACTTGTGATCAATGTCTTACATTTACAGTGTTTAGCCCATTTTTGAAATATTTCTACAAGCATTTAAGGACACCACAACTCAATTTTACTTACATTTCGATATGCCCAATGCATGCGGCGTGTGAAATGCCTAACCTATGATAGTGTGAGTGGAATCAAGAAAAGTTACAAAGTAAAATAGTTAAACTGTAAAGAAAAATATATTTTGAGTATGATGGTCATGTGTATTGTCCAGAAAAAACGTTGGAAAATTTAGTTAAAATGTCTTTTATAGTGAGTACTATGCTATCTCCTATCCATTATAAATTACAAAAAAAATCTTCGACGAAAAATATTTGAAAAATAATACTCAAAAATAAGGAGTATAGATCCATGGTATACAGATATAGTTGTAAGCTAGGAGTTTGCTACTTAGGCGCATTATGCCTCAACGCTTCACTGGATATTTTTAAGAAATCCACGTGAAGTAGGAGAAGATGGTGACTTTGCATATATAGAATGTCTTCTCAGCCTGCTTTCAACAGGCATCTAACGTAAAACTATAGATTGTTCTTAATTTTTTTTCATGTTCTTATTTATAAAATTAGAGTTAATTTATATGTATATATTATACAAGACTTTTGTAAGCACTAATTAAGACTAATGTGATATTATTATTATTATAACACACGGGAAAATACAGAAAACCAATCACAGAATGGTGCAGTTACATTCTTTTTTGGATAGAGTGGCAATAACAACTCTAATGGGAACTTTTAGTATTTTAATTTATAGTCATTTAAGGCTTCCAGAGTTAATTTATATTTACGTCTTAAAACAAAAAAATTTATTAAAAATAAAACAACCCGTGTAAGTTGAAATGGAATGATGAGACCAATTATTAGGCATTTAATACTGTATTCTGCAAAATTTGTACGATATTTTAAAAATATGCTATTAAACTATATTTCTTTAGAAAAAAAAGTGTATATAAGAAAAATTATTTTTACACGTACCAATTATTGTAAAGTAGTAAAATTCATCTTCAATAAAAATTCATGTGTTCCTCAGATTTCTCAAGTTGATTTAATTTAATTTTAAATTTGATATGTGTATCCAGCGGCGGCTGGTGAGATTTAGGATATGCCTAATCTCATTACTGGCGTATGAAATCCAAGCAATATTTTAAGAAAGGCATGACTATTAGTACCGAATGAAGAAGTTTTGCTGAAAAAGAGTTGAAAAAATACGCCTCCCCAGATTACCTCTAGACCAATAGTAAAATGTAAAATATTTGCAGAATTATTTTTTTCTGTGACCTCTATAGAAAGTAATATTTTCCTCCCTCAAGTGCGGGTAGAAAATGGTATTTTCACTTTCTCTCCCTAGGGAGGCAAAATAACTTTCTTTGCTAGGAAGGAAAGTATTTTCTATCCGTATTTTTGACTATTGTCATAGTTACCTTGAAAACTCAATGTCTCAATGTTTGCTAAAATATCAAAATTAAGGCAAGTAATTTCGTTGTAAGGTGTTATAATGTGTTATTAATTTTATACAATACAGCTTTTAAAAATATAGTTTAATTAACAATTTGATTTGTTGAATAATTAATTTTTGTCACCATAACAACTACCTTTGAAATTGGTATTTTAATATTCCACGGCTCACTACTATTCATATTACAATTAAAACTGTCATACTGCCAATATACATTTAAGAAATGTTACTTCCCTTTCACCCGTTTTTATCTTAGAGGTCGTAAAAAAAAAATTTGGATGATTACTGCTTAAACTTCATCGGAGAGGTGAAATGTTACACTTTCCTCCTTTGTTTATACAAATAGCTATTTTTAATAATCAGCAGGAAAATTTGTAGATCTTTTTTTAGAAAATTTAAATTTTTTGATGACATTTGAAATTTAAATGTTTCATTGTGCAAAAGTAATACTTGAGTTCCATGCTTCAATATTGAGATGTGGCATAATTTAAATCCACCAGTCGCCACTGTATATATCCTAATCTTTGCATATATTACCAAGAATACCTAATATTTCTTTTTTTTTTTTTTTCAGTTCAACAGTTGCACACCCTTCAGAGTTGCCTCCATCTCCTCACCAGTGGGATTGACCCAGGGCACCGACTCATAAATAACGCCCATTCTTGTATATTTCTCCACTTTCTGTCTCTCTAATCAGTTTCAAATAAACTCTAGTTTATAAGTAACCACTACACCAAATACAAATCAGGGATTCTATGCAATGCAAAAAGACAGTCGTGCTGCAACATATTATAGTGTGTGTTTCGTGTATATTTAGTCGCTCAGAGTGTGATTTTATCTTATATACCAAGTAGATCTGCCAACAAATAGAGTATAACATGATTTTTCTCATATTTGGAAAAGGCATCTATTGAATTATAAACACTTTCTGTATTTAAAAAAAGGCTCTTATTTGTATATATGATGAAATTATTAAAAATTTGTATTTGAGAAAAGCCATGATATACTCTGTAGATACAGTGTACAGATATCACTGCCTTGATTAGTTTAGATAAATTAGTATATTTAGTTACATAAGACTGGCAGTTTTTTAAATAAAATTCAAGCAGTTGATCATGTCTGAATACTTTAAAGAACGTAACTTTTTGATTTTATTTTCCTTATAAGACTCCTTAAATAATTTTTTTAACCTCTATTTGAAAAAAAGTATGTGCTGTGATATCGATAGAAACTATAAATTATTATATTTAGTAACTGAATTTTTTTACAATTGTTAGTAAGGAAGTTAAATCAAATAGTACGTGCATAAAATAAAAAACAAGTATATAAAAAAACAGATTAAAATAAGTTCTGGGGATCTATAGAAACATTCTGAATTTTTAGACAGCTACAATGATATTGATAAACTGCTGTGAACTTAAGCACCGAGATTGGAGAATCTTGGCCGTTTGTATCTTTCTTTATGACTATAAGGTAAAGACTGTAAATATAGGCTACCTAACCTACGTTTCGAGCAGCTCTATGAAAATCCTTTTAGTGAAGTTTATGTTACATGATTGCCAACTTAACATGTAGTTGTACTTTAGTGTATTTCAGTGTGGTATAAGTGTGCAATGAGATATAGAGACTGTGAAACACTTGATGATTTATATTCGAGTATATTAACGTCATCATTATAAGTAGATAATTTTCCATAACAGAAAATTGTAAATAATTTTAAATGTATAATTTTTACTTAGTAAATTTTATGTAAGGTTTTCTATAGCGAATATCATTTTTAATAACATTTGTATAGTTCAATGCAACCAAATTGGTTACTGCTAGAGAGCGGAGTTTTATACACTAATTGGACTGCATATGGTTAAATGGGACTAAAATCTAGCACCACATTGTGACACCTGTCTAGACATATTCGAAATTCACTACAACACTTTAACCTATGCAATATTATAGTAAAATTGGCCTAGTATGGGAGAAATACACAACAAATAAAAATTTTGTAGATTTTCACCATTGTTGGATATTACTAGAAGCCAGATCCGACGGCTACATGACGATATTTTCTCAAATATTGCTCCAAACTTTTGTGCCATCAAACTAACTCCTGGAAATTGTTTATCCATCATTCTACAGTACCTCAAGAGGGAATTGGACGTGACATTTTTAAAATGTTCCACGGAAATATTCTCAATGTAGCCTTCGGATCTGGGCTCTAGTTATTACATGCTAAATCAATGCCAGTCAGATTGAAAAGTAATTGTTTATATTGTAAAAATAAAATTTTCATTGATCAAAAATACTAGATAATTAACTATATAATATATTATGGTTTTATGCCACTTAATAAATTATAGGTTCTCTTTTTTATCACTTCGTAGATACATAAAGTAGTGTCATAAAACAGTTGGTCCAGAATAGACAAATACTGTGACCATACTGCAGAGTATACAAATCTAAAATAATACTTTGAAAATGGCTAATAAGTAATAATAATAAATAACATAATATTAAACACCACAAAAATTGGACAACCCCCGAAATCTAAAGCCAAAGCTGTCTAGAAGGGAGTTGATTTAGAAAAATGTAGACATAAAACTATTCTCATTGACTGTCAGTACCGTACCGGTGGCGAGATGCAAACCCGCAGTTACGATAGAAGCTGTGTAGTCATGTTTGTCATCACCCTCTCTAGCCAACTACACAACCGAGTCGGCGGCTAAATATATTGCTAAATATGATATTTTTAGTGGTGATGTATAAGAAGTGGTGTTTTCTATGTAATAAATAAAAAATTAAACTTGTAACTTTTGTCAGTTGTAATATATGTCCTAACATTGTCCATGTTTCATGTAATAGATTCTCTAAAATGCTAATAACAACCTATTAGTTTTTGAAAGTTATGCAGTGTCATATATTTAACCTTCGTTCCTAGTTAGTAAAAATGTGGTAGATACATGTAACAAAAAATTGGTTTTTTTTTTATTATACTACCACTTGATTTATTTGTGTAGTATTAAGCTCTCGCCAATAGGACACGCCCAAATAGAGATGTTTCATTCGTCATTGGTGGTTTTCAACTTTATGTCTGTTAAGCCTTTGTGAACGTCCTACATAAAGTCGTATGCTCTATGGCATTTAATACATATTTTATCCTAAAATATTTAGTAACAATTCTGTATTACTGTTAGAGCGCGGACGGTAGGTATTGATTCCAGTGACGGCTTTCATCCAGACATAATATTATACTGTAAACACTTACTGAAACATTCCCAAACAACAGAAAAATATAAATTTATACAAAGTGAATTTTATTTCATTTTAAAATGTTAATACGTAAACTAGTTTTATCAGAAAACGTACTATATTATATAAAAACTTAATACATTATTTTACAGTTGCGCTACACTGTGGTAATTCTGGGAATTTACATAGGTACCAGCGATGTGGGTCAATTGAGAATAACGGGAAGGGGAACAATACATGCAGTTCGTCAGTACATTGCATAACGTCGAGTCGTATGTAACAACGCGCGAAATTGTATAGAGCCGATTGGTCATTTTTAAAAGTCTTATAAAGCTTCACAGGACTACAGTAAATTTGTGGATTCGCGATATCCCGGAATTGCAAATTGACGGTACACAATTATATTGTAGTAGCTGTGACAAAATCACTTTCTTAGACGTGTAACACAAATATTAATAAACACATTTCCTCAGAAACCATAAAAGGAGTGTGAGTAGTGTGTTACTGATGGTGATAGGCAAACAAATTTTAACTTAGATAATGATGGTTTAGTGTAATATATCGTGGACAAAATTTGATAATCCATTATGTAGATAATTTCTGCAAAAATGTATTAGTGGGCAGCAATGTTCAGGTACTATCGGAAATTATACTAAGAAAAAAATTATCATTTGTTACCGATGGAGCTAATTATATGAAAGCTGCTGAAAGAATTTTGAAGAAAATAGTTCATCTAATATATCTAACACATAGACTTCATAGAATTGCTGAAACTATTAGGGAGTGCTGTTCTAATGTTGATAAATTAATGTCTAGTGTAAAGAAAGTTTTTTTTAAGTCACAAAATCATGTACGGTTATTTTACGATATTCTTCCAAATATACCATTACCTCCAGAACTCATTTTAATACGATGGGGAACTTGGCTATAGGCAGTATCATACTATTATTGTGACAAGTGGCGTAAAATCAGTAATATAGCAGTTAAATCCAGACGACACAGTTGCTATTTCACAGGCTCAACAGGCATTTATGGATCCAGTGTCCAAGAAAATGTCATACATGGAAATTTTTCACGATATACGACCTCGGACGTAGGCCAGAAACATTAAAATTTACTGTAGTTGATGAAATGAATGTTGTAATCGATCCTCGACAATGCATTTTTTAATTGTGGGGAAACATTGCTGAGACAGTAAAACAAAAATTCAAAACTGTTTTGAAAAACAATCCCCATTTTCTTAAGATGTCAAGTATAGTCGACCTTTTAAGTGGCAAAGAATTAGACTTTTATCCACAAGACATAAATATGGTCTCTGAAAAAGTTAAGGTATTTTAAGTATGCGCCAATTATATCTGTTGACATTGAACAGTCCTCACAGTACAAATGGATTTTAACGAGAGGCGCTGGAGATTAACTCAGGAACATTTACAACAAATATGAGTAAAATTCTTTTACTCTTGTGATCGTCAGTTAAAAATACATGTGTGTGTGTGTGTTAGTGTTACATTCGCCAATACTTGCAGCCCTCCTCATATTAGCTTTGGATGTTACCGAACTCGCCAAAATAACCACAAGTTACACATCGAGCGACATGGCTTGCAGCAGTGATACTACCATGAGTATTTTCAACAAGTAAAGAATTGCATTCTACAGTTAAATCCTAATAAATCAAAAACCATCTCTAAGACCCAAAACTATTTAAAAAATCCTGAGGTAGAAGCAGCAATACATGTGATTCACAACAAACCGTATAATTATTGTGAATCACATGTATTGGACAGTATTCAACTATTAGAAAATTCTCCAGTATCATTAGAAGAGTTCTTACATGTAATTCATAATTTACAAAATAAATTACAAAGTCTAAAATATGACAATTTAGATAAAAATGTAGGATATGAAACGTTATGTAATATTAATCAGTATATTGTAATGAAAAACAACCTTCAAGTGATTTAGAAAGTTGTAAGTGCAAATATTACATCGGTAGATATCGAACGATCTTTTTCGCTTTACACGTGTTTACCAAACAAAGGAGATCTTTTTTTAGCAGAAAACATAGAAACTATGTTACTCATGTTCATTGATGCACAATCTCAGCAATTGTCCTTGGTCACTGACCTGTAAACAGTAAGCAATATTACTAATTTCTTCATCTGCCATAATTATCGGAAATATAAATATCCACAAGGGACGCCACTGAGAGCCTTCTGATTTGTCATGCTCTAATGATAATAGTTTCTAAATTATTATTATTATTATTCATACAATGTATTTTGTTTGATATGTTCAGAGTTCTACTTAACAATAAAATAATGAAAACTAAGCTGTTCATTACATTCTCTGTTCACTCACAGCTTACAGCACTGAATCAACTAATGTACAGGGTATCTCAGCTAAGATGTTATTCGCTATTTTCTTGGTAATTTTCAAGACAAATTCGTAGTTCAAAGACTAATGAGATGTTTTTCTGAGGAATCTGATGCGGCCAAGAAAGAAACAATTGAACAGCAAACAAAAAAGTTCATAACATAACCGATTTTTTCAGAAAAATCAAAATGACGGATTATTATATTTTTTGTTATAGGGTACTACAACTTCCATATATTCAGTGTTTCTAAATCACTTCCGGTTTGACCGGAAATGGAGTTCTCTTCCAACAATTTTGAACTCCCAATATATTTTGGTTGCATTCAACAGAACAATCAATTATCTAACAAAAGTGCATAAACCACTTTTGTGATATCTCTAACCAATCTCTAACCATTTTCAAATTATTAATAGCTCTTTGACTTTATCCTCGTCCTTACCATACAGCACGCAGTTTAAGTGACATCGCAGTTAGCTGTGGTTAAGGTGCCATGTGTTAGAAATAATATCATTGTAGTGGATAGGTGTAAAACTAAAACAATAATGCAAAATTACACATAAAATTGCCTTTATTACTGTTGTATGGTTACGAAATCTTCTTCAGTCGAAGAGCTATTAATATTTCGAAAATGGTTAAATATATCACAAAAGTGCTTTATACATTTTTGATAGATTGATTGAATGTTCTATTGAATGCAACCAAAATATATTGAGGGATTGAAACTTTTTGGAAGAAAGAATTATTTCCTACCAGATATAAAATAACTGATTATACTGAATTTGTTCCAGTAATACCCTATAACAAAAAAATATATGAATCCGCCATTTCGATTTTTTTTAAATCAGTTTTTCGGCCATAACTTTTTTGTTTGATGTTCATTTGTTTCTATCTGGCAGCATCGGATTTCTTAGAAAAAACTACATTACACAGTATTTGAATTACGAATTTGTCTCAATAATTACCGAGAAAATCGCGAGCGACGTCTTAGCAGGGACACTTTGTACAGAACTAATGATAAATTCTTTATTCATCAGTAATGTTTTTCTGGGATGCATCAGCACTCCATACAATAAAGAACATGTTCCGTCACAAACAAGTCGGCAAAATAAACGGAACCTCTTTCATTCTCATCAAATTGTGAAAAGCACGAAATCTGTACCCTATACTATCCTGCATGCAACAGAGATAGAAGAAACAAATGATTCATCTCATGTCCGCACAAACACTCCGTTTTTTCTCGCCAACCAATTTTACTGTAATAATTAATTCACTGATAAAAAATCTAGCAGCAGGCGATTTTTCAAAATTTTCTAGATTTTTTCCCCACTAAACTAGATTTTAATAATTGTAAGTTACATGAGTCCATCCCCATATTGTGTTCAAAGTTCCGCTGTTCAATATTGTATTTTACATGATTTGGCCTTTTTGGCTGTAGGTAATTATATTTTGACACTTAGATATTTTTTATTCAAGGACTGGTTGTCACTCTCTGCCACATAAATGACCAATTTGATTATTGGCAAATGTGACGATTTGTATTTTACCATTGTTTATGGTAATGCATACATTTTGTATATAGTTGAGTATATATTTTACTCATTTTAGAATAAGTTAACTATATTTTTTCAAATCTTAATTTCATATATCAAAATTGTTTTGTAATATTTGTATGTTTAATTTAATTTATAAAAAATAAATAAAAAAAAAAAGTATATTAAACATATGAATATTATCTATTCTTTGTTGTTTGGATCTTTATGCGTACATCACAATTACAAGCTGTATGAAGTAAATAAATTGAAGGTCAACTTTACTTTTGAGTAGAGGCGTGTACTGGTGAACAATATTTTTTATATATTCCAGCACTGAGATAGGGCATACCCTAAATTTCACCGGCCGCCACTGAGTACTTCTCAATGCTCAAAGGTAATTTTCAAGTTATGTGATTCATACAGCTACTAATATAATGTCAAAAATATAATTGCAAAAATATTATGACACCGCTGAATCATAGTGACAAACAAACTGGTCAATGAAGCTGAGACAAAGGTTCATAATAGTCTCTTTGTTTCACCAATTATTAACTTATCGGTGAGATGTTTTAGCCTGCCTAGACATACGTATCTCTATATATTTGCTTATTTTATAAATGCATTGCTGCCTACGCAGGTTGTAACTAATTTGATACACATGCTAAGATTCCAAACAACAAACTATAAGCTTCTTTTAATATGTTCCAGTAAATTTTTAAGATTTGTGTATTTATATTCCAATGATTTTTCCAGAGATCTCAGTGATGAATGTGGATATTGAAGTGTTAATCATACTTTTTTTTTTTTTCAATTTATGGTCAGTCTATGTTTACTTTAGTATACTCTGATATGAAAAAATAAACGAACACTTAAGATATAATAAAGCTTTTATTTAAGGTTTTCCATGACCTGTGAGTAAAATTTTATTGTTTACAGTATACAAACAAGGTGTTCTGCATTAACTTTTCTAATTGAAGAGTGTCAATCTGATGACCTTGTTAAAATTAGAAAAAGTATAGTTTATCCAATATGAATTGAAACACTTCAGTCTAAAATGTTTATACTAGGAAGGCACATTTCCACTCCCATCGTCAAAGAAATAGAGCACAAATCGTGCTTGTATGTATTGAATGATACCACTACATTACAATCGATATGAGAATGTAGTAATGCAGCAGACCAGATGTGAAACTCGGGCGGTAGTTTCCGAACTCTGATGAATTAATTCGTGATTTGAATAGACTACTGGACTAGTTGTTTATATTGACCATACAGTGTAGTGCATGTAATAATTTTGGATAAATATAATTATTTTCTGTGAGGTATTTATAGCATTTTAGTGATCTTATTAAGTGGTTTTAGTAATATTTCAATATTTGCATTAATTATTATTATTAACATGGCTTTTTGGAGGCCCTTTGAAACACATGAAAATGAATTATCTGAAGAAAATATTAAACCGGTGGAGCCGTTAATTGAAACTAGTTCGGAGTTTAATAAGAACAAGGATTTATGATGTTCAATGTCAGCATCTTATTTTAAATATTTATGAATGTTTAAAGAGAGAAAATATTGAAATGACAGATAGGGACATTGTAAATAGAATTCATGAATTAACTAAACTTTCGACTTCTACGATTTATCGCGTTATTAAGGAAGGGGATGTTATAGATCACTCTACAAAGTGGATAAAAAAAACGAAAATTTTGTAGAATTGACGATACCTCGAAAGACGTTATTCGGCGAATGGTTTATAATTTCTATGAGGAAAATAAAGTACCAACTTTGGAAATGATTGAATGAATGAATGAATGAATAATGATGAATAAATTACGTGATTATCCAGATTATAATTATAAATCTTTAGAAACGCTACGAGGTATTTTATTAGATTGCGGCTTTAAACAAAAAAAGAAAATAGATAATCGAATGGTTATAATAGAATCGCGACGTATCGTTGAACTTCGACGAGAATACTTACATAAAATGAAAGAATACCGTGAATCAAATAGGCACATAGTATATCTGGATGAGACCTCGTTTGACACATACGATGTTGTTCAGTACGGTTGGGTAGATGACTCTAAAAATTGTAGTTTGAATACACCTTGCACGAGAGGAAAGCGCGTTATAATTCTTCAGCAAATATGGTTTTGTACCCAACGCATTGCTCTTGTCAGCCAAAAAACATAACACAATCCTCTGCTGATTATCATAAAGACATGACTGTGGATTTGTTCGAAAAATGGTTCGCTGAACAGCTACCTAACATTCCTCCAAATTCGGTCATTGTTATGGATAATGCTTCGTTTATTACATAAAATACCTAATAATACTACCAAAAAGGAGGACATTTTAAAATTTGAGGAATAAAAATATGGACATCTCTGAAAAGGTTCCGATAAAGAAAGAATTATTAAAACGTATAAAGGAGCGTAATTTTAAAAACGAATATGTAGTTGATGATCTTTGCAAGAGACACGGTCCTACGCTCGCGCGGTTGCCACCGTATTATTCCATATTTAATCCGATCGAGATGGTTTGGAGCACTATAAAGAAACATTTACAGAAATGCAATCTGTCACCAACTTTAAGCGCAGTAGTATTTGATAATATACGACAAGTAGTAAATGAAGTGAGCAATAGCAACATATGGGGAAAATGCGAAAGTCATGTTATACAAAAAGAAAACGAGTATCCTATTTTGCCACCCGTAGCACCAATTATTATTCAAACCGGTGACGATTCTAGTTCAGAATATTCTTCTGATAATTCAATTGCCACTTAGTATTTTTGTTTAAATGTTTTTTTTACGTTTAATCGAAGCAACTTAGCTTGAATGGTTCAAGAGATTTATAATTGATTTTTGAGTTTTTAACAAATTTTAAATATGTATTTCTTGTTTTTTTGTTTTTTTGTGTTTCAATTGCCACGCAACATTTTTGTTTAAGCGTTTTTTACGTTCAGTCGATGAACGGTTGAAGAGATTTATAGAGTTGATTTTTTTTGAGTTTCTAACAAAATGCAAATATTTATTTATTTCTTTCTTTTTTGTTTTATTTGTTGTGTTATATTTTATTTGAAAAAGTTATTTAATTCTAATTTAATTGTAACATTCCTTCACACCACGTTTATTAATTTTTTTTGCCGACTTGCATTTTATTAATTTTAAACAATTTATTGTACTGTTTCATTTTTGTAATCCAAAATGCTATAATTTCGTTGTTTAAGAGAATCAGCTTAATTTTTTTACAAGCATTAGCAAAGACTAAGCGAGCAAAAAACAAGAAATTTTTTAAGGTAAGCCAAACAGGGTTGAAGCTAGCCATTTTGCCGCCCTGTGCAATTTTCAATACGCCACCCCATAAATGATAATAGATTGGGCCACACGTATGTTACATACCTAATAAATTTGAAGTTTTGTAGCTGTAGTGAGTTCAGTTCAAAAATGTTGATAAAAACTAACTTTTTCGACTTTAAGGCCAGCAAACTTCCACACAAATTCTTGATAATCCAAATTTTCACCAAGTTTATGTTCAATCGAAACGGTCACCAAGTCTACCAAACGCACTTCAGTCCTTGTTGAACTTAAATACGTTTTTATTTGGAGAAACTGTGTTCGCCACTAGTCACACTTATTGAAAGTGTCAGTAAAATTCTAAGAGCAATAGCAACGCTGGAGTAGCAGTCACATCTGTTTCAACCTCTGTTTTTGATTGGTTTTATGTTAATAGTTTTTATGCACCAAGGGAGTTAACGTTAGTGTTTTAGTGTCGGCATGATGTTGCATTCATGCAAGGGATTGAAACGCACTTTACTCCCAAATTACATATAATATATTTTGCACAACGGGCACAATTTTTATTCCAAAAAAATGAAATATAAAAACTAAAGAATAATAATTGGCCATGAAGCTTTTGTATTCTATTCCGAATTTATCTGGGTACCTATCCTTGTATTTAATTGCCTGTCTCACATTTATTTTTTATTTATTTCTGTTGATGTTTAGATTACCTGCTAAATATTACTAATTACCTAATATTACGAACTGTGAAAATTACCCTATTAAGTGATATTAATTTTGATATGAAATAAGCTACATTTTATGGTATATAGGTAGTTCTTTATTGGTTCTTGCAAAAATTACAATACCCTCAGAGTGTAGAGCATGTCAAATATTAATTCATAAGATAATACACAATAGATACAAACTTTTTATGACTACTACAAAAATAAAATTTTGAAATAAAATTAAATCTACAAATTAAAAGTTAAAATCTACAATTATTTCCACAAGTATATATTAATGTTTTGGTAGATAATTTATGATCATTATAAAATTCTACAATGTTGTAGTAAGCTCTTTGTTAGTAGATCATGCACTAATAACTTCAACTGTTTTATTGGCTGATTCCTGATATAACATGGTATTTTGTTATAAATTTTTATTATTGAATATTTTACATTTCTTTACAAGTAGGTATAATTTAATTTATCGATAATCAAATCAGACATTTCTTATAAAATGTTTTATGTTGCTTATCACAGTCTCCAAGTAGGTCCCTATTATTACAGACAAATATATGTTTGATTCTTAATTTTTTGTTTTTTCTACCATTAAAAGTTTGACATAATAAAAATTTTACGTTATGTTTGTACTGTTCATTGGTTTCCATGGCGACTTTAAATCCCAAGGAAGTAAATGCTTGTTCTACTCCTTGTTTGGACAGTTTTATTACTGCTCATGCAAAGAATTACTTGACAAAGAATACTTTATAGAAGCAGTGTTTTTTTAAATGAACTTACGCTTATACTCACTGTTTTTACTTATTTAAAAAAAAACTGTATTGCTTCAATCTTCCCCTTCCCTAATTGTTGGCATTCTCTGAAAATTTTTATTTGAAGAACTATGCTTTGCCTCTTTGTACAGAAACACATTTTGCCCATGGGGTCCGCAAGCCCTGAAATCAAAAACTATTCAACATAATCACGAATCAGTTCCTTTCATGTCAAATTCTTAACAAGAAAAAAAAAACAATCGGTTAGATTATAAAAAAGTATTTTCTCAATGAGAATTTTGCTCAAATAAATTTTGTTTGGTTTTTAGACACCTGAAAAAACTGAAAAATGAATTGTACTTTTTATTTATATTTTATCATTTTTTGTTTTTTGAGATAAATAATATGTTATCTATAACTATAACTATAAAAATTAAATTGATTATGATATTAGGGTATTTGATTTTGCATAAAACTAGTAATGTTAGTTGTAAAATAACCGATACTGATTTTCAATCCGCCTCAAATTTAAGTGAGAAAAATACGGTAGTTTTGAAATTCCGTTGATAGAACAGGCCCTAGGACATCTTGAATCTCGTTTTTGATATCGGATTCTATTTTAACGACCATGAGCCGCCTCAAAGTTAAGCGGGAAACGGCCGGCTTCTTAGATATTCCCTTAATTGGACAGACCCTATGACATTTTGTATCTCGCTTTTGACATCAGATATATCTTAGCAACCTCGAAGATCCTCCCTATACACACCGTGTTTGAAAATGGTAAAGAGATATTTTTGAGTACGCAGAGCACGAAATCAGATTCGAAAAGTTAATGCACAGAAAGTATTTTTGAGACTGTTACACCTTCAAGTAGGAAAGTTGCATTTTTTTCCACATTTCGCCTATCGGACTGGGCTTAATATACCTTACACCTAGAAATTGACAACGGCTTCATGCTCAGCGACCTCGAAAAACCCCAACGCGTTTTACAAATCTCTGCATCGTCAAGTGAAAAATTGCATCTTAAAGATCGGCGCAATGGGGATGTCCCACTATATTAAAAGTTGGATTTCTTTTTTATTGTATAAGATTCTACACTATTTATGTCATCAGTATCTATAAGTAGTTGGATTTAAGAAAAAAATAGAACTACAAAAAAAAAATCATAAAAGTCGAGAACCAATGAAATAATGCGCCCTGTGATATGGCAGAACCTATGATGCCAGATTTTCTTTATATAAATATTATTTTGGTAGCTAAAAACTATTTGAGAATATTTGTGATTTTGAATGATTTCGTGAATTTGTCATTTAATTATTGTGTTATATCAAACATTTTCAAGACTATTTAATGTGGATACAAAATAAAAGGTACCTATTTGCATATTTTTGAAGATATTAGATCGCAATATCGGAAAATTACAACTTTTAAATTTGTAGTAGTTCGAAAAAAAGCTTTCAAGGAATTTATATCACGAATCTGACATCAAATTCGAACCCTACGATACTGAAAACTCCCAGATACCATTTTCTTTGGACACGAAACTTCTCCAGGTAAGAAAGTTGCATTTTTTTAGGATAGTGTCAATTCCGCCATTCTTTAAAATCAACTTTCCGCTTGAGGGTGCAACAGTTCGAAAAACGCTTTCAGGGGATTTTCGGGGTTGATGTGTACGAATTTGATGTCAAATTCGAGATGTAAATATTAGGCCCATTTCAGTCGAATTAATATTGTAAAATTACAACTTTTCTACCTGATGGTGCAGCAGTTTAAAAAACGCTTTTGAGGCATTTATATCATGAATCTGACATCGGAATTGAGCTTTGTGACACTGAAAACCTCATATGCAATTTTTTTGGTCAGGGTACTTCCTCAGGTAAGAAGTTGTACTTTTTTAGGACACTGCTATCGCATTGTGCTTAAAAATTAACTTTTCGCTTAAAGGGGCAATAGTTCGAGAAACGCTTTCAAAGGATATATTTTTGGGGTCGATGAACACGAATCCGATGTTAAATGTACTCTTCACTTCTATTCCCTACCTAACGTATAAACAATCTAACTTCAATAAAAATAGACATATAAATAAAAATAACTCTAAATTAAGCAACTTTTTATCTAAATTTAATACATTAGTGCCGGGAGTTATATCCTATGTGGAAATAAATAACAACTTCACACAGTCTAATAAATCATTAGCAGCTTTATCCATAAAACAGGTCATTAGTTTGAAAATTGTGGCAAAAAATCTAGTGTTTATTAACATTTGTGATGACCTCCCTCTAAATATTTCAACAAATTTAAGTACTATACATGAAGTCGATCTACACTTGTAGTCCATCAACATCTCAAGAAATATGTGATTTAAATAACTCCAACAAAAGTGTAAATACTAATAATATCTATAGTAAAATATTATAAACACAAAACAGAAAATTGTCTATCTGCCATCTAAACATTCGTAGCCTGCATAATAAAGTTGATGAACTAATGGTGTTTTGGAAGTTATCAACTATCCAGATGTATTATGTATGTCTGAATGTAGTAAGTGAAGATGAATTAAAAATAAATATAGTTTAAAAAAACTAAAAAACACGCTTTTAAAGCACATCAAACTAAAAAGTGAAAAATAATTGTTAATATAAACTGAAACCAATAATGAACGAAAAATACTAGTATTATTGTGAAAAAAGCGTGGGTTGCTCGATATACGAAAAATATGGCACAAAGCGCCCCACGCTTTTTTCACAATACTAGTATTTTTTCGTTCATTATTGTTTTCAGTTTATATTAATAATTATTTTTCACTTTTTAGTTTGATGTGCTTTAAAAGCGTGTTTTTTAGTTTTTTTAAACTATATTTATTTTCACTTTTTAGTTTGATGTACTATGAAAGCGTGTTTTGTAGTTTTTTTAAACTATATTTATATTGCTTATTGATGCTGATATTATAACATATTACGATCCAACAGATATTTCTGAAAAAAAAAATATTTTTTTTATTTCAGCCATGGGATTTGACCTCACGCCCGAGGAGTCCGTCGTTTCGCGTCGACTAAGACTTGCCTGCTCGGCCAACGACCGAACTGTGAATGATGGAATTTACTTACAATATTAAGCCTTTTGCTCTCACGCGGAGGATACGTGAGGAAAGGACTGGCGATCCTGATCAGGATAATGATATAAACTTATCAAATTATTGTATTGTTACCGGTTCTTCGTAAGTGTACAAAGTTTCAATTAAATCTGTCCGTTTAAAGTGGGTCAAAATCGAGTCCAAAGAGTCGGTTACAAACAAACAAACAAGCAAACAAACAAACAAACAAACATACAAGTGAAGCTAATAAAAGCGTGTTAATGACAAAAATAAATAAATGTTTGTTGACTGACTATTACAGTAGAAGTGAGGATACAGGTGGAGGAGTAGCCATATTTGTGTGTGATTGTTATAAATACAAAACTAAAAAAATTGCAGTTACTAGAATTTCTTAAAATTTTGAATATGCATCAGTGAATAACTATCTTAGAGAGGAATTAAATGTCAACATAATTTGTGTTTATAAGGTACCTAAATATGATAATTCTTCATTGTCCATATTTTTGAAAATTTGAAAAATGTCCTTAGTAAATTAAATACAGTAAATCCTGTATTTGTTTGTGGTGATTTTAATATTAATTTAGATTTCAATAACTTGGATTTTATTAAAAAAAAAGAATGCTGATCAACTTGTGAATATGTTTTTAATGTTTGGTTTAAAACAGTGCATATATGACTATACTAGGGTACACAGGGTGGCTCTAAAACAATTATTGATAATATTTTCTTCAATATTAACAATTCGGAACTGGCACCTGAAGTAATAAAGTGCGACCTTTCAGACCACTATATGCAACAAATTTGTTACAATTATGAAAAGAATATGGAGTGTTAAGAATTATTTATTTGTAAAAGAGATTTCAAAAATATATATAATATTGCATTCTTCAAACATCTTGTTTCGATTGAGAAATGGGCTAATATAGATATGTCTGCAAATATAGACTTGGCCTTTACTAATTTTTTTTTTAAATGAAATCGATGAAATAATAGATGTCACATTTTCATTATATATACCTATTAAGTGTAAAAACTCAAATATTTGCTCGAAGAAAAACGATAAAAAATGGGTTACTCGTGACATAATTAATAAAGGACAATTTATCAGACAAATGTATAAATTAACTTTAGATAATCCTGAAATAAAAAATTATTACAACTTATGAAAAAAATAACCATAAAAACAACATATGTAATGCGAAGAGAAGATACTACTGTTCAAAGATGGAGACATCGTCTAATAGAAATACTACAGCTTGGCAAATCATAAAAGAAAACAGTGGCACAGCTGAAAATAACTCAATTAATGACGTGCACATGAATTTAACAACTACTTTCTTGACTATAAAAAAAACTTACAGAAAATATGAACATTAATGCTAACACACATTAAAATATAAACCGTTCTAGTAATATGTTTTTGGCCTTATTGTGATCAATGATGTAGTTAATATGATTCAATCTGTATCTAAAAAGAACTCTGCAGGTTTTGATGGTCTACCTTGTCCGCTACTTGTACATATCAGTGAATATATTGCTGATCCACTGTGTAAATTAATTAAGCTTTCTTTTATTGAGGGCACTTTTCCTTCTAGCTTAAAAAAAGCAATATTGGTACCTATACACAAAAAAAAATGATAAGGAACTAATATCAAACTACAGAGCAATATCTCTACTCTATCTTTTCGAAGCTTTTCGAACTAGCATATTCCCGTCAACTTAAAGTTTACTTAAATAAAAATAATATTATATCTTCTATAAAGTCAATATGGATTCAGGGAGGGATACTGTATGCAAGATGCAGTAAATTCGCTCTACACTTTTTTGCTTGAAAATATTGACAATGGAGTAACTATTATTATGCCCATTAAAATATACAATCATCTATCGAACTACCTGAAAGAAATATCTTGTTTAAAGTTATTTAAATCAAAATTAATGAAAATGTTGTTACAACACTCCTAAATAAGATACAATGTGGCCCAGGGCCTGTGCGAACAATGGAATTTCGAATAAGCCGGTTTTTCAGCATAAATCTGTGGCGGTTCTGAAATCTGTAACGGTTGCTATCCTATCACAAATGTTCCATCAGATTCGTGCTCAGAGAACCCGAATACCACCGGACACAGTTTTTCAAACCTCTTCTCCTTCAAGTAAAAAAGTTGTAAATTTCGTCCTTCAAATTTCTGGGCTATCCAAGTTCAAAACGAAACTTTCATGTTTCAATACGTGGAAATTCCAATTTTTATACCAGAGGGTTTTCGGAGTCGCCGAGTTCGAATCTAATGTCGTAAATAAGATACAAGGTGCCCTTGGGCCTGTGCCGACAATGGAATTTCGAATAAGCCGGTTTTTTCAGCATAAATTGAGGCGGTTCGGAAATCTGTATCAGTTGCAATCCTATCACGAATGCAACATCAGATTCGTACTCAGAGAACCCGAGTACCTCCAGACGCAATTTTTTGAACCTCCACTCCAAGTAAAAAAGTTGTATTTTTTGTCCTTCAATTATCTGGGCGGACGAGTTCAAATCGAAACTTTCACGTTTCAATAGGTGGAATTTTCAATGTTTGTACCACAGGCTTTTTGGGGTCTCTGAGTTCGAATCTAATGTCATAAATAAGATACAAGGTGCCCCAGGGCCTGTGCCAACAGGTTTTTTCGCTAGTAATTTGTAGCGGTTCTTAAATCTATATCGGTTGCTATCCTATCACATATGTAACATCACATTCGTGCTTATAGCGAACCCGAATACCTCTGGAGCCACTTTTCGAACCTCCTCTCCTCCAAGTAAAAAAAGTTGCATTTTTTGACCTTCTATTTTCTGGGCGGGCCAAGTTCAAAACCAAACTATAAAATTTCAATAGGTGGAAATTCCAGTGTTTGTACCAGAGGGTTTTAAGGGTTGCCGAGTTCGAATCTGATGTCATAAATAAGATACAAGGTGCCCCAAGACTTGTTCGAACAATAGAATTTTGAATTAGCCACTTTTTTCAGCATAAATTTGAAGCGGTTCGGAAATATGTATCGGTTGCTATCCTATCACGAATGTAACATCAGGTTCATGCTCAGCGAACTCGAATATCCCCGGAAGCCGTTTTTCGAACCTCCTCTCCATCAAGTAAAAAAAAATGTATTTTTCGACCTTCAATTTTCTGTGCGGACCACATTCAAAACGAAACTTTCACATTTCAATAGGTGGAAATCTCTACGTTTCTACTTGAGGGCTTTCGGGGTCGCTGAGTTCGAATCTGGTGTCACAAATAAGATACAATGTGGCCCAGGGCCAGTGAGAACAATGGAATTTCGAATAATCCGGATTTTTCAGCATAAATTGAGGAGGTTCGGAAATCTGTATCGGTTGCAATCCTATCACGAATGTAACATCAGATTCGTGCTCAGACAACCCGAATACCTCCGGACGAAATTTTTCAAACCTCCTCTCCTTCAAGTAAAAAAGTATTTTTCGTCCTTCAATTTTCTGGACGGATGACGTTAGGTGGAACAATAGGTGGAATTTTCAGTGTTTGTACCAGAGGCTTTTCGGGGTCTCTGAATTCGAATCTAATGTCATAAATAAGTTAAAAAGTGCCCTAGGGCCTGTTCGACCAATGGAATTTCGAATTAGCCGGTTTTTTCAGCATAAATTTGAGGCGGTTCGAAAATCTATATCGGTTGCTATCCTATCACATATATACCATCATATTCGTGCTCAGCCAACCCGAATACCCCTAGGAGCCATTCTTCGAACTTCCTCTCCTTCAGGTAAAAAAGTTGCATTTTTCGACCTTCAATTATTCTCTGGGCGGGCCACGTTCAAAACCAAACTTTCACATTTCAATAGGTGGAAATGCCACTGATTGTACCAGAGGCTTTTCGGGGTCGCTGTGTTCGAATCTGATGTCAGAAATAAGATACAAGATACCCCAACACCTGTTCGAACAATAGAATTTTGAATTAGTCGGTTTTTTCAGCATAAATTTGAGGCGGTTCGGAAATCTGTATCGGTTGCTATCCTATCACGAATGTAAAATCAGGTTCATGCTCAGCGAACCCGAATATCCCCGGAAGCCACTTTTCGAACCTCCTCTCCATCAAGTAAAAAAATTTTATTTTTCGATCTTCAATTTTCTGGGCGGACGAGGGTCAAATCGAAACTTTCACATTTCAATAGGTGGAATTTTCAATGTTTGTACCAGGAGATTCTCGGGGTCTCTGAGTTCGAATCTAATGTCATAATTAAGATACAAGGTGCCCCAGGGCCTGTGCTAACAATGGAGTTTCGAATAAGCCGGTTCTTTCAGCATAAATTTGAGGCGGTTCGGTAATCTGTATCGGTTGCTATCCTATCATGAACGTTACGTCAGATTCGTGCTCAGAGAACACGAACACCTCCGGACGCAATTTTTCGAGGTTCCTCTCCATCAAGTAAAAAAGTTGTATTTTTCGACCTTCAATTTTCTGGGCGGACGACGTTCAAATCGAAACTTTCACGTTTCAATAGGTGGAATTTTAAATAAGATACAAGGTGCCCCAGGGCCTGTGCCAACAAAGGAATTTCGAATAAGCCGATTTTTGCAGCATAAATTGAGGCGGTTCGGAAATCTGTATCGGTTGCAATCCTATCACGAATGTAACATCAGATTCGTGCTCAGAGAACCCGAATACCTTAGGAAGCAATTTTTCGAACCTCCTCTCCTTCAAGTAAAAAAGTTGTATTTTTCGTCCTTCAATTTTCTGGGCGGTCGACGTTCAGATCGAAACTATCACGTTTCAATAGGTGGAATTTTCAATGTTTGTACCAGAGGCTTTTCGGGGTCGCCGAGGTCGAATCTGATGTCGTAAATAAAATACAAGGTGCCCCAGTGCCTGTGCCAACAATGGAATTTCGAATAAACGGTTTTTTCAGCATAAATTGAGGCGGATCGGAAATCTGTATCGGTTGCAATCCTATGACGAATGTAACATCAGATTCGTGCTCAGCGAATCCAAATATCCCCGGAAGCTATTTTCGAACCTCCTCTCCTTCAAGTAAAATAGTTGTATTTTTCGTCCTTCAATTTTCTGGGCGGACGAGGGTCGAATCGAAAATTTCACATTTCAATATATGGTATTTTCACTGCTTGTACCAGAGGATTTTCGTGGTCTCTGAGTTCGAATCTAATGTCATAAATAAGATAAAATGTGCCCCAGAGCCTGTGCCAACAATGGAATTTTGAATGAGCTCGTTTTTTTTCAGCATAAATTTGAGGCGGTTCGGAAATCTGTATCGGTTGAATTCCTATTACGAATGTAACATCAGATTTGTGCTCAGAGAATCCGAATACCTCCGGAAGCAATTTTTCGAACCTCTTCTCCTTCAAGTAAAAAATTGTATTTTTCATCTTTCAGTTTTCTGGGCGGACTACGTTCAGATCTAAACTTTCACGTTTCAATTGGTGAAATTTTCAATGTTTGTACCAGAGGCTTTTCGGGGTCCCTGAGTTCGAACATAATGTCATAAACAATATACAACTTGACCCAGGGCCTGTGCCAACAATGGAATTTCGAATGAGCCGATTTTTTCAGCATAAATTTGAGGCGGTTCGGAAATCTGTATCGGTTGCAATCCTATCACGAATGTAACATCAGATTCGTGCTCAGAGAACCCGAATACCTCCGGACGCAATTTTTCGAACCTCCTCTCCTTCAAGTAAAAAGTAGTCTTTTTTGTCCTTCAATTTTCTGGGCGGACGACGTTCAAATCGAAACTTTCACGTTTCAATAGGTGGAGTTTTCAATGTTTGTACCAGAGGCTTTTAGGAATCGCTGAGTTCGAAGAATCTAATGTCATAAATAAAATACAAGGTGCCCCAGGGCCTGTTCCAACAATGGAATTTCGAATACGCCGGTTTATTCAGCAAAAATTTGAGGCGGTTCGGAAATCTATATTGGTTGCTATCTTATCACGAATGTTACTTCAGATTCATGCTCAGAGAACCCGAATACCTCCGGACGCAATTTTTCGAACCTCCTCTTCTGCAAGTAAAAAAGTAGTATTTTTTGTCCTTCAATTTTCTGGGCGGACGACGTTCAAATCGAATCTTTCCCGTTTCAATAGGTGGAGTTTTCAATGTTTGTACCAGAGGCTTTTAGGAATCGCTGAGTTCGAAGAATCTAATGTCATAAATAAGATACAAGGTGCCCCAGGTGTGTGTGTGTGTGTGTGTGTGTGTGTGCGTGCGTGTAGCGTGTGTGTGTGTGGTTTTTTGTGCTAATTTTGAAGGCCTATAATGGCTAAACGAAGCAATTTTGGATATAGTTAGGTAGGTTAAATCGATTTATTTTAAGCCAAAGAATCTCTGATCTTACGTTGTATACGTATTATCCCGACACCCTATATAATTCCGTATTAATATTTTTGCTTTCCTACTCTATAATTGGATTTTTATCTGTCTGGGTAGTTGCATCTTAAATAAATAAATAAATATTGGAGATCAATTCTGATTCCGAATTGAACTTGCTTTTACATATTATTCCTATACAAATCTGAAAAACATCTACCTCCAGCTCCCACCATCACACCATCAAAACGCATGAAACGCATGCAACATAGTTTCATCACATATCTCAAAAAGATTTTGTTTATACGAGTTTGTAAATTTCTGTAAATAGTATATACATAGATCGAGGTATGGGTACTAGAGTCACTACTCTTCGAATGTATTAATTGTAAACCCGCAGGAAATTATATTGCTAATCGCTTTATTTGTGTGGTTATAGTTATTTGTGGCAAATTATATGTTTGTCTATATGAGTCCGGTCCTGTACTTAGTTATATGAAAAATGACGCGTATCTATTTATTGTGCAAGCAACAAGATTATCTTGATTTGTGCAAGTAACTAGTTAACAAGAATATTTTTAGAGCAAAAGATGGGTGTCTGTATTAATTATAAAGCCTTAACAACCTCATTTTTTGTAAGCTAATACGGAATAATTAGGTATTTTATATTCGAAGCAAATGTAAACGCAATAATTGTAAAAGAATCGTCTAAAACACATGTAAAATGTATTTATCAGAAAAATAAAAAAATATAAAAACTATACTGTCAGAATATCGCCGTCAATAAAAATTTCGTTTGGTATTAAACAGGGGATCGTAAATATTATATTGCGCATTAATAATAATATGAAGTAAGTATAAATGTAAATGTAATTATAATATGTAAGGAGTATTTTTACATATAACCGGTTAGACGATTTAGTGCAGTAAGTTGATATAAATATTGTGAACATTTTGATAATAATTGTTTCGTGCCTTACAAGACCTTACCTTAAACATAGGTAACACATAGGTACATAAATCGTTAACTATAATTAATTAATATGTCGTAAATGGGGAATGAAGAATCAGCCAAATTTTAAACTTTTGGTGGGAATTGTCAAGAAAAATCGAATCTGAATCTCATTCTGTTGCTAATAATAATATTATTGATGCTGAAAAATACGATATATTTTTTTGTATATTTACAACCGAAGTACAGAGCTTTATCGAAAAATGTGAAAAGCTAACCTTAGTTTTTTTTACATTTTCGAAAAATCTATGTCCTTTCTGTTTGCAAATATACAAAGATAAAGATAGTATAAGTAGATTTTTTTTCGTATTTTTCAATGTAAATAAATTGTTATATACCATACCGAAAGACCAACAAAAAAATACGATCAAGGGCACCTATGAAATTTTGAAATCAAGTTATATTTCGGTTAAGAGAAACTAAGTTATAAATATATATTATTCAATAAAACATAAACGGTCGAATAAATAGAACAGAAAATGACTTTTTAGTTACACACATACTATTTTTATCACAGAAACAGCATACTTACATAATATGTAAGTATGCTATGCCTATAACCTATAAGTATGCCTATAACCACAAACATATTATGTTTGTGGTTATAGGCACGTATGATATTATAGCCACTTCGGCCTTAGACTGAAATGACATCAAAAGGGTTATAATCTTAGAGATTTTAAATCATTATGGCTGAATTTACTTTGTTCTTTTGGAGCATAACAGTGGTCTGTCTATTTTTATTGAATTTAGGTTTTTGCATCTTATGTCCACTACTGGTGAACCCGGTACAGAAATATTATAACTTCAGAAACATATTAAATATAGTATTTTGTTCTTTACTGTATCATATCTTAATTCTAATTTAATATAGTTATTTATGGAAAGTCTGTTGATAAAGTACTATAACGGCCGAAAAAATGTGATCGACTGATTTTCCCGTTGTAAATTTGGTTCTAACCAGTGACGCATCAATCATAATATATTTTATTTTTATTAGTCAATGTCATTGTAGTACCCCACCAATGATTTGTTGTCAAAATAATTTAATTGACATAACTGACGTAAAAATCTCTATTTACAACAGACGTTTTTTTGAAAAAACATACTACTTGATAAAGAATCGATTACTTTTTTTCGGCAGCAATAGTACCCTCTCCCGCTCCTGTAAAATTAAAATTTTGTTAGAATATTCTGTTTCAAAAGGACGACCTTTTCTTCGGTAAAAGGAACAGAATAGTTTTAATTAAAAATAACACTATTGAGTCAGTCGTACTAATTCTCTGATGGTACTGAACATAATGAGCAGGTACCGGAAATACATTCAGTTTTTCAGAGCCGGTAGTTGTATAAAAAAATCATATTTTTAAAAGTCTTTATGCAATTCAATTAATTGATATGTATGCGTTTATTTATATACCTGTAATATATGCAGCCAGTCGTGCAACCAGGATATTTGCGAAAAAACGGGTTTATCATATATGATTCTTTATAGGCAACTAAGCACATGCTCCCTTGTTCTTTGGCAGTTGGCTTTGCCTTATACGACCGCTTAGAGTTAGAGTTAGTTACCTACTAACACTTTCACGGAACGGGTGTTTGGTATATAAAATAAAAAATATTAAATCATTTTAACACTCGCTAGTGTATATATAGTCTACATTACTCAGTGTTATGGTTGTTTTTGTAATATTACTATATTAGGAACGGTAATTTGCCATAATAAATATTACATATTAACATGTAATCGATTTTATGAGAATTATAAGAAATTCATGATGACAATGACAATGTAGAAAAAAATTACATGTAATGTTGATTTAGGGCCGACTCAAGTGACCCTACCTCTTTTGTCACATATTAGTATACAGGATCATCACGCGAAAATGTCCTTTTTTGAAATAATTTGGTTATTTTTTGGGTTATTTACTGTTTTTACAGAATCCAAATTTTGAATCAAAAAAACAATTGAGTGTTTAAAAAATATGAGAACTAACTTTATTTTTTTAATGTATGTTTTAAAATATTTCGGTTTTCTTCATTTTTCTGATTTCAAAAACACCAATATGTGTCATGTTATCTCAAACAGTTTTTGAAATATTTGGATTTAGGTATCAAAATATCGTTAGTGATTTTGTTAAATGTGGTTGCCTTTCAAAAGAAGAAGAAAACCATGAGAGATACTGATTTTTGAGGAACAATATTGCTTTGGCGAGTAAACTGCATCTTTATTTTAGAAATGCAGCTTTTGTTCTCTTAGGCAACTACGTTTAACAAAAATCATTAATGATATTTTAATATCAAAATCCAAATACTGCAAAAACTTTATGAGATAACATGACTTGTATGGTATTTTAATAATCAGAAAATGAGCAAAACCTAATTATTTTGAAACTAATTATTCTATTTAAAAGAACCAATTAAAATTTCATATTTCTTAAACGCGATGCGCAATTGTTTCTTTAATTCAAAATTTGGATTCTGCGAAAAAAATTAGCTAATGAAGCTTTACACCAAAAATAACCAAGTTATTCCAAAAAAAGATCATTTTCGAGTGATGACCCTATACATTTGTAATACCACAATATTTAAATTGACACTTAAATTACGTGTATAATACTTTTTCAGACAATTTATATTGTGTTAAAAATAAAACTATAAACATTTACGATTACAAGACTGAATTTTTTGCTAAAAATCACAATATTAAGAAATAATTACAGTTAAAGGATTCAGAAATCAAGTTTTGCATTTATCTTATGCAAAGACTAAGCTTTGGAAATAAAATGTGCAAATACCAGTAAAACTGTAAAATAACTTTAATTAGTTATTTGATTATTAAAAATATCTGATGTGGCTAGCACATAACTTTCCTATACCAGTATATATCATCCTGATGTAAAAAAATTATTTTTTATTTAATTCTTCACTTGCCTCAATTTCAGTAAAATTTTTAAATAATTAGTTATCAGCGTCATTCGATACTGTCAATAATAATTCATGTCATATATTTTAATAATTTCTTCTTATTGACATTGACATTTTTGTAACTGAATTAGACATTTCAAATGTCAAACTGTTAAATTTATCCTAACACCATTTTATGAGGTCAAATGTATAAAAAATTTAAGTTTACATCAGCTTTATTTAAGTAATTGGAAAATATATCTTATTATCTTCATATAGTAGATATGATTTATAATCTTTCATCAAGAATATATTTTTTTGTAAAGGCAAATACAAAAAAGTTTGGGTCCGGTGGATCTCCTTTCAGCTGGCCAATTTTGTTCATCATCGAATTTATCATCGTCTTTAGCCTTTAGAACGTGTGCCAAATTTGAAAGCTTTATCTCAAAAACTATGGCTGCTATCACGATACTACAGACATGCAGACAGATTTTTTCCATAAAGTTATGTTTTTTCATTATAATTCGTCGAGATTCGTCCAGAAATGCAATAAAAATTATTAATTTTTTTTCCCGAAATTGTACCTTCTTTCTTCTTTTATTCATTGTCTCTTCTGGCGGTACCACATTCACCAAATTTAATGTGTCACCTAAAATGTTGTTGACAATCTTAACTGCCAAATTTGGGAAGTATCCCATTACTATATTTTGAGTTATTGCGGACACACACACGCACGCACGCACGCACACTCTATCTCTCTCTCTTATACCTAATATAAGGAAGGGAGATTTTGATTGGTTTATACCTTTTTGAACTCTCCTAAATCCATTCTATTTTCCGAATAATGTCTGTAGGTGTGTGTGTGTGCGTGCGTGTGTGTGTGTATGTGTGTGTGATTTTAATTGATATATACGTTTTTTACCTTTCGGATTCCATTCTGTCTATTTTCCGAATGATGTCTGTTGGTGTGTGTGTGTGGATGTGTGCGTGTGTGTGGATGTGTGTGGATGTGTGTGTGTGTGTGTGTGTGTGTGTGTGGATGTGTGCGTGTGTGTGGATGTGTGTGAGTGTGCGCGTGCGTGCGCGCGCGTACGTGGTGTGCGTGTGGGTGTGCGTGTGTGGTGTGCGTGTGGGTGTGGGTGTGCGTGTGTTTGTGAGCGCGCGCGCGCGCGATAACTCAAAAAATACTAATAGGAGAATTCCCAAATTTGGCAATTAAGATTTTCAACAATATTTTAGGTGACACATTAAATTTGGTAAATGCTATCAAAATACATTATCGTGCAGATTTCAGGGAAAACAAAAAAATAGTATATTTTTTTAAATGGGATACCCTATATGTTATTAAATTTTTGGAATGATCCTTTGTTCCTGATTTCAAAAATATACCATATGTTACCCCACCATATACCGTTTTTGAGTTATTAAACGTCGATCATCTTAAATAAACTAGTTACTGCAAATATGGAAAAGTTAACATTATTAAAGTGAGCTATGAAAATGACAACTATTATGTTTGACAAGTGACATTTCTTTGATGAAATAATCAAAATGGTTTACAATGAGGAAGAAAAAGTCCAAATATTTACTTGTTATATACAAAATAACAAAAATAAACGTGCAGTAAAAAGAGCATGTAGGGTGTTGTATCCAAATCGTCCAACACCATCAGAAAATACGTTCAAAAATATTTACCGAAAGGTGAATAATACCTCCAGTTTTAGTAGAAAAAAGCGTGTAGTTCAAGCAAACCAGGAAGAACAGCTAGATATACCTCTTCATTTCGAAGGTAAGCCCATCCATATTTATTCGCGAATAGACTTTTTTGAAACATTGTATTATTTTTTTAGAAAATTCTGAATGTAGTATAAATAATGCAGTTGATCAATTAGGTAAAAGGTATTCCAAAATCCAACGTACGTTAAAAAATAACAGCTACAGATCATATAAAATTTTACCATGACAAGTTTTAAGAGAGGCTCATAAAAGGAAAAGGCTGGACTTTTGCCGCCAGATGATTCAAAAGTTGGATGAAGATCCCGATTTTCTTACTAAAATATTATGAACTAATGAATCATCCTTTTCTACGGCAGGAGTTTTTAGTAGGAAAAATCTAAGGTCGTGGGTAGACAAGCACAACAGAAAAAGATTGGTAAAACAAATAAAAAAAATCAGGAAGAAAAATTGTTAGTGTTTGGTGTGGAATTTTCAGAAAAAAAGTTGTCGGGCCTATATTTTATGATTATACTTTAACTGAAGTTACCTATCTGGAAATAATTATCCCAGAAGCAGAAAATATTCTTTTACAGAATTTTCCCGAAGCCGAACTTGATAATATAATTTGGATGCAGGATGGGGCAACTCCGCATAGTGGCCTAGATCATTTGAATAATGTATTCCCAATATGGATAAAGAATAATGGACCTGTTAAATGACCACCAAACAGTCCTGATTTGACCACTATGGATTCATTTTTTTGGGGACTTCTAGGACATTGTCAATAATAATAATAATAATAAGGGCCCCTCACAATCGACCTCAGTCGGATGGAGGTCAAGGATAGATGGGAGGGACCTTACCTGCCGGTCCAAACAATGACGATACCGCAATTGTACATGGACGTTTTAAGTGGACGAGGGAACTAAAGGATGACTTGCTGACCTGCCGCGAGAGTAGCGAACCTGAGCGAAGGGGATACATGGCGCGATTGCATGCACTTTGGTGCGAAATGCATCCAGAGCATCGCGCCTTCTCCCACCAACACAAGACCAAGTATCCTTCTTGCGCAGGACAGGTTACGTAAGGGCACCCCGTCAGCTGGAAGAACTGCCAGCCGCAGTTCCACCGCGGCTATTACCAGCTGATGGGGAACATCCACCGATATAGACTTAAGGACGAGGGTTAGCCTTAACATCAGGGCTAACTTAAAGCCACAAAACCTAGCTAGAATGGACGCGGTCATCGATGAGGAAATTCCGGAAGATGCAGACATCTGGCAAATCAGCTGTGCCGTGTACAACGCCGCGAAGCAACTCGTCCCCCGTGAGAGGTCAACCAATCACGGGGTCGAGAAAGCCAAGCGGCGTGTACAAAAAATCGAGGCCAAAATACAGTCGGCCAGACAACACGCTTCTCGGATCCAGAGTGTGGTGGAATATAAGACGACTGGTAGAGTTTATACTCCCACAATCCGGCGCATAGCAGCCGGATTAAGACGTCAACACTATACTCTAAATCTGACAGTGATGCTTACCATCAAGCAGCACCGTCTAGATAGGATCCGAGCGCTTATGGCGATAAAGAAAACATTGAGGAAGCGAATGAGGAGTATGGAACAAAACAATAGGTTCCGTACGAATCCTTGTCGCCTCTTTCAAGAGCTACAGCGTGTTGTAGATAATCCGCCGACTGTAGAAGATGTCGAAACCTTCTGGAAGGGAATCTACGAAACGACGCGTCCCTTCAATAGCGACACTCCAGCAATTGCACACTTCGAGGCTCTGTGCTACAGACATCTTGAAGAGCCAGAAGAAGTGTGCCCGGCAATCAGTACGGAGGAAGTCCAACAAGCACTTGTTGGTACCAAGAACTTCGCTGCCCCGGGCCCAGACGGCATTAATACAGGGGCGTGCGGTGAGTTTTGATACACGGGAAGCAGTTTGTGATATAGGGTGATGGGTAGTGCGAAGCCCCGCGCAAAACGAGGCAAAAATTTTTTTTAAGAAAAGGGGCGTTGCTTCGGTATAATCATTTTAAAGCAAATGTCGAAAGTTATGATATCTAGAAAAAAAGTACACTTGTAGGACCGCCACTCCTCAATAAACATAAAACATAAAGACACCACAAAAATTAGACAACCCCCGATTCCAAAGCCGAAGCTGCACGGGCGAGGGTTACATTTATGAAAAAAACGCAGACACACAACCATACCCACCGACATTGCCAGTGCCGGTGGCGGGGATTGAACCCGCAGCGAAATAGAGAGTTTGTTCAGTCACACTTGCCATCGTGCACTCTCTAGCCAACTATAAATCGAGCCGGCTAGTTAAGTAGTTAACATGCACATACCTGCCTATTTATAATGTAGTTTAATCCGCCTCTCCTTTTTTTGCGAAGTCGGAAATAACTTCGTCGTAAAAGTTTGAATTTTGGGACATCTCCTTCACAAAGTCCCTTTCTATTGTCAACAGGGGCAATTTTGAAAGCCGCTCTTCACTGGTTGAATTTCTTGAAAAAAGTTTTTATTCTTTTTAAGGTCGAAAAACTGCTTTCAACCGAAGCACTAGTTGCAGGTATCATCAACACTAACTTACACAATTTCAACACTTCAGAGTAGGCCTGATCCAAACTATTTTCTTTTATAAAGATAATCAGTTCGTTCGCGTTATGTTTCTGACTAATATCTTCTGTAGCATAAATAACTGTTCCAATCGTAACCCAGCTATATCAAAAAAATTTTCGTAGTTATCACTCAATGACTGAAGTGCGTTTTGTAGAAACTGTTTTAAATTCATTAAAATTACACAATTCTAAAAATTGTATATCACTAAAATTTTTAAATCTATTATTTAGTTGTAATTTTGTCCAAAATTTCAATAAAAAGTCTTCGATATGAAGTTCTATGATCCACTATAAATTCAGTTCGTATTCTTTTTCTTTGCGACTCTAAACTGTCATTACTAGTTTTTTCCCAGAACTTTTCAAATTCATTTCTTTTGTTACAAATCAAATTTTTGAATTCTTTAATTTTCTTTACACAAAATCTAACGTCATTTGATTTAGTTTGCAAAATATTGAATAAATTGTCAGTAAATGTGAATATTTCGGAGAAAATATTTGACAAAAAATTAAAATCAAAGTTTCTTTTCAATGAATCTAAGTAACCTCTGGATCCATTCAAAGTCTCAGTGTCCCAATCATCTTTGCTTTGTAAAATATTTTCAAATAAATCAATTAGAGGCAGTCGATATTCAGATACAGTTTGTACTAGCCTCCCATTGTAATTCCATCGTGTTGGAGCAACTCTGGGTAGTCTCTTCTGTACTTTCAAATCTAAAGCTTGTGTCCGTTTTGATGATTTTGAAAAATAGACAGCCATTTCACTAATACTTGAAAAAAATACTTTGCACTCTTTAAGACACGCTGCAGATTGAGCAAGAACTAAATTTAATCGATGCGCAAAACAATGTACAAATATGGCATTCTGAAAAGTCTCTTTTACTTTGGCCTGCAGGCCCCCCAATTCGCCAGCCATTACAGCGGCCCCATCATAACTTTGGGCGATAAGTTTAGCACCATACTGTAGATCATCGACTATCTGACAAACTATAGCATATAAAGCTGCAGCCGTTCTCTGCGTTGTTACTTCTAAAAATCCTAGAAAGCGCTCTTGGATTTTCCCATTTGGATTTATGTATCGTACTACGATTACTGATTAATATTCGTAATACCGGTTGTTTCATCTAACATAATTGCAACAAAAGGAGCTTTTTTATTTCTTGCTTGATCTTTTTTAAAACAATATTGCTTATCGACTGAATCAAATCATTTTGAATGTGATTTGATGTACCGCGAAATACCGTGGAGTGTTCCAGATGGTTACTTAAAATTGTATCGTATGTTGCTAATAAATCAACTAAATTGATGAAATTGCCCCTATTAGCAACGCTCCGAGATTCAGTATGACCTCTAAAACTAAGTTCATTTTCGCCGTGAAAACAAACAATGCCAATAAGTCTTTTTAACACTTCTCGATTTTTTTTACAAGTTCATTATGCTTACGGTCACTTTCTTTCAACTGGTGATCTAATGAATGCTCAATTCGTGATTTGCCAAATGTTTTTTTTTTAGAACCGCTCGCAAATGAGTTTCACACTTACCATGCCTCTTTGTCACTTTGTGAATGTTGCTTAAATCTGAAAAGCCATTTTTATTCCAAACACCTTTTTCATTTGTGAAAAGTACACATGGCCAACAAAACAATTTACACAAATTTTCACAACCCGTTAACCACTGATTAGCACTGTACATTTCAATATTAAAGTACCTATAGCATGATTTAATTTTCGTTTTTAAAAGTTTTAAATCAGGTGTTGGTCTCCCGTTTCTAATAATATCCAGTTTATCTTGAAACGAATATGTTGAAAATCTCTTTTTCAACAAATTGCACACCATACAAACGCAAATAATATTTTCCACAGTGCTAGGACCAGCTTCCATATTGAATAAGCAATTCTAAAACTGCTTATACGCGCACTAATGTTCAACGTTTTAAAAATCACTTGTCGCCACACCACAGGTTTAGAAACACCAAAAAAGTTTTTACAAATATAGCACAAAAGCTGAGAATAATACCACGAAGATTAATATTAAGTATAATATTAAAATCGATATTAAAATCTATAAAAGAAAACGCATTACTATGCTATACAGCTCAGATATCAAGATTATGAAGTGGATATGGGATGCATTTCAAGAAGTTGCTTATCGGTTATATCGAAGTCGCGCGAGTTCGTGTTGGCTCGATTAATCGAGTGCGTCATCGGTACCCCTTTAACGTGCAACATCTCAGCTGTTGAAATGCAGGGCCGTGTTTATTGAAATTGGGTAAAAGTAAATTTTAATGATTAATATATGTGATAAATAATAATTAGGTTCTAATTATGTGTTTGTTTTTTAATAATCCCAAGGGAAGCACTGCTTCCCTTGCTTCCATGGACCGACCGCCCCTGCATTAACAACTGGTGGTGGAAGAAATTTTCTTCCACTCACCGCCGTCTGGCGTGAGTTTTCAACTCATGGTTGAACGAGGGGCAGCAGATTCCGGACTGGTTTGTCGAGGGACGTACTGTGCTTATCCCCAAAAAGGGGGATCTTTCCGACCCGAGGAATTATAGGCTGATCACTTGCCTCAACTCCTGCTACAAGATATTTACACGTATCTTGTATGCTAGGACACTGAAGTCTATTGATCCGGTCTTCCAGCAGATACACGAACAGCATGGTGCCAAGAAGGGCATGGCAGGTTGCAAGGACAGCCTGCTGTATTACACAGGATTCTGTGCAATACAAGCGGAATCTATTGATGGCCTGGATTGATTACCGCAAGGTATTTGATACAACATCGCACGAGCTATTGTTGCACTTGCTCGAATGTCTTGCGGTACCAGCACCACTAGTGAGATGCATAGAATAGCTGCTGCCACTCTAGAAGACTCGTTTCACCATAACATCAGGTGCGCAGCGAGTCACGACAGAGAAGGTGGCATTTAGGAGAGGAGTTTTCCAGGGTGAGTCCCTGAGTCCTCTCCTCTTCTGCATCTCACTGCTGCCATTGTCTGTTGGGTTCCGGCCAAACCCGCGGATATTATTGTGGACCACCCAGCGACCGGAGGCATAAGGTCACCCATCTATTTTATATGGATGACCTTAAACTTATGCCTCCGGAGAGCGCGAACTACAAAACGCTCTTAGGGTGGTCGAAGAATATACGCGGGCAATTGGTATGGAGTTCAGGTTGGACAAATGTGCAGTCGTCCAACTCAAGAGAGGGCGATGCTGGAAATTCCCTGAAGATGCGCAGCTCGCAGACGGAAGAATCCTAAGACATCTGGATGCCGAAGAGACCTATACATACCTGGGTGTGCAACAAAGGCATATCCAGGATGTAACACAAATAAAGGAATCTCTCCGCGGCAAGTACAGACACAGCCACAAGGTGTCTGCAACTAATATGCTTGCCGTTCCGGTTCTGCTCTACTCCTTCGGAGTGGTAAAGTGGACGGTAGATGAGCTGCGTCAATTAGACAGAGATACCCGCAAGATGATGAATATTCACAGAAGTATTCATCCTAGATCGTTCGTTCCTCGTGTGTACCTCCAACGTCAACGGGTGGGGGGGGCGATGACTCTTGAGTCTGGAGTGTACGCATGGCAGAGTAGTACTGAGTATGGCATGTAACATCCTCAGAAGCTCAGATCCCCTCTTGCGATTCGTAAAACACCACGAAACTGTAGGAGTGGGAGCAGGATTGTTCAAGGCAGCAAAAAGAGCCGCAGATGAACTCGGTTTCGCATTTGACATCAGGCGAGGAGGCCGGCGAGGTGCTGATGTTGAGTCAGTCACCAAACTTCAGCCAAATCGTCTGAAAGCTCGAATTAGAGCTGCCGAACAGGAAAATCTGTTTCGGCAGCACGTCGATAAACCCCAGCATGGTGTCTTCTATAAGAACATAGAAACACTGGGTTTATCGACCAAGCTGACCTGCGCCTTTCTAAGGTCAGCAGGGCTTAAGTCGGAGACCGAGGGATTCCTTATGGCCTGCCAAGATGGTGTTATCAACACCTTGGTCTACCGGAGCCGCGTGTGGCGTGTAGAGGTTCCTGATATCAACTGCAGGACCTGCCATCAGGCGCCGGAATCGCTCATGCACTTACTTTCTGCATGCCCCATATATGCGATTTCAGCCTACATCCACCGACATAACGCGGCTTTACGAGTGTTATATTACCATCTAAGGCACTCGTACGGGGTAGACCAGACACCAGTGCTGCCTTACGTCCCCGGAGATATTGAGTCCTTTGTCGAGAACGAGAAATGTAGGATTTACTGGAACTACTCGTTCCGGACTGTCAGGCTAATCCATGCCAACAAGCCTGACATAGTCCTCCTCGACCATCAACTCAAGGTGATGTATATCATCGAGTTCTCGGCACCTACGGAGAAAAATATCGCGATCTCCGGTACGAGCTCCAAGTGCTGTACCCAGGCTACTCTGTGAAAATGGTCGTCCTTATAATCGGTGTACTCGGAGGGATAAAGCCTACGCTGCTCTCGGAACTGAAGGTCATACCGGCCTGCCAAAAATCAGCCGAGTGGCTGGCAGGCCAAATGCAGAAGGCGGTCATTCTGGGTTCTCTCCGTGATTCTGGTATCTACAGTCACTAACCCTGCGGGATGTGGGGAGTGCCTGTAGTTGATACGCCGGCGCGACTCATGTGAGGCGTTGGAGGCCACGGGAGGACTGACCGGCATTGGGAAACCGAAAAAAAATAATAATAATTATAATAGTATTCAAGTCATTAAAGGGAGGATTCGACTTGAAATAAACAATCTGAATGTAAATAATGAAGCTATTTCCCGTGCAATTATAAATATAAGAAGACGTTATCAATTATGCATTGACAATAATAGTGGACACATCGGATATCTTTTATGAGATATCATTTATTTACACTTAAATTTCCTAAATAAATCTTTGTTATCTATTTTGTATAAATAATTGACTTTTTCTTCCTCACTGTAAACCATTTTGATTATTTCATTAAAGAAATATCACTTATAATAGTTGTCATTTTCATAGCTCACTTTAATAACTTTTCCATATTTACAGGAACTATTTTAACTAAGATATTTAAGACGTTTAATAACTCAAAAACGGTATATGGTATGGGCAACATATGGTATATTTTTTACATCAGGAACAAAGGATGATTCCAAAAAATTTAATAATATACAGGGTTTCCCATTTAAAAAAAACTATTTGATAGCATTTTAACAAAATTCAGTCATAACCACACAACTTTTATTTAAAACTTTTTTTCTATAGGCAACAATAACGATGATAAGGAGTGGGTAATTTATAATGAATAACCCTGTACAATTTCGGGAAAATAAAAACAATTTTATTGCATTTTTGGACGAATCTCGACGAATTATAATGAAAAAACGTAACTTTATGAAAAAAAATCTATCCGCATGTCTGTAGTATCGGGATAGCAGCCACAGTTTTTGAAATATAGCTATCAAATTTGGTACACATATTCTAAAAGCCAAAGACAATGATAAATTCGGTGATGAGCAAAATTGGCCAACTGAAAGGAGATCCACGGGACTCTTATTAACTTTTTTGTATTTGCCTACAAAAAACTATATTCTTGATGAAAGATTATAAATCATGTCTACTATATTAAGGAAAAATAATATATTTTCCAAGTATAATACAATAAAACGGATGTAATCTGAAATTTTGTACACATTTGACCTCATAAAATGGAGTTATGATAAATTTGACAGTTTGAATTTGAAATGTCTAATTTAGTTACAAAAATGTCAATATTGTAACGGTGTCTGTTCGGACGCCCAAAATATGTGAGAAAGTATGTTTTGGCGTCGGAATATGTAACGCTGATTGCTTTCGGATAGCTGATTTGTAGAATTAATCCAGAATTCCTGTTAGTTGTAAATAAGAAAGCCCAAAGTATACATAACAGAGTTTATTTCATTAAAGCAACATTTGTTCAAAACATGAAGTTAAATAAACATAAAATCAGATTCTCTAACAATTAAACCAAGTCAAGTACAGTTAATAAATATTATATACATCGCCGCTGGAGGAGGAGAGTTTACGAGGAGGAGTGGTAATTCCGTTGATTAAACGGTACGACCGCGACGGTAAACTTCAGCTCCACGTGCTGACGGAAATATCCAGGACTCGATGCGACGGTAAGTTCGATAATTATTTAACGGCGGCGGGTTACTTCAACGCGCTGAAGACTCACGGCAATGAATAATTACTAAACTGGTGACGGCCATGCAGGAAGGCGAAATGGCTACCAACACCAGGAGGTCTAGCTCAGCGCGCCAAAAACCCTAAGATGCTACCAGACATTCGGCCGGGCGGCGTCGTCGTCGGATTCAGTATTCTAACCAAATGGAGTCAAGCTCAACACGCTTAAGACTCCTCAACTATCCAGCTCAATGCACTGAAGATAGTTGTCAGTAGAAAACTGAATTAATTTCCTTGGCTACGCCTTTTCTATTTATACCAAAATTATGACCTTGGTGGCGTTTCATATTTCATGGCGGCAAGAAGTACGTGGTAGCACATGCCAAACGGTAATTGCAGAAACGTCTAGGAATGAGCATCTGCATGATTCATCACATGGCGGCAGGAAGGGCGCGGTAGCACAAGACTAACGAGAATTTTCGAAACTATAGTAATGAACATATGTATGATTCATTACACTCCCCTCATACGTCATAGAGAATAAAAAGGAATGTATATACTCATTGCAAATAGGCATCTACAAAATAAAATAAAATACTATCTATAAGTTCAGGTACCTACACAAAAAAATTAGGTAGTAATATAAAAAAAATATACAATGCTGGAACACAGGTAATGTAAATTCTAAAATAAGCAAACTGTGTAAAAAGTACACAAAAATACAGTAAAAATAAACAAAATCTACAGGTATGATATAAATACAGTTCAACATCAAATCAAATCAAATACAATTCATATGAAAGCAATTTTCGCTTTGGACACCCGGTCTGGAGCCATTCCAGCATCCCCGTGCATGGGAACAGCGGGGCAATTGTTGGATCGGACAGAGCGAGGCCAGTTATTAAAAATAATATAATACAGTTAGGTGTACAAGAAATAATAAAAAAGAGATTTTAATAAATTCCAAAAACATGTAGAGAAAAAAATTACAAGAAAAAACAAAGTTCTGATAAAGGCAACTAAAAATGGTACTTGCCAAAAAAAATTACAGTCAACGCGCACAGACGGACAAACACTCGCGCACCATTTATAGTATTGTGGCAACCTACTGATGCCGAGCAGACACAAGCAGAAGGTGGTTCCATCGGGATTCCTAGATCGGAACTTCCGCTTGCGTCTTCGGGATCTGGACGGGGCGGTATTATCCTCTGGAACATATACCAAGCAGGGAATGTTTTTGCCAGGGATAATCGGAAACATTGCCAGAAAATTAGTTTTCGGGGTAACTTGGCTTGGACAGCAACGGACTAGAGCTATCACTGAAAAGGTCCCTCAACTTCTGCTGGATAGCAGAAGGTAACGGAGAAAACACGCTCTGGCTGGGTATTGGGGCCGTTCTGACCCGGACTAATGATTTGGTCCCATCGAGTTCCACATTAAGGTTTTCTTTCATGGCCGGTTTCAAGGACCTATGTTTTTGTTTAATGGGAGTAGTATTCAGAAGTCTAATTTTGTGTTCAGCTAGTGGAGTCACACCTTTAGCCTTCTGAATCTTCGCTAATTCGGTACGTACAACGTTTGATAATTAGCATTGTACGGTTTTTGTCGGTTCGGTAACGGTGGCTAACGGTACAACTGTTTCTTTTTTGAAACTTGTATTCACTGGATGTCCCATTATTTTAATTTCTAGCGAAGTCAAATCTAAAGAAAATTGTCTTGGTCTTAGGACATCCATTCCTAACAAGATATTGGAAGTTAATTGCGGCATATACAGAAAGGTATCGGTCCACAGTTTTTTAGCCACGAAATAATTTATTTCATATTCCTTGTCAATCTGCACCTCTGACCTATTTGCCAATTTAACATTGAGTTGTTTGCAGAAAATGTCTTTAAAATACTTTGCTTCATATAAGGTGCATACAGAGTCACCTATATACGAGCGTGCAGAACTAGCGCATCGAACCACTTGTTACCAATTTGTGGTGGGACTTTCAGGTGGTAGTTGGACACACTGGCCATTGTTACGTCGGTATCAACAGCTGTTTGTAGTGTCTGTTGACAATGCTGCCCTCGGCTAAGCATAGTACTTTGCTCGTTTCCCGTATTTCTGTTTCTGCAATTACAATCTTTTGTTAATATGTCCAGATGGCCACAGTATGAACAAAATTTTCTAGGTGTGTTTTTGCTATCACAACGGCTATGATTAGTGCCACCACATCGCCAACAACTCGTATTTCTAGTGTAATTTTCGTCTGGAAATTTCTGGTTCACAAGAATGTGATTCGGTTTGTAAAATTTGTATAATTTTGCTCCCTAGAATTTTGTGAGTGTCTGCTGGTGTATCTATAGTTTGAGGGACTTCTATTTCCGTAATTATTATTATATGAATTATTTTGTTGACGACCTTGGTAGTTATTATTATATGAATTATTTTGTGGACGATTTTTTGGTTCTGTGTTATTGTTTTGTGTGTATGACGGACTTTTATAATTATTTTCCTCCTTACATAGGGATTCATACTCTTCTCCAAGAGCTATAAGTTCAGTTAGTGTACAAAAATCTCGTCTACGGATGTACTTTCTGTAATCCGTTTTTAAATTGGAGTATATTCTGTGAAGTTGCTGTTCTGGTGACACATTATCTAACCTCCTTAGTAATGTCTGTATAGCAATGACGTAATCTTTTATACCTTCCGTTTGCCCTTGGATACGAGACTTTGCCTTTTCTTCTAAGTCTAGCTGGTATTGTGAGGGTGCAAAGAAAATTTTAAGCTTTATAATAAACTGTTCCCAATTTGTCCAGGATGCTTTATTTTTTCGGTACCATAATAAAGCATCACCCTGTAGCAACTCATGTAGTGCTCGGAGTATTTGTTCATTGGAAAAGTTCTAACCTTCCTGTAATTCTTGGACCCGTTCTAAGAATAAAAATACGTCTTTCTTACAATCAAAATTTACACTCCATTTACGTACTTGGTTTAACACAGCACCAAGAGGCGGTTCTGGGACGAAATTCGACGGAGAAAGTTCTATTCTCGGTTTACTTCCACATACAATATTTTTATCCTGGCACGTAACTCCTCGACGGTTCCGGTTGCAATTTGTCCGTACTTGGTTAATTCTGCTAGTAACTCATCTTTTTTGAGCTTATAAATCCATCCTATGGTCGCATCTACGACTTGAAGTCCACATGTAACTTCTGTATCGGATACACTAATGTTTGGAATAAGATATATTTATCAATATAAAATAGGTAACTAAAATACTTTCTGGGCTCTCTACAAATAAAACCTGTCTGAAATCTACACGGGCGCCAAATTTTTTAACGGTGTCTGTTCGGACGCCCAAAATATGTGAGAAAGTATGTTTGGGCGTCGGAATATGTAACGGTGATTGCTTTCGGATAGCTGGTTTGGAGAATTAATTCAGGATTACTGTTAGTTGTCAATAAGAAAGCCCAAAGTATACGTAACAGAGTTTATTTCATTAAAGTAATATTTGTCCAAAACATGAAGTTAAATAAACATAAATTCAGATTCTCTAACAATTAAACCACGTCAAGTACAGTTAACAAATATTATATACATCGTTGCAATTAGTTTACAGGGAGGAGTGTAATTCCGGTGATTAAACGGTACGACGCACTATGGGCCGATGGTGGAGGCGCCGTCTCAAAAATACCAAAAACCGAATAACGAACACAAACTTCAATTTTCTTATAACTAATACATCAAACTTTTATAATTCGGTTCGGTAATTTATTTAAATGTTGACTGGGTTCAGTTAGTAGACTTCAAAAGTAGGAATATGGAGAGATTTAGATGTGTTGTTTTGATGCTTATTTTAAATAAACAATTTCGTGCTTAAAAATTAAATAAAGTGCAATGTGTTATACACCGTTTCAAAGAGCAGTTCTTCTAGTATTAAAAACATAAAAAATATTTGTATATTGCTTATCCCTTACTACAATAAAAAATGATAAAAGTCTCACGTTACTGGAATGACTTTCTCAACTTCAAGAAAAATTTTAACTGTTAGCAGGGTTCGCTCGGGTAAGTTTTTTTTCACCATCTGGTAACTGAAACGATCCTGTATAAAAACCAAAAAAAAAAATCTTGCGGATTTTTTACGCTTCTCTTGCAAATCAACAAAATATACAAAGAAACGCGCGCGACGAACACTTAAAAATCTGCAATACTCGTTTCGTAAGAATTATGAATTTGCAAAATACGGCGTTATAAAGAATACATACATTATGGAATTGCAACAAATCAGAGCATAGCATTTCACTGAATGCCTGGATTTTAGAAATCGTATATCGGGACGGTCTCATCTGATTTTTTTTAGCAGCACCACCATATTCCACGTTTGACAAAATATGTTTACGAGTGACTTGCGGTTAGATAAAATCAAATAAATATTTGTAGTTGTTAAACTTATTAAACAAAGTGGTCTATCGATAAAAATGTACGTGGCAGTACATGCCAAACAGTAATTGCAGAAACTTCTAGGAATGACCATCTGCAAGTTATGCACCTCATAGTAAGTCTCCTGCTACGATAACCTCCAACATTGATAACGACCACACGTGGTACACCAATGATATAAAACCACAGCAGACACTTTTAAGGATGCATTCGGTCTACGATTTTTATTCTGACAACATGTTAGTTAATTATTAAAACTATATTGTAATTAGATTTTCTGTTGTGTGAAATAAAATAATTGTTTTTAAAAACTGCATTTCGCATTTCACAAATAAAATTGGTGCAGTCAGGTAGGATTAATCCAGTTGAATTACTATTCACCGCGAATTAGTAATATTAACGTATTTTTTTTTTAATTTTGATGCTGACACTATCCCATACTTTAGTGGAGATGAAAACATTTTAGAAATTTTTATAAATGTTTGCGACCAATTCATTAATACATACACTACAAACGACGAATTATTAAATGCTTATCTTTTACGTCTAATAATAGGTAAACTTACAGATAGGGCACAACTCTTAATAGGTTCATTATTAGAATTAAATACTTGGGAATTAATTAAAGAAGGTTTAAGATCTAGTTTTGGGGATCGCAGGAACCTCGACTGTCTCGAGCAAAATCTATTAACATTAATATCAAATAAAAATGAACATCCTATTGAATTCGCTAAAAGAATACAGATTGCACGCAGTAAGCTTGCATTTAAAGTAAATTCTCTATCAAGTAGTAAAATGTTACGAGAAACAAAATTAATATATCTTAGGCAATACGATTCGTTAGCACTTAAGACATTTATGTGAAATCTAAACGAAAGAATACAAGACAAAATTTCGTTGCAAAAACCAGACTTTCTCGAAACTGCTAAGTCTTACTTCACTGAAGACGAAAATTTCAGACGAACTACCAATTTAACAACAACTAATAAAATATATAATAACTCGCAAGATCCAATATCCAACATTTTTCTTAGATACCTTAACATCAATCTAGAAACTTTTTCAGCAGTAACCAATCTCAGTTTATTAAACACTCTCAATTCAATAGACAATTCTCACATAAACCGCAATTTCCTTGTCAACCAATCAATATCCAACCGAGACCCAATCAACAAAGATTTCCTACAAACCGACAGACATTTGGACCCCCACAAAATGTATTTAGGCCTAATCGAAACATACCTTTAAATAAACCAGAACTCATGTAAATTCAATCTCGCATCCCTTCAATACAACGTTCTTACTAGAATCAAAATCAAAATCTGTTTAAAAACTTTAATCTTAATTTCAATCATCAAAGACAATGGCAATTTAAAGAATTAAATCATATCAACGAATATCAAACACACAAAATTTTGAGCCTGCCGAATACAATGAACAACATCCTGAATATCTCGATAACCCAACAGACGAATCTAATTTCACGTACGATCCAAATTTTCAATCGGACACAGCGACAGACAATCAGACTTAGCAGAATTAAATTCAGCCACAGTTAATGCATTACCGTGTGTATAAATATCTAAACAGCCTCTAAAACTACTTATTGATACAGGTTGTTATACGTCCATTATTAAACCCTGTGTAGTTGAAAAATGGAGCAATCATAATATTGAATTTCTCTTATTTAATTTTCATGAATATTTAGATGGCATTTTAGGCCTTAAAGATCTTATCGCCATGAACCTTTCTATAGACTTTCAGCATCAACGTTTAGTTAATATAACTTTACCATTCTTTTATCGGCAACCACTTGAAAACACTTATAATTTCGAAATCCGAGCGCATGAGACACTCATTAAAGACTTCCCGGTAGACATCTTCCAGGGTGAAATAATTATACCAGAAGGGACAATAAATAACTTGTTTGTTCCAGAAACATTATCTCAAGCACATAATTACCGAGCCTATTTCGAAATATATAATAACACTCGAAAAACAATTTCTGTCACATTATTGGAACCGTTTCGTGTTATTCCAGTAAATAACGAATATGAGATTTTTAACCTAAACATATGTGATTCAAAACAAAACCACTCTCACACTGAGATAACCCAATTAATACGTACCAAACACATGAATACAGAAGAGAACTCGGCGATTTCTAAATTATGTCGTGAATTTAAAGATATATCTCACGATGACAATAATAAATTGACTTTTACAAATGAAGTTAAACATGATATTAAAACACATGACGAAATACCTATACATACTAAATGGTATAGATTTCCTCACAAACCAGAAGTTGTACGTCAAATTGCAGAAATGCTCAACGATGGTATTATTAGACCTTCAAGTTCGCCATGGTCCAGTCCCATATGAATTGTACCAAAGAAACTAGATGCCAGTGGCAAACGCAAATGGCGCATAGTAGTGGATTATCGCAAACTAAATGAAAAAACTATTGACGATCGGTATCCATTACCCAATATTAACGATATCCTTGATAAACTAGGTAAATGTAATTACTTTCCGACACTTGACCTCGCGTCCGGTTTTCATCAAATAGAAATGAGTTTAATCCCGATTGGAAAAACAGAATTTAATGTAGAGAACGGGCACTACGAATACGTTCGCATGCCATTTGGTTTAAAAAATGCACCGGCAACGTTCCAGAGAGTCATTACTCTCTGGAAGAGTCATTACTCATTGTCCATTGACAATGTTTTAAAAGAATTACAAGGCAAAATTTGCTTGGTTTATATCGATGACATCATAATTTTCAGCACGTCCCTGCAGGAACATATAACTAATCGTAAACGAGTATTTCAAAAACTGCGAGTCTCGCCTTAAAATTGAATTAGATAAATCGGAGGACGTAGAATTTTTAGGGCATGTTATTACATCTGAAGGTATAAAACCAAACCCGAATAAAATTAAGCCCATAAGTAAATTCCCCATACAAACGCACAGCGAAGGAAATAAAATCTATTCTTGGACTTTTAGGTTATTATAGACGTTTTATAAAAAATTTTGCACACATGACAAAACCTTTCACCCAATGTTTAAAAAAGGGCGAAAAAATAATACATTCACCAGAATTTATAGAAGCTTTTGAAAAATGCAAATCTATCATAACTAATAGCCCCTTATTACAATATCCTGACTTTGAAAAACTATTTAACTTAACCACAGACGTATCGAATATCGCGATAGGAGCAGTGCTCTCGCAAGGGCCTATCGGAAGAGATTTGCCAATTGCTTACGCCTTGCGCACGCTTAATCCTGCGGAACAAAACTACTCCATCATTGAAAGGGAGCTGCTAGCCATAATAAATTTTACGAAATACTTCAGACCATACCTATTTGGACGTAAATTTAAAATAATAACAGATCATAAACCACTCCAGTGGCTTTTTAAACTAAAAGAGCCGAATTCGAGACTTGTAAGGTGGCGCCTTAAATTAGAAGAGTACGAGTACGAAATACATTACAAAAAGGGTAAACATAACACAAATGCAGATGCATTGTCACGCGTAGAAATTAATGTAGGCGAGAACGAGTCCATTTTTCCGAATTTAGATGACACCCAAAGAAATAAAATAATCGATGACTTCTTAGAATCTACAGCTGACAACGACGTAAATCCAATTACAGACGAAACATCTACCTCAGATTTAACCCCTGCTATGAAAACATTACAAGACATTGCCCTTAACCTAGATTTCAATCAGCCACACGACAAGGAAATATCTGACAAGGCTACTCATCTCACGAAAACCCTATTTTAGCTTGTCCCATTTCAGAACAACCTCTCAGTCGATATCGCAATCAGGTAATATTTTTCCTAAGCTAAGACGCTACAAGACCATCAGTTAGAAAACTTGAACTTTTCAAAGGTAAAAATCCAAAAAATCGATTGCATATCACTATCCCTAAAATAAACATGGACAAACACCTAATAGACACTATAAAAAACTACTTCGAGCCAAAAAAGACATAGGTATGCATTATATTTCCGAAATAACTTTTCAGAAATTGTTATAAATTTAATTCAAAATTTCTTTAAAAATTCTGCTTTTAAATTAATACAGTGTAATTCAATGTTAAAAGACGTAGAAGACAAAAACGAACATGGCGAAAAAATTAAATACCACCACGAAGGTAAGACCTGTCATAAAGGTATAGAGAGACAAAAAACTAACTACAAAGAACTTATTATTGGCCAAACTTAATAGACGCTGTAACTAATTACATAAATACTTGCCACATGTGCCAGAGAGCTAAATACGAACGACACCCCAACGTTATTAAATTTAAACCAACGCCACAGGGACTCAAACCATTTAAACATATTTACATCGACAAATTTCAAGTAAAAAATGATTATTTCCTAACCACCTTGGATAGCTTTTCAAGATTTGGACAAGCATCCCAACTCAAATTAATTCAATTGACATGTCAGATAGCCTTCTGAATTTTATATCTCACTTTGACATACCTCACAAAATACCGTGTGATCAAGGGTCAGAATTTAAAAATAACCTTTTTGAAAATTTCTGCACAAAACATAAAATACAAGTACACTATACTACAACTAGAAACTCTAATAGTAACAGTCCCGCTGAACGATTTCATTCGACTCTATTGCCAGAACTACGATGCTTAGAATTAATTGACGCCAAAACAGATATAAAACCTGAAGTACGCAATTATCGGCTATAATAACTCAATACACTCGGTTACTACATTTACACCATTTTCAATAATAATAAGTAATGTTGAACATATTGATCCATTCGATATACTTAACAGGTAGTCGTATAATGGAAACATATATTGCTGTACACACACAAAATATGCGAGCCATACACGAGACGGTTAAAAAAAATAACGCTAAAGCAAAAGACCTTAGTAAAATAAACGAAAATCGAAACGAACCACCAGATATTGATGTTAATAAAAATACGTATATACCAGTTCAAAATAGAAATAAAATAAAACCGAAATTTCAAAAAGTAATATTAAAATCTACCACAGAGACAAAAATAATAACGGAAAAGGGAGCTTATCATAAATCCAAAGTTAAACCACAACGGCGAATTATATCAAATGATATTGTTGCAGATGCTGCAAGCAATAACAATCCTGCTCCTGGTCCCAGCAATCATTGGACAAGAAATAAAGCTGGAAGAGCTAATTAATCCAGTACTACCATTTCCCTTAGGTAAAGTACTTACGACTAATATTCAAAACACTTTTATATACTTTCTTAATATTAATCAACTAGAAAACTTAAATTCTAATTTAAAGGATCATGTTAATAATCTTCCACGTTTTCCCGACTCAATTCCTAATTTAAGCTAAACACATATAGTGCGAAACTTCATTAATCACGATAAATATTTAACGACCGAAGCAGGTAATAAATTAATTAATATCAAACCAAACTATACGATAAAACGAGGACTTCTTAATATAGTAGGCAAAGAACAAAAATAGATTTTTGGTACCTTAGCAGCTTCAGACGGCGAATATTACGATAACGCCATAAAAATATTAGAGAAAAACCAAAACACTTTGCACCATGACATAACGAAACAATTGACGTTAACTAAATTATTAACACAAAAATATAATGACACCCTAACAACACTAATTGAAAATGAAAATATTTTAAAAAGTCGCTTGGAAGCTATATCACGCGAAATAAAAACAATAAATAGTCTCATGTCACTTCAAAGCACAGTTGATCTGATAATATTAACATATGGAGATCTAATTTCTCTATTAGACAATATTGAAAACGCAATACTTTTTGCCAGGTTACATACTCTACACACAAGTATAATATCAGTTGAAACTATGAAAATCTTTGTAACAAAAATTGCTAAACTCTATGGACAGTCTAAATTATCAGATTTCAAAACATTCAGTCTTTTTACGAATTAGCATCTGCTCAGGTATTCTATAGAAACGAAAAAATAATATTTTCCATACATTTTCCGTTAATAGACTCCATCGTTTATGATTTATTCCACCTATATCATATTCCTAATAAAAACCTTGCACCAATCCCAAAGAAACCGTATCTCCTCAAAAGCACAACTCAACTTATTTACGAAAACATTGAATGTCCTAAGATAGAAAATATTTGCATCTATCTTACCGATCAACCACCAACAAAATTGATTGCCTTTCACAAATGTTAGACGGCGATAGGAAAATATATATTTTCCTTACTCCTACATATCTCGATAAACCAATTATCGAAATAATTAACGAGGCACACCAAATTGTCATACCTACCGATAAAACAACAATATCAAAATTTTGTAAAATCGACGGAATCTCGGAAATATCCAAACCTAATTTAATCACCATACCTTTAAACTGCACCGTCCAATTAAACAGTAAAACGTTTACAAACTACCAAATCGAGAACCTTTTAAATCAATTCTCTTTACCAGAAATTGATAATAGCGCATGAACATACTCTGGCACCAATATGACTAAAGGACATCCAGTTAAACGAAATTTCCAAATATAAAGAAGAATTAGATAAGATGCAGATTCACAAGCTAGAAGAAACAACATACAGACAGACAGACAACAAAACATTATGCATTATCCTCATTATAACTTTATTTATTTTTCTATTCTACTTAACGTATGTTTCAGTCAAACGATACAGGAAACGGATACCTCTTACAAATATAATAATAAGAAAATCCCAACTAAAGGAAAAAGAAGAGGACAAAGAAAAACAGTCATCCCTCCTGTTTTCCAACTAAGAATGAAGGAGTTATGCACCCCATAGCGAGTCTCCTGCTATGATAACCTTCAACATGGATAACGGCCACACGTGGTACACCAATGATATAAAACCACAGCAGACACTTTTCAGGATGCATTCGGTCTACGATTTTTATTCTGACAACATGTTAGTTAATTATTAAAACTATATTGTAATTAGATTTTTTGTTGTGTGAAATAAAAGAATTGTTTTTAAAAACTGCATTTCGCATTTCACAAATAAAATTTGCATGATTCATCACATGGCGGCAGGAAGTACGCGGTAGCACAAGACTAACGGGAATTTCCGAAACTATAGTAGGTAAGGAACATAATATGTATGATTCAATACAATATCAATAAGACATTTTTAAAATATATGACATGAATTATTATTGACACTATCTAATGACGCTGATAATTAATTATTTAAAAATTTTAATGAAACATATCAAGATACGCTATTAACATTTAAGTGAAGAATTAAATAGAATGATTTTTTTTAGATCAGGATGATATATACTGGTATAAGAAAATTATGTGCTGGCCACATCAGATGTTTCTTATAAATCTAATGTATAAAGAAAGCAATAAAGTTATTAGGAGGATAGTCCAAATACGAGTGTTGTAATAAATGGTTCGTTTTTCAACTCCTTGATTTTAATTTGTCTATTCCCAATAAACACACATACGTGAATAAAACGTTTTTTATATTATAAACACCATTAGAAAAACACTAGTTTCCATTACGTAGAATCAACCTTTAGATGTCGCAGTTTTATACGTTGCAAAGTACGAATACATAAACGTTTAATTTTAGCACATAAAATACGAATATTATACGTGTTAAAATGTTTCAGTTTCGACGTTGTTGCGTAGCTTTTTATATACGTGTTTTCGACGTAAATTAAAGGTTAAAAATGTTCGTTCTAATAACGTGTTTATTAACGTCGCTTTAACGTATGGAGTGCCCTAATAATTATTACTTTTATTGGTACTTTGAAATGTTCTTCATAACGTTATTTTTAACATTAGGGCGTATTCACACTTGTGCATTCTTCATGGCAGCATTTTTGAAACAGTTTTCACATTGGTAAATGTAGCAAATTACTTTTGCTATGATGTAAAATGCAAAGAGATAGTGAATCAGTTGACTATTACTCTTACCACCTCCCTGCATTTTACATACTGGCAAAAAATATGTATTTAGCTATATTTACCACTGTAAAAATTGTGCTTCAAAAAGATGCTGCATGAAAAATGAACAGGTTTAAATACTTGCAGATTTTGTAAATAATGATAATACAGTTTTATTCGTATATAAATTTATTAATAAAACTGAAATATAAAATAATAAAAACTCTTATACTATACATATAGAAGAACAACCAAACAAAAAATTCTATTTTATAAAATTTATACAAAATATAGAAAAGCGCTATTTATTTTTATTGGCTTGGTTAATTCGCGCTGCTGAATGCTTTAGCCATTCTTTTATAGCCCAGGCAACCTGCATGTAATTTTTTTCATTGGCCGGAAAGTTCAACTTTGCTGCCTCTGAATAATAACAAATTATTGAAATTTAGCTACAGAAGATATGTATTTGCGTTACCTAAAACAATGTTGATTGTTGTCGTATTCTCAAATCCCACCTTGTTGTAACGACCTTTCCAATTGAACTGAATTCCCAGCTGATTTGCCATCAAATATTTCATAATTCGTCTTGCCACCCCTTCAATTCCTGAACCTCCTAGGGCGGCCAACCTCCGCACCTGTAAAATTATATAAAAATAATAATAATAAACAGTTTTATTCACACAACATATTTTACAAAAGGTTTTAAAAAAACCCATTGCTTTTAACAAAATGAATTAATAATTGTAAATTTTATAGTAAATTTTGACAAGAACTAACCTTATATTGATTGACTATATGGTCGTCTTTTGCGCGGCCGCTAAATTAGCATCAAGATACAGTGCAATTTTTACTAGCGAGAGACATTATTGATGGAGCGATCTGTTTAGTAAAATTAATTTGAAGATTTCATTACATAACCTATAAAATGTAATTGTGTGGATCGAATTTGTTTTAAGTACAACCATATCGAATTAAAATATTAAACTTGTTTATAAATAAGTACAAGCAAGTTCGACATATTTTAATCCAAATGCATTTTTTACGGGATATAATAAAAAATCAGTCCATAATTACATGTTTAAATTAAATTTGAGTCCGTTGAGGATAAACCTACACGTAACCAATCACTTTCTAGAAATATATCCTGACATGTTGCCTATTATAAGAATATAAGTTTGTACTTACCCAAAACTATGGCAAACATACACAAGAAAATCACAGAAAGCCGCACCCTCACAGCATAACAACTGGGTACTTGGACCGTTATTTCGTTACTACCTAACTACCTATCACTATACGCTTATAAAAACGAAGTTCTAGCAGCATACGTATCATCACGTGATCCTTCCTCTACAAATCAGATTCATTGGTTGATTAAAGTCGAATAAATACACGTTTGTTTGAACGTGTAAAAAAAGTTTTTTGCCTCTTGAATTCTAACGAATTAAAAAATAACGGTAAACCATTTAGATAAATGCTAAAAGAATTTTTTATCAAATAAGTTTTCCAAAAAAAAAGTTTCAGACAAAAGTTTCATGTTTTTTGATTAACAATTGATTTCCGATGTCAAAAATAGGGGGTTCCATTTAAAAAAACTAAGTATACCTTGAAGTCAAAAAAGTACCAGTGGCATCGAATATCCCCCTGTAAAACTTTTGGCTGACACTTTTTTCTCTGAAACGTCATCCGCGACTTTTATTCAGCCTGATAAATTAAAATGTATAATTATGTTTTCAGTGCACAAAATATTCATTTAGAAATGTATACCTAGGTATTATTTAAAACTCGTTTTTCATCCACCTACATTTATATGTTAAACTAACGTACTTAACTAGGTGCAAATGTTTGCGGTTCAAAACGTTGTTGAAACTATCTAAGGGATCATTTTAATAATGTAATCTCGAAACGTTACAGGACGTTTTATTTTTCCCATTCTTACTAAATTAGTTAGAAAGCACGTTACAAAAACGTTGATGATATTGGTACCTATACGATATATACATAACATTATTTTAACGTAAGAATATTGGTTAATTAGATTTTGATTAGAAAACTACGTACTTATAACGTTAAAATGAAAAGGTGTTTTTTATACACCAAAAACAAACCGTTGAATTTCTAACGTAACACGATTTATCAACCAATGACACGTTGATAATACGTTTAAAAAACGTATGTGTGTTTACTGGGTTAGAGGTTTTGAGTTTCATTTACATGAGTTTGTAAGTGTAATTCTTTATTTAAATTGATTACAAATATTTTTTGTAGTAATTTAGTAATTATTTTATTACAAGTTTTGGATGGATACGATCTCTTGAGGGATTATTGTGATCCACTTATTAGGTTTTAGTTTTTGAATTTGGGGTTCAGTTTTCTTGATATTGATTAGGTGACAATTACTCAGATCGTTTATAAGATTTAATATCTTTACTAGCTATTCTATTTCACATGGTGTTTTTTCGCGGATTAAAACAGGATTGTCGTCTTTACATAAATATTCATTATTATCTATGAATACGCACTTCTCATTAATAAATACATAATGGCTAAATCCTTAAGTTACAATTTAGTTTTTGGTAGTAGCAACTGGTACAGATGATTTGTTTTTATAGCTAAGGTATATAATTAAAAAAAATTGAAAATTTTGTTTTTCAGTTAGAACAATTTCTAATAGGTACAAAAATTATTGTAAAACTCTGAGATTAATAATCTTTTCATACTTAATGATGTTGTTAATATCGTTCAAAAGATAATATAGTGGTTGTTAAATACTTACTATTTCCTTTTATTTCTGTTAAACTATCTAAAATGGATTTATAATTGAATTATGCCGTGTTTAATTTAGCAAATCTTGAAGAAATTTCGATTTTTTCCAGTATGCTCTAGATATTTTGGAATAAGAATGTTATTTGAGTTAA